>CM076569.1:492672218-492729018 GCA_034641835.2 Pinus albicaulis
CATTCTATATTTCATCAAATGGCTGGAAAATGCTTAGCAGACCCTACAGAAAGTAGCATGCCTTTGAATGCAGTCACGATCCTAGGAAACTAGTATGTAATGAATGCTCAATATATGGAGATTTTGAGAAGGGAAGCTTCTATCAGAGCATGCAAGACTTTCTGAAAAAATCAAGAATGTTGAAGGATCACTATGACATAGAGTCAATAAGTTTCTTGTTATTTCCTGAGCATCTATGGATGACCTCCGCCACTTCCTTTTAGTGCTTCTGCTTCAGATTCCCGTTATTCAGCTCCAGATAGTTCTCACCCAAAACATCGATCAGAGTCAGGGTAGCGGTCTGGTTCCAGATATTGTATTTTAGCGTTTATACTTTTTGTACATGGCTGGATAAAAGCATGAGTTAGTCAATGCAGCTCAAATAGATGGAAAACGCTTAGCAGACTTGGCAAAAACTAGTGTGCCTTTGGATGTAGTCATGATCTTGGGAAACTCAGTATGTAATAAATGCTCAAAATATGGATATTTTGAGAAGGGAAGCTTCTATTAGAGCATGCAAGAATTTTTGGAAAAATCAAGAATGTCGACGGATCACTATGACAGAGAGTCAATTTTCCATGTTATTTATTATGTAGTATTGATTGCAGCTGAGAAATTTGTTACAAAGGGGAAAACATTAGAGAAAATATTCAAGGATGTTTCCTCTCATATAATTGGAAGTGAAATACATATAACCGATGCCAAAATTGACCCCAGGACCAAAGCAACAAAAGCCATCTATCTATTTGCAGCAGAATTTATTGTTTGTGCATGTGGCGCTAAATTGAAAAGGAAAAAATAACTAGAGGATGCAACCAATTTGCTAAGAAAAGAAAAATAAGGACAACGAAAAATTGGTCAGAATGCAAGCGAGTTGCACTAAAGTTTTGGTCATCATTCGTCATAAATTAGGGAAAGCTAGATGGAAACACCAATATTTGATTACATTAACAAATAGATATGTCTACAAAAGAAAAATAATCTCGCATGGAATATGTATCCCCACTCCCCGACGTTTCTTTGCACCTCTTGGTTAAATTTATCCCCATTTTGTTGACAAAGTGAAAAGTGGGGGTATATAAAAGAGCTCGAAGTTGGTTTTAACTTCTAGAATGTTAGGATTATTTTGATGCTTTGGTTGCACTGCACATTGTTTACATGTAAATGGTAGTATGAAACAAAGTAACTTGGATAACTCACTCCATTCATAATTTGGGAAATGAGCAAGTAGCGAATGATGCAGACTCGGGGAAGGGATTTTTTGTTGTGCGATTACAATAGAGATGGTAATTCATATAGGTAATTTTAATGAAATGGTATTTCATTCTGTTTGCATTTCCAGTCAATAATTTTACGCACAATAGCATGTGGCTCAAATTTTTAATGGCTACATAATAAATTAAAGACTTTGTTGATCTAATATCTGCAAGAGCAATGGATATTTAGTATTGAGGATTAGTTGCAAACAGTACTATGAAGTAGGAATATGAATTGGGTCTTATGCATTGATCCATACCTTGTTTCTCCGCAACCTATAGAAAAAAATTGATCAATGAAGTAAAAAAATGTGCTTATGATGGTGCCTCTGTGTTATAATTCACCATGGTCAAACAAATACTATCCACCATTGGAAGATGGAGTGCAACCATAAACTGATTTATGAAATCTTGAAGTGGAAGCAAATGCTATTTTTGCCATTTACCGTGACGAGTGAGGTCCTTTACTTCCCTTGTCTTTGGCAATGCTTTCTTTTGTTGATTACCCAATCCATCTTTGGTCCAAGGGACCTCCCAATCACTAAAGGTTCAAGTATAAATAGTTGATGATTAAGTAATAGCAATTGTTTAATATGCTCGTGTTGATAGGTATTATGAAGGTGGAATCTCTTCTATATACATGTGGGAACCGTATGAAGGAGAAGGCTTTGCATCATGTTTTTTTGGTAAAGAAGGGTGGGTTGTTTCTTAGATATCTCCTGGGAAGCACTAAATAGTTTCCATATGAATTTATTCTCATTGATATCCCTGTTACTTTTCTTCAAATTCGGACTAAAAGTTGATTGGGGGGATGAAAAACGAAGATGGTTCGCAGACAGGGTAGGGGCAGAGGGGTTTCTTCCAGCAAGGTGTATGGGATGCTATCCATGTTTTTGAGGTGAGTGAGTTTAATATTTGCAGTAGAACTCAAGTAGAAAAGCATTTGTTTCCTTTTGTAGAATGATTGATTCTGCAGAAATGCTATAGAGACATTTGTGAGGTGGCATTATATTGGTGTCCCTTTCCAAGTAAGAGCCAAAGATATTTTGATTCTTTGATCTATTTAGAAATGCTTGCGACTTTACTTCGTATAAAAAATGTAGAACACTCATGAAAATCATTACATAATACCAGAAACCACTAATTCCCTCCATCACTCAAGTGCTCTCCAGCAAACCCAAAAGCACAATGGAGTTTAGACTTCAGAGAGCTCTCCAGCAAACCCAAAATCATAATGGAATTTAGACTTCAGAGAAATCACGAGACTATGTGTGACCATATATAAAAATATCTATATGGTATATATAACAAGTTTCAGAAACTTAAAATTCATGGTGACATGACCATGGCTTTTCAACAAGAAAAAGCGACGTGCAAAAAGTTGGGATAGTATATCAATAATTGGAATGAAAAGCCATCATTTCTGCCTTCTTTTTTTTGTACATTATTTTTTATTCTTATAAAAATCATAGATTTATTTTGAAGTCAAGGGCGGGGATTAATTTCCCTTGGTTCCCTAGGAATCCGATCACAAGTCATAATATATTTTACATTCTTTAAAATATACATGGAAACTAAAATTTCCATATATTTCACTTAATTATTATTTTCCACATTCCCCACTCCCGACATTACTTTGCACCTTTGGGTGCAAATGCTAGTTTTAAAACTTGATAAATTTAGAATTGTTGTGTAACCAGCTCCAAAAAGAGAAGAAAAGAGATATAAACGCCTTAGAAATGAGCCACTTCGAGGGGGCAACCTCCAATACATTACATAAATGAACAATTCTTTGATGATACAATTTACAAAACCTCCTTTCTATATATAGGAGTCCATGGGGCCATAATGTAATCCTAGTGGGCCACAATGTAATCCTAGCCGACCTAACAATAATAATTTAAGGGCCCAATAATAATAAAATGGGGGTTACAAGGGTACAATAATAACAATAAGGGGGTTACACTAACAACAATAAGGGACTATACTAGTAATATAGGGACCTAACATGCCCCTCTCCTTCAAAAAAGTGTTGTCCTCAACGCTTGAGTAGCTATGGGTGCTTCTATATAAAATTCTCATCCTCCCATGTAGAATCTTCAGTGGGTAAGTTCTTCCACTTGATGAGATACTCTGAAATTGATCAATTCCGTAGCTGTCGAGTTCTTGTTTCCATGACCGCTTCGGGTTCCAATATGATTTTTCCTTCCTCATCAAGTTCTGGCAATATTGTTTGAACTGGAAGATTTTCACCTATAACCTTTTTTAAGCATGAAACATGGAAAACTGGATGTACTCGCGAAGAAGCAGGAAGCTCCAATTTGTATGCCATAGAAACAATCTTTTGCAACACCTTGTAAGGACCATAGTACTTTGGTGATAATTTATTATCCTTCTTAGCTTGCTTGAGGGACATTTGTTTGTATGGTTGTAGCAGTAAAAATACCCAATCTCCTACATCAAAACTTCTCTCGCTGCGATGTTGATCTGCCTGTTGTTTCATTCGATTTTGTGCCAAATTCGGGTTATCCTTTAAGAGTTGGAGAACTTCTTGCTGATGCTCGATGTGATCTTCCACTGCTTGAACCTTCGAATTATCTCTTAAATATGATGTGATGGATGGTGGATGATATCCATAAAGTGCCATAAATGGGGTCATTTTTGCTGCAGTATGGAAGGAAGTGTTATACCACCATTTAGCGAGAGGTAACCACTTGACCCATTGTGTTTGTTTATTAGATACAAAACAACGAAGATATCCTTCCAAACATTTATTTACTATCTCAGTTTGACCATCAGATTGAGGATGATAAGATGAGCTATGAGCTAATTGAGTACCCAAACAAGAAAATAACTCCGTCCAAAAATTTCCAGTAAAAATGGGATCTCTGTCGCTCACAATAAACCTTGGGCTTCCATGTAGCTTTTGAATTCTGTCCATAAATGTAGTAGCAGCTGTACTTGCTTTAAATGGATGAGATAATGCACAAAAGTGTGCATACTTGGTAAGTCTATCAACTACCACCATGATGACACTCTTTCCTTCGGACTTAGGTAAACCTGTGATAAAATCCATTGAAATCTCTTCCCAACGTTGACTTGGAATGGATAAAGGTTGTAGAAGTCCCGGGGTCTTAATTGTTTCCACTTTATTCTGCTGGCAAACCAAACATTCTGCCACAAAATTTTGAAAATCAGATTTAAGGCCATCCCGAAAAAATTCTTTCTTCACCCTGTGGTAAGTTTTTAAAAATCCTGAGTGTCCTCCTAAAGGAGAAGTGTGCAATTCCAGAAGAATCTTTTGTTTTAGTTGGGAATTCTTACAAAGATATAAGCGATCTTTGTACCATAAGGAATCATTTTTCCAACTAAATGTATCGGATGTACTAGGATCTTGCTGCAACTTTTGAATGAGTGTCCATACATCTTTTTCCTTCTTCCATTCATCTCTTGCTTCGGTTATCCAATCTGGTTGGATAATAGAAATAGCACAAAGCAATGCTTCCACCTCTTCATTCTTTCTTGAGAGTGCATCTGCAACAACATTAAGCTTTCCTTTTTTGTAGATTATTTCAAAGTCATAACACAACATCTTTGTGACCCATTTTTGCTGCTCTTCTGAAGATAGTCTTTGTTCCAAAAAGTGTTTAAGACTATCATGATCAGTTTTTACCTTGAAGTGTCTTCCCATTAGGTAAGTTCACCATTTCTTTAGTGCATGCGGTATTGCTAACATTTCCTTCTCATAAATAGGTTTCTGTAAATACTTTCCTTTGATTGGACGACTTTCAAAAGCAATGGGTCTTCCTTCCTGCATTAAAACTGCACCAATTCCATTTCCTGATGCATCACATTCCACAATAAAGGTTTTTGTGAAGTCTGGCGTAGCTAAGACCGGTGCATGGCACATTGCCTCCTTAAGACGTTCAAAGGCCTTAGTTGCTTCAGGAGTCCATGAAAATGCATCTTTCTTCAATAATGTTGTTAGAGGTGCTACTATTCTCCCATAATTCTTAACAAATTTGCGATAATACCCTGTTAACCCGAGAAATCCTCGCAACTTCTTTATGGTTCTGGGGACTTTCCATTCCTTAATGGCTTTAATTTTGTTAGGGTCTACTTTAACACCCTCGTGAGATACAATATGACCCAGATATTCCACCTCTTGTACTCAAAGAAACATTTGGATGTTTTTGCATATAATTGTTTCTCCTGCAATAGTTTGAGCACCCTGTCAACATGTTCAACATGATCCTTCCAAGACCTGCTGTAGATTACTATATCATCAAAAAATACTAGCACAAATTTTCTAAGGAAGGGTTTGAAAATGGAATTCATCAACCCTTGAAATGTAGAAGGTGCATTGGTAAGGCAAAAAGGCATGACCAAAAATTCATAATGACCCTCATGAGTTCGAAATGTTGTTTTTGGAATATCTTGAGTCTTCATTCTAATTTGATGATATCCTAAACGAAGATCCAACTTGGTAAAATAAATTTCTCCATGTAATTCATCCAATAATTCATCAATCATAGGAATGGGAAATTTGTCTTTAATGGTGAGCTTATTGAGCTCCCTATAATCAGGACACATTCGCCATGATCCATCCTTCTTGTGTACCAATACTACAGGAGCAGAGAAAGAACTTTGACTAGGTTGAATTATACCCGCCTCTAACATTTCTACAATCATATGTTCAATTTCGCTCTTTTGGAAGTAAGGATATCTATAAGGCCTGATGTTTGGAGGAACACTTCCTGGAATCAAATGAATAGCATGATCATGATCACGAATAGGTGGGAGTCCTTTGGGAGTTTCAAACACCTTGGAATGATTGTCCAAAACTTGTTGGAGATCTGCAGAAATAGATGATTTTGATGTCGGAACTTCTAGTGAGCATAATTGTGCAATTACGCCTCGTTGTTCTTTCTTTAGAAGCTTTATCATGACATTAGAGCTTATTATCCTTCCTGGCTTCCCTTCAATACCCCGTAATTCGACTTCCTTTCCTTCTGAAAAAAATTTCAAGAAAAGTTCTTGAAAATTAAAAGCTACCGTCCCCAAAGATTGTAACCATTGTACTCCTAGTACAACATCAGCACCTCCCATAGGAATGGCAAGCATTGGACTAGTCAATACATATTCCCCCATGGTTAGCTTGATATTATGGCATTTTCCAGAGCAATTTATAGTTCCTCCAATTGCAACCATCACTTGACATTCTGGTGCTGGGTATAGGAAACAATTTAATTCCTTGGCTACCTTATAATGAATAAAATTATGGGTGCTACCTGAATCAATCAACACTATTACCCTTTTCTTCTTTATATGTCCTTCTATCTTGAGAGTTTGAGAAGTGGTAATTCCTGCCAGTGCATTACACGATATGGTCGGATTCATTTCTTCCTCTTCTAGGGGTGGTTCCTGGTGTATATCCTCTTCTTGTTCATTTTCTTCTTCTTCTTCACAATCTATGTAAAATAATTTCTTCTCAGCACACTTATGATCTTTAGTGTATTTGCTATCACAACTGTAGCAAAGCCCTTTTGCTCTTTTTTCTTCCAATTGTTGTGGTGTCAACCTTGTAGGTTGTGGAAATCTAGGCGTAGCAACACTTCCTTCTTTATATAATTGAGTGGTAGGCTTCCTTGTGCCATTACTTTACATTAAAATTTTCTTGCCAACCTGAATGCCTTCTCCAATGAATCTGGTTCCAAAACGCGAACTTCATGTTGGATATTATCCTTTAAAGTGCCTATGAAGAGATCGATCCTGTGTTCCTCTGGAATATCAGTTACCCTTATATTCAATTTTTGGAATTCCTCAATGTGTTGCCCCACTAAACCCTTTTGTTTGAGATTTATCAATTGGGTAAATAAGGTGTTGCTCTTTGTATCCTCATAATGTGCTATCATTTCTTCCATAAAAATTGACCAAGTGACAATTTTTTTACGGGAGCAAAGCCATCGATACCATACAAATGTATTTTTTTCTAAATGTAAAGTTGCAATGCGTACCTTTTGTGTGTTTTGCACGTTATGGAGATCAAAATATTGCTCCATCTCTAGTATCCATGTTACAGGATCCTTTCCATCAAACTTCCTCATATCCATTTTTGGAATATGGTGGTTCTTCCCGCCAACATTAGAGTTTATGAAATCACGATTAACATTTATTTTGTTCTCATCATGAGGTTTTTCTACTATCTTTTCACCATTAGGAAACATTTCTTGTATCAACTTTGTCAAATCTTCGATGTTTGATTTTAGATCATCCATCTTAGCTTCCATGCCAGCTTCCATGCCATCCATCTTAGCTTCCACGCCATCCATCTTAGCTTCCATGCATTTCTTCAAACCGTCCATCTTCACTTCCACGCCCATCCATCTTAGCTCTATGCCTTTCTTCAAACCGTCCATCTTCACTTAATGCCTTTCTTCAAAACTTCCTATTTCATTTTTAAGATGCTTTTTTAAGTAGAATGAAATTGTCGTACTTGCTCAGACTTGATAGATCATGTTGCAATTCTTCATCTTCATGATGCAGAGCCTTCTGAAGGCTTAATGGGTGTTGAATTCTTTTTAGGTGCCATTTTAGAATCCAATATTGATACCTATTCTACAATATTCCCTTGGAATCAATTCAACTTGATTCTTCAAACAAGACTTATGAAATTTGGAAAAAAATACACACCTTTTACTTGCTTTTAGGAGCTCGATATTGAAATTGAATTATCTCTGTAATTGCAAATCTTCAATATCTGAAATTCAGCCCTATAGTAGCCCTCTGAAGCTTCTTTCAAATGCTACAGGTCTGATCTAATTTTGATTCCCCAAGACAAATTTGTGTCCAATCTCCCACAATGACCTAATTTTGGACTGGTTCAGTAGAGAAAACTTGTAGGACTTGCCACGTGTCACTGTTTCATCCTTTGTCTCTGAAATTGATAGCCACGAAACTGCGGTCCGTGTACTTGCAACCACTTTTTACGGCACTCCAATCCGATGCCCAGAGAGAGAGTTATTGAACTTTTCCCACGATCACATCTTTGAGATGAAATTCAGAGCCTGAAAAAGCACTACCTTCCACAGATCATATCTCCAAAAATATTGCGAACCAAGCTCTGAAATTTTTTGACGAATTTCTTCAGGATTTCAGCTTCGCACCATATGAATTTCAGATTCTGAACCTTCGTAGAAATTTTTTTATAGCGTAAATGCCACGATGACCTGTTTAGGAATCTGAAAAAATGCCTAACTTCCACAGATCATATCTCCGAAAATATTGCGAACCAAGCTCTGAAATATTTAGACAACCTTCCTCGAGAGTTCAGCTTCGCACCCTAAAAATTTAAGCTTCTGAAGCTTCGTAGATAAAAATTTATAGCGAAAATGCCACGATGACCTGTTTGGAGCAGCAAACCCTAGAATCCAAAGCTCTGATACCAAATGTTGTGTAACCACTTCAAAAATGAAGAAAGAGACATAAACGCCTTTAGAAATGAGTTTACCGAGGGGGCAACTCCAATACATTACATAAATGAACAATTCTTGGATGATACAATTTACAAAACCTCCTTTCTATATATAGGAGTCCATGGGGCCATAATGTAATCCTAGTGGGCCACAATGTAATCCTAGCCGACCTAACAATAATAATTTAAGGGCACAATAATAACAAAATGGGGCTTACAAGGGTACAATAATAACAATAAGGGGGTTACACTAACAATAATAAGGGACTATACTAGTGATATAGGGACCTAACAAGAATTATATATTACTTAGGTAGAACTTGTGTTGCCTGAGCTAGCTTGGATATGTTACTGCTTGTTGCCAATTAATTTAGCCGTTTTCATACAATCTGTTTGATAGTGGGCCTACCATCATATTGGGAAAGAAGATTTTTATTTATAGTGGGATAAACATAAGACTTGTCTAAGGTTGAAAGCCTTAGTGTGAACTCACAATCATTTTCTCAATTTCGTTAAACATACATTAGGGGAGTTTTGAGGTCTAAAATGGGCCTCCTAAGGAAATTATAAAATAATAGTGGAAATAATAAAATAAGATTTGATTACATCATCAAATTTTAGAGGGGAAAAGGGAAAAACTACTTTTTCAACTCGTATTTTCATCTTATCTCCCAAAGTGTTTAGTCAAATTTTGAGTGAGAGTACTTGTTGGATGAAAAATTTAATTCCTCATCCAAGGATATTGATGTTTCATACTTTTGATGGACCCTACTACACAAAAAATGATAAATACACGAAAGAACGATTGAAATCACACTTTTTCATGTATTTCTCATTTTTTGTGTAGCGAGGTCCATCAAAAGTATGCAACATGGGTACTCCTTAGATGAGGAATTAAATTTTGCATCCAACGAGTATTCCTGCTCAAAATTTGAGTAAACAATTTGGGAGATAAGTTGAAAATACGAGTTGAAAAAGTAGTTTTATTATTTTATTATTTTTAATCTTTTTACCCTTTTAATTAAAAAATGGTGAATTATCCCCCATGGTTGACATCATCATCTAGAATCCTATTGGTTTTTATAAATTTTATTTTGGTTGTACATTTTTCTTAGGAGGCCCATTTTAGACCTCAAAAATCCCGTAACGGAAGTTATGTTAACAAGTCCAACTTTTGGAAAAAAAATGATGTTGTGAGATTAAGGCATGTTGTGATTTTTCAAAACGTTGTAGATGGTGTGTTCTTGAAAGGAGGATAGTCATTATCATTTAACAAGTTTCAATTTTACAAAGCTTCTTATTAACATAACATGCATAAGTACTTAACACAATCCAATGGTTTATACTGTTTCCTACATGTAGTATCTGACTACGTGTTATAGAACATGGTTGATTTCAGTTTATGGGTGATTTTTTAATGATATTCAATATTATATTGGATTGGTTTTAGTTTTAGTTTTCTTTTATCACTTTTTTTTAATTGTGATTAAATGTTGAAATTTTAAATATATAAATTGATAATATAATTGGCACATTAATTAATTTTATAATTTATGTCATTTGTTATTAATTATTTTTTGTCTTTCTCAATTTTGTGAATGTTGTCTATAGTCTCTTATTAATTTCATATTTTTTATGTTGTTTTTTTCCCTTTCCCTTTTTAATTTTGCAATGAACATTTTTGTTGTATTTTGTGTTCCTTAGAATTGTGAATTTGAACTAATTTTTAATGATGAATACCATATTTTGAATATAGTAGATATATATTTTTTTGCCTTTAAATATGTATATCCTAGTGCTTGTGTTAGAGATAGTTTGGAAATATCAAATTTTTAATTTTAAAGGATATTTAGAGACGAAAATGAAAATGAGAGTCCAACCAATGAGGTTTGGTTTGACAGTGAAGAGTGTGTTGTTAAGATACTCGTGATGAAAAGGTCACTGGTTCCAATCCCTTAAAGGCAAAAAAAATCTAGCCATGATAAGGGTTTGTGTCACTGAGGTCAGGTGCAATCCCCGAGTGATTTTGATGGCATAAATGCCTCTCGATCGCGATGTCTCAAACTATAAATTTAACATGAAGTCATGTAAAAACACACATTACCAAGAAAAAAAGAGAAGAAAAATAAAGTCCAAGCCTGTGGATATTCATGAATATTGTAATATTCCTAATTATCCCAAGCTAATAGGAATATTCAAATTTGTTTTGTTTTTTATGCTTATGAATAAAATTGTAAAGGAGGACCAATAATGACTCCTAAACATCAAAATAAATCAATGCTCAATGTGAAACAAGCTAAATCTGAGCTACTTTCATAAACACACTTAAGTGTGAATGAGGCTGGAACAATTGACTGGGTCAACAGGACCAAATCAACAACACTGTCTAGGTGCAATGTATCTCCAAAAGGCGCAGCGTAGTCCATATTGGAAGCCACTCATGTGAATGAGGCTAATTCATCAAGATGGTTTAGGGTTTGGCAAGGCTCCCACATGATAAAAGAAGGATGAGGACACCAAGAGAGGGGTTGATCATTTGATATTACTGAAGGTATTGTATGTTTAGACAAACCCCATTCTCTAGCTGTTTAGCTAAGAATAGTGCTATTTAGCACTTGGGTGTTCTTGGTCGGGAATCCCACCTCCTTTCTTGAGTAGCTCTTGGAGGATACTTGTTCTATCTTGTCCACTATTAGGCTTGGGACAAGCTTCATCTTCCAACCACAATTCAGATCCTGTTGAGGGTTTGATTGCTTTTGTAAGTTGCAGCAGTGGAAGCTAGATCTATTCAGATCTAGGCAAATCTAGTGCCTCTTCTCAGTGAGTGTGTCTTTTAACCTCCTAGAAGAGTGTATTGGATCATCAGGGCTACATTTTTAGATCAAGGCATCAGGCCTAATCACTACTGAAGCTAAAATTTTAGTTTTCCCTTCCATACAGTGTTATCTGCAAGAGGAAAGTTGCAGGATGTTTTGACTGCTATTTGGAGGAGAGATCTCCAGTGATAGGATTCTCCCTTTCACTGTGGTGATCCATGGATTGGAAAACCAATACATGTTTGTTTCAGATATGACTCACTTTTGTATTTATTTACTGCAGAATTTCTGAATATTGTTGTAGACTTGTAATTCTAGATCTCAGATCTACTCCTGTACCTTCATGTTTTGATCAAAACCCCAAGGGGAAATTGTAGAGGAACTCATCTAGTGTACAGATTTGATAT
Source organism: Pinus albicaulis (assembly GCA_034641835.2). Classification (NCBI taxonomy): domain Eukaryota; kingdom Viridiplantae; phylum Streptophyta; class Pinopsida; order Pinales; family Pinaceae; genus Pinus; species Pinus albicaulis. The sequence goes on from CM076569.1 coordinate 492,684,211, forward strand.
AGATATAAATTTTTGTACAAAGATATGTTCTAGACCTGAAATGTAATATTTAGCTACTTCAACCTATGAAATAACGCTGTCAAGCTTTGCAGTCTCATCTTGTTGTTGCAACACCTCAATCTTGAGGGTTTCTTCATGTGATTCTTCTGTTTACCTATTGTAAATTGTATAAAATATGCTATAGATATGATTTATTGAAGTCCATACCATATTGCATCCATCACCTTTAGAAAATCACGCTTCCTGTGCTTCAAAAATTTCTACATACCACAAGTCATGGGGATTGGGCATTTTTAAGCTATATTGGGAGTGGTAGATCTGTTTAACATAGCTAGAGTCATTTTTTTGGGCTGAAATTTGATATTTAAGTCTCTTATGACCCAAGCTACGAGATCCCACCGTCACTTGCCATTAATTTTACGCTCATCTTTGAAGTTAACTTTTTTAGGGTATAAATTGCTGCTTTTCCCCAACTTTTGGCTCATAAAATGAAGTACAGTTTGCTACAGTAGCTTGGAATGATGGCTATGTGTTTTTAACATGTCCTATGAGATTATTTGATGCTACATATCCATTTTTGTGTTTATACATTGCTACAGTCCCTCATTGGGGCATTTATCAAGCCATACTAGGTGTGGGAGGCCTGTTTGCCCAACCTAGAAGGATTTTTTTTTGATATAATCTTGGATTCTGGACTTAGATACTTAGATATAAGGGATCCAAGTTTTGGTTTCAAATCTTGTAGCAGCCATTCCTGGAAAATGCATTTTCCAGTCATGCCTTGTTGATAGTTCCCATTTTGGGATATTACAGTGGTATCAAAGCATATTTCTTGGCACAACTTGTGCTCTTCTTGTAGATCAAATATGTCTCCAGAAGAGGATGTACCTCTCACTATTAGGGAGGAAAGGTACCAAAGAAGAAGACAAAAGAAATATTACATAGAGGACAAAGAGGAGAAGGGTGAAACCCCTTTACTTGGAAGGATTGGAAGGGAAGAGTTTTCTAACACTCTCTCTCAAGCCATGTAGGAATTGAAGGAAGAAATCAGGGGAATGAGGAGGGGATGACATGCAAATCCCTCAAGGAGTTCTTCTCATGGAGAAAGCCCCAGTACTTCTTATGCTGTGTGTGAGCATTCAACCACACAATCTGATCTACAATGCTGTAACATTCCTACTTTCTTGTTGAGAGAAAGTGGAAAAGGAGGAATGACGGAAGAGGAGGTCTCCCTGCTTCTTTTCCAAACCTTGGAAGGTATTAAAGAAGATCTCAAGGAGATGGAAGGGGAGGAGTGTAGAAGATTTCTGGAATGGTTTGAAATAAGCCCTAACTATTCACATGATGGGTGTGGGCATTCAACCACACATGCCGATCCACAACGCATTCTATTGCCCACATTGACTGCAATAAGGATGGAGGAAGAAGATGCACCAAGGGAGGAGACCTTGAGTGACTATCTTCAGGAGTATGAATCTCAATCATAGAGATTCATAGAGCACTTATACTTCCAAGGGTTTTGCAAACTCAAGGAGGAAAGATCCCCATTTCTTGAAGAACCCTCTTCTATTTTTGAAGACATGGAGTCCTTTTCTTCAAGGGATGACCGAGATCAAGGGTCTCTCATTGAGGATGAGGCATTCTCACACATGGAAGAAGGGGAGAAGGATCATTATCAAGGGATGATGAGCATTCACCCTTATATATTTCATAATAATTCTACACAAGGGAAGGAGACTGCACTGCACAGAGAAGAGAGGGAAAAATCAGCCCACTCATACATGCAGTCCACTTCAGACTTTGATGTCTCACTACATGGAGGCATTCCACCTGGGAGGCCACTAGATCTAGAATTGGTGAGAGACGTCTTGCCTCTTGGCTCACCATTCTTGGATTTCAGGGAGGTGAGGAGTTTGGAGGATGACTTTGGCATGAGGGATGTCAAAGTAGCAGGTAGCAACATGAGGAGAGCTTCATAGGCTAGATCACCAGCGCTGTCTCTTAGGAGGATTGATCCCTATTGGAGGTCTCAACTTTTGATAGATTACTCCAAGGATCTTGGTGCATGCATGATTTTCGATGACCCGGATGGAGGTGATAGATATATGGTGGATGATATGGTCATCTATTCCTATGGTAGGATCTTCTTGGCTAGATCTTCTAGTCTCAAGGAGAAGCTGCTACATGCAGCACATGAGGACTTCTCTACTATGCACTTTGATGCATATTTCCATTTGATGGAGGAGTTAACTTGGGAGGGTAGCCAACATGACATGTTTCAGCATAAGGAGAGATACATAGCCTGGATGGTAATGAAGAGGAGGTCACAACCACTTCCCTACTCATTGGAGGTGAGGGAGAAATTCCAGTTGAGCCATTTCAGCTCAAGATCTCAAGTACATGATGGAGGAGGTATAATTTCACATTTTGTATTGTAATTCTTTTCCTTGTTTGAGCAGCATGATGTATCAAGAAGAGTCGTTCCTTCTTGCATGTTGTATAATAATGTACTTGCATCCTTTTGTAGCATTGCGATTGGCTATCTCATTGGTGGTTTCTGGGGGAAGCCACATGATTCTTGGTGTGCACCATTGACACCATATTGTAACTTAATGTTTCCATCTTATGAGATGACTGTGGCAACAAACAAGTGGTTGGTGAAGCACTTGTTATTTCTTCTTTTAAGGCAGGCAAAGGATGCACTGCACTGGTTCCATGAGTGGAACTATCATTCACTCTTCAGTTGGCATGTGACAGCTTGTTTCCAATTGTTTTTGCTTCCATATATTGCTGATGTTTCTATGTTCATGGGAAGATTTGTTTGGAGAGTGGGATATGTGATGGAGATGCCCATTGGGAGTATGATTCTCCCTGCTATTCATGCTGTGTGTTTCAGGAGGAGCAATGGGCAAACCATGATTGCCACATCTCAACTCTTTTCTTCATATGGAGTGAGCCATTTGGAGAACTTGAGTGCTTGGAGGAGGCACTTCATGGCTGAACTATGTGATGGGGAAGCTTGGGCCATAATTGGAGGCCATATTGTTTCAGCCCAAAGACATAAACAACCCCACACTTACCATAAATGAAGAGAGAAACTACTAGGATGGGAAAATCTAAACTCTCCATTCAGCCCCAACACATTGCATAGATTCGGGGTTGAAGTTTTCTTTAATGAGCTACATAAAATGGCTCGTTTCATTTGGATGATTGCATGGGTGAGGGAGTCACTCATTGGGAACAAGACTTCCCATGTTCTCATCACTCCTACCTTGAGGAGGCCATTGAGCAGCAAGGAGATCACCACTTGTACCTTCCATTTCTACATGATGTACACTTTTTTATCTTACAATTGGAAGGAATCATTGGAGGACATATTCATTGCCTATCATTTTCAGCCATGGTGGGATCCATTGATGAGGCCACAAGAAGAGGGAGGAAGAAATTTTACTCTACCTTGCATTTGCTTGAGGAAAAGCAACATTTTGAAGGGGGAGGACTGTAATATTCCTAATTAGCCCAAGCTAATAGGAATATTAATTTTTTTTTTGTTTTTCATGCTTATGAATAAAATTGTAAAGGAGGACCAATAATGACTCCTAAACATCAAAATAAATCAATGCTCAATGTGAAACAAGCTAAATATGAGCTAATTTCATCAACACACTTAAGTGTGAACGAGGCTGGAACAATTGACTGGGTCAACAGGACCAAATCAACAACGCTGTCTAGGTGCAATGTATCTCCAAAAGGCACAATGCAGTCCATATTGGAAGCCACTCATGTGAATGAGGCTAATTCATCAAGATGGTTTAGGGTTTGGAAAGGCTCCCACATTATAAAAGAAGGATGAGGACACCAAGAGAGGGGTTGATAATTTGATATTGCTGAAGGTATTTTATGTTTAGACAAACCCCATTCTCTAGCTGTTTAGCTAAGAATAGCGTTTTTTAGCACTTGGGTGTTCCTGGTTGGGAATCCCACCTCCTTTCTTTAGTAGCTTTTGGAGGAGACTTGTTATATCTTATCCACTATCAGGCTTGGGCCAAGCTTCATCTTCCAACCAAATTTCAGATCCTGTTGAGGGTTTGATTGTTTTTGTAAGCTGCAGTAGTGGAAGCTAGATCTATTCAGATCTAGGCAAATCTAGTGCCTCTTCTCAGTGAGTGTGTCTTTAAACCTCCTGGAAGAGTGTATTATATAATCGGGGCTACATTTTCAAATCAAGGCATCAGGCCTAATCACTACTGAAGCTAACAGCATATTTTACCCTTCCATACTACGTTATCTGCAAGAGGAAAGTTGTAGGGTGTTTTGACTTCTATTTGGAGGAGAGATCTCCGGTGATAGGATTCTCCCTTTCACTGTGGTGATCCATGGATTGGCCAACCAATCCATGTTTTCTTTAGATATGATTTAATTATGTATTTATTTACTGTATAATTTCTTAATATTGCTGCAGACTTGTAATTCTAGATCTCAGATCTACTCCTGTACCTTCATGTTTTGATCAAAACCCCAAGGGGAAATTGTAGAGGAAATCATCTAGTGTACAAATCTAATATAGATATACATTTTTGTACATATATATGTTATAGATCTGAAATGTAATATTCAGCTTCTTCAGCCTATGAAATAATGTTTTCAAGCTTTGCAGTCTCATCTTGTTGTTGCAACACCTCAATCTTGAGGGTTTCTTCATGTGATTCTTCTGTTTACTTATTGTAAATTGTATAAAACATGCTATAGATCTGATTTAATGAAGTCCATACAATATTTAATCCATCACATTGAGAAAATCATGCTTCCTGTGCTTCAGAAATTTCTGCATACCACAAGTCATGGGGATTGGGCATTTTTAAGCTATATCTGGAGTGGTAGATTTGTTTAACATAGCTAGAGTCATTTGTTTGGGATGAAATTTTATATGTAAGTATCTTATGACCCAAGATATGAGATCCCACCATAACTTACCCTTATTTTTATGCTCATCTCTGAAATTATCTTTTTTAGGTCATAAATTGCTGCTTTTCCCCAAATTTTGGCTCATAAAATGAAGTATAGTTTGCTACAGTAGCTTGGAATTATGGATATGTGTTTTTAACATGTCCTATGAGATTATTTGATGCTTCATATCCATTTTTGTGTTTATACATTGCTGCAGTCCCTCATTGGGCCATTTATCAAGCCATACTAGGTGCGGGAGGCCTGTTTGCCCAACCTAGAAGGATTTGTTTTTTATATCCTCTTGGATTTAGGACTTAGATAATTAGATCTAAGGGATCCAAGTTCTGGTTTCAAATTCTGTAGCATCCATTCCTGGAAAATGCGTTTTCCAGTCATGCCTTGCTCACAGTTCCTATTTTTGGATATTACAAATATTCACGAGTGGTCTCGTAACAAAGGCCTTTCAGAATTAAGGTGTAAAAATTTCATTGATATTTGGAGATGACCATGATAGGGGGAGAGCCCAGGCCGTGGATATTCACGAGTGGTCTTGCATCCTTGTAATAAAGACCTTTCAAAATTAAGAATAACTTGAGCAAGAGGAAATTTCAAATTGTGGAAATTTTCATTGATTGATCATGGAAATAGTTTCCAGTAAATTTGAAACCATATTTTGTATTTTAATATCCAAAATATGAAAGTGAAAGAATGCAAAGAATAATGAATTCAATATGAAGATAAAATTGAAGAATAGAAGAATCATGAATTCAACCAAAATACAAAATCACGAATTTGACAAGTTTCATGAGTTAAGTAAGATACAAAAATCACGAACTTGGAAAGTTTCATGAGTTAAGTAATATTAATCGTCGATTTATTGAAAAATATTTATCTATTCAAACATGGAATATTGAAAAAATAATATTTATTTTTTAGAATAGGGTTTTTAAAATTTTAATTTAAACGGTCTAGAGAGATTACATATATTTTCACTCTAAAAGAGGTTTTTATTTCAAGTGATTTGATCCCTTTCTAAGCTTGGTAGGTCTAGAGCTAAGATAGATTAATTTCACTTTTAGATAGAATATATTCCATATGATTACCCTGGGTTCTCATACCATGGGTTTTAATGTTATTTTTTTATTATTTTTATTTTATTTTGATCAATTAAAATGTTTTTATGAAGGGTTATTTTCCTTTTTAAGGTTAAATATGAAGACATCACATTTATCTATCAATAATTATTGGATAGATGGTAGGGATTTAACCTTTCTATAATATTTTTGGTGGTAGTCACAAGTCAAACATTGAGATTTATTTCAAAAGTAGTTATGCCTTTTCTACCTTTTTAATTAAATTGATTAATTAAAAAAGTGTTTCATGAACATGTATCATATGAACATGAGTTGAGGTTTTTGCAACATGTGGTATTGGTAAGCTATGATATTGTAACAAAGCCTATTTATAAATTGAGAATTTCTATAAGAAAGTGAGATTAAATATTTATAGCTAAGAATCTTGTTACATGTTTTTTAATGTATATTTGGTTAACTTATATATTAACTCTTTTTGTAATTAATAATAATAATATAAAATAAAGTTATATTTGGGTTAACATTATGATTTTTTTTAATTTATCAATCGTGTCATGAAATAAGTGATTTTATACGTATTGACATTTACTGGTACTTTAATTTATATAGCTACACTAATCTAAGCTATAGTTAAAAAGAAAAATAAATCCTAATAATAATTTTGATCTAAATTTGCCAAATTGTAAAAAAAATAAATTTTTTAATATATATATATTTTATAGGAACAAGTATTGATTTATATTAAATCCATGGCATAAATGCCACAAAACAGATTACAAAAGGCGACTGCAAAGCCCAATTTCCTCTCTTTTCAGGAGCTTGGTGGCCCAGATACTTAAGTGCTGGTGGTACTTACAATTAGCAATTGAGTCTATCTCCGTGATTTTCCCTAACTTATGAATGCAAACAAACTATTTTAGTAAAATGAAATAAAACATGGTAACATAAGAATTAAGGGATGGGATCCCATTCTTCAACCCGGTCTCTTAAAAGAGTGCCAACGCAGAGGAGAACTACTTTATTGGCTTCAGAATCTGCGTCCTTGTTGTTCTCCCTCAACACATGGAATAAGTGCACACTCTGAAAATAATTAATCAGAGTATTGATTATTGCCACCATTCTTGCAAATCTGAAATATGAAGGAACAAATTTGTCCACTATAGTTTTTATAATGGACTGAGAATCGCCAATTACATTTTCTTCTTTGATACCTAAGTCCTTGGCTTGCTTGAGGCCTTGGAGCAGAGCCAACACTTTTGCGTGAATGATTGTATTGTGGCCCAAGCCCCAGGAAAAACTATGGTTGATTCTGCCTTCAATTTTCTTGATAACTCCTCCAGCGCCAGCTTTTCCAGGGTTTCCTTTGGCTGCCTCATCGAAGAATAAAGTTGGTCTAGATTGCTTTCTAGTCCATTTTGAAAATTCTTTCTCATTGCATTATTTGATTGACTTGCTTTGCCTTACTACCTCAGAAAACTTGAGACCCATCATGGTGCCCCAATCTAGCTCCTGCTGACTTAAATTTGTATCCTCAAGTTGATCACTAAGGCTTTCTTTCAGCTGGCATTTGATCCTGACAATGATAAGTTTCACACCCTCTAATTTGTCTCTGAAAATTCTCTTGTTTCTCTCAAGCCAGATTTGCCAGCAAATGATCTTGGGCAAGGAGAGCCAGGCAGCTTTGAAGCTTTCATTTTTTGGAAGTGCACCTGGATAGATATGCAGCCAATTAGAAAATATATCAGGGATGGAGGTGGGAAAATTAATGTTTCTTTTCCAAGGGCTCAGAAGTTCCTGCTAGATTTCCTTTGCGAATTTGCATTGCACTAGAAGGTGGCCTACGTTCTCTTCATTATCATAGCAAAGTCGACATTTTGAAGGCTCATGAAAGCTTCTAGTCTTCAATCTATCCTTTGTCATGATTCTATTATGGAAAATTAGCCAACAGAAAAGGTCGATTTTTGGGATGGACTTGTGTTTCCAAAGTCCCTTCCACGTCGCTGGATTTGGAGGGACATAGGGTTGTTCCTGAAGTTTTTTATATCCCAAAGACACTAAGTAGGGGCCCGATTGGGGACCCCAGCCATGTCTATCTACTCTCCTCGAATGGATCGGCACCATACCTCTCAAGAGCATCATTAAGTCATCCCAATCGCGTTTTAGCTCCAAGGGCACTTGAGGTTGCTTCCAACTGTGCCAGACATTGTCTTTCTAGCTCGAGATATCCCATAGGGTGATGAGGCCGGCACTTGACATCCAATTTTGCAGCGCTTGAAGAGAATTTGTTTCAACAAAAGGAGGATTACCCATGATGCAATCCTCTGAGATTCTTATTTGCTTGCCATTTCCCAGGATCCAGAATGCGTGGATATTGATCAATGGTGTGGCTTTAGCCCAAAGCTTAATAAAATGTGATCCAATTTTAGTGCAGGGATTGTCCAGATAGCATTTTCTGAAACCGGAGAAGTATTTCTTCCACAAGGCCTTTTGCTCCCAACCAGGATTAGGAGAGATGAGTCGCCATATAACTTTAGCTCCCATGGCCACATTTTGAGTACAAAGATCTTTAAAATTCAAGCCTCCTTCAATCAGAGGCTTAGTGACTTTGTCCCAGCTCACCATAGGGATTCTGTTCTCTTTTTTTTTGCCGCCTTTCTAGAAGAAATTTCAGATTAAGTCCTCCATTTTTCTGAGAATACAAGAAGGAGAAAGCATAATAGAGAATTGAAAAATAGGAAGGCTGCTAAGGACAACCTTGATAATAACTGACTTACCTGCGAGGTAGAGCCATGAGAAACCACAAGCCTAGATTTTGAGCTTGAATTTTTCAAGCAGAGGGGGGTAGTATTTGCTGAAGGCATTTCTTTAGACGATTGGAAGGCCCAGGTACTTGAACGAAGTCCAGTTTGTCAAAAGCAGCAAAGCCCATGCATCTGGAGATGGCATTGAGGATGCTGGAAGAAGTGTTCGAGCAGTAAATATGACATTTCCCCTTGTTTAGGAAGCTTCCAGTAACATCACAAAAATTTTCCAATACTTCTTTGAACCTTAAAGCTGTAAGAACGGATGCTGCACCCAACAATAGAGAATCGTCGGCAAACAGAGAAAGATTTATGTTTTTGACCCCTCTTGCTATGTTGAGTCCCATGATCTCTTGATTTGACTGTTTCTTGTTCAATTAAAAGCTTAGAACAGAGGCTTTAAGGACAAAAAGGAGAGGGGAAAGAGGACACCCCTGTCGAAGCCCTATTGAAGCTTTGAAGAATTCTGCTGCTCTCCCATTCACCAGGGGGGCAATCCAAGGTTCAGAAATACAAGCTCAGATCCAGTTAGTAAAATTAGATCCAAACCCAAACTTTTGCATTATCTCTAGGAGAAAGCTATGTCTGACATGATCAAAGGCATTTTCTAGATCTAGTTTGACAACCATGCCCTTTTCTTTACGTTGCAGGCTTGAATGGATCGCCTCTTGGACTAGGATGAAATTATCTACAAGTTTCCTCCCATAAACAAAGCCACCTTGGTTCTCTAGGATGATGTTAGGAAGAATATTTTTCAGTCTATTGGCAATCACCTTGGTTATCAATTTGTAGCCTATGTTACAAAGAGAAATAGGGCGCAATCTATTGAAAACATTGGCACCCTTTTCCTTAGGGACGAGGGCAAGAAAGGCAGAATTGGTGTTGCCCCTAATTTTTTGACAGGCTTGGGATTTCAAAATCATTTTGTGCAGGTCCTTTTCCACTATCTGCCAACAGGATTGGAGAAATATAGCAGTAAAACCATCCGGTCTGGGCTTCATGGCAAAGAGAGCCACCTTTATTTTGTTTTTGGTGACCTTAGCTTCAAGATACTGGTTCATCTTGGTGGTGATATTTGGAGGAACCACCTCTAGAAATTTAGAGTTATGGTCCATCACCCCATATTCACTGAAAAGGTTTTTAAAATGAGTAAATGCTACCCTTTTGATGGTCATGAAGTCCTTGTGATTTGTGGCCTCTTCCTTGATTTTTGAAATGGAGTTGAAGCTTCTTCTCGCTTGGGCTTTCTTGTAGAAGAAGGAGGAATTTCTATCTCCCTCTTTAAGCCAAAGACTATGAGATTTTTGTCTCCAATATTCTTCCTCCGATAGGTATGCCTTATGAAATTTGTGTTGTAATTCTGCCTCCCTATCTAGGACTTCTTTTGTAATTTTAGCTTCTTCTGTTTGCAAGTGATGGAGCTCAAGGTTGTCTTGGGCTTGTTTTCTCTCATGGGCTGGATTAGGGAGGGATTTGGCCCAAATTTTAAGAACAACTTTAACTCTTCTGATTTTTTCCTCCCAAAAGAAGAAGGGAGAGCCCTTGACAGACATCCTCCAACATTCCTTGACCTTATTCATGAAGTCAGGATCCTTGATCCATAGAGGGCTAAATTTAAAAGGGATAGGGCCTATGTCTTTTTGGGACAACAACTAAAGCTTGATAGGTTTATGATCTGAAACACTACAAGGGAGAATATGCATTCTTGCCTCTAGTCCTAGAAGAAGAAAGGAACTTTGAACCAGAAAGCTATCTAGCCTTGTAGCAATGTGACGAGGATCGACTCTTTTATTAGACCAAGTAAACTTACCAGAAGAGGGCTTGATGTCGAGAAAATCCCAATCCTGCATGAGGTCTTCCACACACTCCCTTGCCAGAGCCCTTATGATGCTTCCTCCTCGATTTTCTGACAAAAGCAGGGTGAGGTTTAGATTACCAGCAATGATGGTGTTTTCCAGATTCTCTGTTTCAGCCAGATTTCTGATAGAGTCCCAACAAGCCTCCTTCTCCACTGCGTTTACTGGGACATACACATTGAAGAGAGAGAGGACCTCCTTAGTGTCGAGATGCTGGAGTTTTAGGAATATCTAGTGAGTATTTAGGATCTCGGTGACCATCGAGGACTTGCTGCTATTCCAGAGAGTGCCCAAACCGCCCGATGCTCCTCGAGCAGATACAACTTATCCACTACCTTTATTCCAAAGTATCTTTCTTATTTGGAGGAAGTCTTTGTCCTCCATTTTAGTCTCCTGAATTAGTAGAATGTTTGGGGCTTCTATCCTTTGAAGACTTCTTATGGCTTCTTCTTTCACTTTTCTCCCCATACCTCTGCAATTCCAGGAGATTACCTTCATCACTTACTTTTTTGGGAGTGATGAGCTCCCTTGGAGCCCTGTGTCTGGTTTCTTGCCATCTTTAGAGTTTTAGCCAAGAGTTTCTCAAGGGTTGGTTGACTGCCTTGGATCTTATCTTTGTAGGTTTCCTATTCTCTCTTTTCACAAGAAGACTTTCGACCTCTTGTCGATCTTCTAGCCAAAATTTGAGACTCCTATATTTCTCCTTCCTCCTCTAATTCCTCCGAGTCTTGTTCCTCCTCTTCGACTTCTGCATGTTTTTCCTTAGGTCTTTCTGAAACATTCTCTCCTTGCCTCGAACCTGATGGAGTCCCTTTTTCAGGGGAGGCTTTCTTTTTCACTTCGACCTCCTGGAATTCCTCTGATACCAAGCTTAAGAGTCTAAACTTGTTTCATGACCATTCGGGGGAGGGGCTTGCTATGCAGAAGCCGACAAGGGACCTTTACCATTTGGAGCCCCAGATATGGGGGTTTTATGGGAGGTCTTTGACTGCTCGACTTTGTTCCAACCCTCCTCCTTACCTTTCTCTTCTTCTCCATTGTTCGGGCAACCCCTAGCAAAGTGGTCATAGAAATGGCATTTCCAACACTTGAAAGGAAGCTGCTCATAGTCTAGTTTTTGCACATGCATCCAACTACTAACATTGATTTTTATTTCCTTTGGTAGTCTCGCCTCGACATCCACCTCAACGCATATCCGGGCACAATCATAGTGATCTTTGTTATTTTCCCAATCAATAAATTTTCCCAGGGCATTTCCTATGTGTTTTAGAGAATCCCAATTCCAGTAGTGCACTGGGAGGTTCGGCGACCTAACCCAGATTGGGATAACCATTGGAACATCCAGATCTGGGTCGAAATCCGGCGTTCACTTATTGAGGTATAGACCCTGAGGTCCCATGAAATAGGGCCCATTCCAAAATATCAACTCTTTATCCTCTTTTGTGATGAATTCGAACAGAAAATAGCCTCTCCCCATAAAATATGAGGTTACGTTGTTCTTGATGAAGGGCGTCCAGTTTTTGACAATCTAGTTCTCCGTTGTTTTTGGAGAGGGCCAAAGTCCAGTAAATTGACCCAATAGGGCCCGATCTGCAAGGGAAAAAGCAACCTGGATTGGTCCCTCCAGAGGAAGGGAGATTTCAGGAATATCATCCAATTTTTTTCACAAATTTGGAGGCTTTAGATTTCTTCTTCTTTGGCAACGAGGCAAGAAAAGTGTTAAATGCATCCTCTACTGACGGAGGAGGGGGAGGTGGAGGAACCTGGGGTGAGCCTAGAAACTCCATGACAGCATGGATGAACCCTAGTTGCGTGCAGGCTTAGGTAATGGGAGCAGCAGCTAGCGGACACACGATCATAAAGCTAAACCAAAATTTTTAATATATTAATGTATATATTTTCATTATTTAATATTTTATTATATACTATATTTTGTAATTAATTTAATATATTCAAATTTATAAATCCCAAATTATATTAATATATCTAATTTTATTATAATATAAAAATAATTATTAATATAATAATTATTACATAGTTTTAGAGATGAAAAACAAATGTAAATAATATTTTAAAAACGAAAACTATAATGTCACATCATTCAAAATTAAATTCATGATAATTATTACTTAATTACATAGTTAAATAAAATTATCATGTAATAATTATAATGTTTAATAAAAAAAAAATATTATAGATCCAATACTTTTAATTTCCCAATATTAGTTTTTATATATATATATATATATATATATATATATAAACTAATATTGGGAAATTAAAAGTATTGGATCTATAATATATTTTTTTTATTAAACATTATAATTATTACATGATTTTACAGATAAAGAAGAAAAAATATAGACTCTCCTTTCGGAAGGAAAACTACACCTTCTATGCATCGTTTCTTTCTATCAATTCAAATTTAAATTTCAACATCCGAATTTGTTGAATTATATTATGTCTATCTCAAAATTAAAATTCTAACATCAAAATTTTTGGAATGTTATTTTGTTTTTGTTTTTAATTGTTTGTTTGTTTTTCTATAGAAAAATAAAGCGTAATTTTATTCTTCAAAGGAGAAAAAAATTACATTTTGTATATGCGTGAGCACAGTCCAGAGAAAAATCGCCAACCGAGGGCCATGGAAAAAATCTCTACATTAGAAAACACATCAGGCTTATCAACAGGTAACCCCCATTACAAAATGAGACAAAGAAACCCACATAAAAATTACGAAAAAACACCAAAAGGTGACCATCATTACAAAATGGGGCAAAACCCTGTGAGAAAACCAACAACAGAGGACTGAGGAAGAGAGCAGAGTATGATGGCCAAATATTTGGGCACAAACCACCGAGATAGCCATGAAATCTATCCAAAAATTGGCCATTATAAAGGAACTAGGGTGGAAAATCCCCATGAAGCCCACGACAAACCCCAGGTGGAAACGGTGCCCACACCAATGAAATAAATCCCACTTGTGAGTCAGAAAACATGGTGCAAGGCCCATAACATTCCAACAAAAACCCTATTATCGGCGAACACAGACGAAATAGGTAGTTAGTAAACAATGATAGATGGGAGTAGGAAACAACACAGAGAAGCCCTAGAAGCAATCCCCTGAGCAGAGAGAGTACCCGTGACACAAAAATCCCTTGACAAGAACCACTACGCACCAAACTTCGTTGAGAGACAACCATGAACGACCACATCACGTGCAAAGCAGAACACTGAAGCAAGCCACCACACTATGGTCTTCCTTTGGTAATATTCCTCTTGTATTATTTGTGGAAACGACCATAGTACATATTTTCATTGATATTTCTTGAGTGGGTGGGCTTGGATTTATGGTTGGTATAGAGCTATTAGTCCTAGATCTACAACACTACTAACTGGATGGTTCTGCGAGGACCGTGGGAGAATACCCTAGAGTGAAGTTCACAATCACCAAAGAAGAATGAAGGTTGACTGCTTGATTTATATGAATATGGGAAAACTTGTTATTGCTATGAAATCTCCCTCATCAGTATTAAAAATGTATTTAAGCATCGTCTCATGTTAACAATATGTGAAGGGGTTTATGTGTGTAGTTTCATGTGTCTTTGATGATCAAATTATGAGTTAATTAAATTTTAAAAACTCATATAAAATAAATTAAATGAATAAATATAACTCACAACAATCACATAACACAATGGATGATAATGGAGTTCACCCCTCCTGGGCTACATCTCCATGGACCTGCTTTAACTAGTTAGGCCCTATTGGGATTAAGAGAAAAATGTCTTATTACAAGCACCCATATTTCTCCAATGGTTTTTCTGCCTATTCCATTGAATTCATAACACTAAAATACCCTTAAAATTACTATTCAACCTCTGAATTTAGTTACCAGCTCCTCTAGGCTTGACCTCCAACCTCGGTGGCCATGGGCTTGTTTAATCTCCAAAGTGACAAAATCACCTTCATATGTGCTCCAATGCATCTACAAAGAGTACCACTATGTTCATAGCATAAAATACATCAAAAATTCCCTAGTCATTCACTCCATTTGACCTTCAGCTTATTTGGGCATGGCCTTCCCTCCTGGTGGCCCTAAGCTTCAAAATTCTTCAAGTGACCAAAAACACCTATATATTTGCTCCATTGCCTATGAAAGTTGTTCCAATGGATTCATAGCATGCAAATATGCTAGGAATGACTATTCCTGAGCCCAAATTGGTCGAAAATTTATTAAGATATGATCCATTAAAGTTTCCCCTAAATTCGGCCTCTAAATTTGGAAAACTACCAATTAGCTCCACCAAATCTGAAAGTGGCACTAAATTTTGGGAATCCACTGAAATTCTACCAACTTCTAACTATGGATTAATTATGGGATAGTGTGCTTAACTGCACTAATCCGTGCTTAGTGTTGGGCGCTTAAAACTAGGTTATATGGAACAGTTCCAAGAGGAGGAGCGTTGACCTGCTCCGTTCCTCCGCCACCCGAAAAACGCGTACCCTTCAAGTATAAGTTGTGCGCATTTCTAAACAAGGAATATAGCTTTGGCTCAATGGTAGGAGGCGGAACTGTTATGGGGGAGGTCATGGGGTCAAACACCGACCTTGCCCCTCCATACGTTTATTTTTCAAACTTTTGAAACGCTCCAATGTAAACAGACTATGGTTATAATGTATATATGCCCACATAATAATTACACTATCCGAACTATGGTTTTAAAACCATTTCCACCATAATTATATTTTCCATATAATTAAAAACATTGCCACCATTTAATAAATAATTCGGATTTTGGTTTGGTTTTAAAACAATATATATGGAAATTAATAATTAATAAGTTTGGAATTATATATATATATATATAATTAATAAAAACTATATAAAATATTAATAAATAAAAATATATATATATATATATATATATATATATATAATTAATAAAAACTATATAAAATATTAATAAATAAATATATATATATATATATATATATATATATATATATATATACATTAATCCAAATTTACTAATTAAAAAAATAATTTCCAACACATAAATATCATGAACCCACATTCATCCTTAGAGGACATTGGAGGACATTGGGCAATTTTCACCTTTACAAAACAAACTGGCGAATCCTGTAGTGACACTTATCACAGTCCTATTGGCTAAAAAATGAAGAAGATTCTCTGCATTATGATTGGGCTGCAATGTCATCAGCTTGTACCTGTTCTGCAATATTTTTTTTTTAAATTTCCCTGTTTTAAATTATGATCAGAGGACCATAACTTCCTCATCCGAACTCGGTTTTCGACGAAACGAGTTGCGTTGGATTTCTGGTGATGTGCTGGTTGATTTCGTTCTATTTTGGTGCAATTACGATCACACCTTCCCTATGATATGCTTTTAGACCCACAAAATCCAGTTATCTTATGAGTGCTGAACACTCTTTTGTTTCCCAAGTTCTATAATCTTAATTCTACTTGTAGAAATTTGAATAACTGATATATTATTCACCGATATTCTCCCGATCACACACTATTTTAGTTTCATGCATAATACAGAATCTCTTCTACCATTGATCATCACATGTGGAAATAAAATCAATTGCATGCATACATTAAAACCACAAACAATCACACATATGAACACAATATTTAATGGGAAAGCTTAAAGCTGAAAACCCCAACTATCTGTATATTATATGTCATGGAAATCATGTAACAATCATAGTACAAAATCTCCTCACAAGCTCTCATGCACACCCTCAATTGCTACACACTATCAAGCTAGATCTAGCAAAACACATGCTCCAATATTTTGCCACTTGATAGCTAGCCTCTATTGCGTTATCAATGCTATGGGATGGCTTCATTAAATAGATAAACCACCTGGCTTGTATTGTGCAATCCTCATGGGCTTCTCCACCTATCTGTGTGTTGCAAATAGCAACAGTATAGTCACAACTGATAGTTAACCTGCTCTTTCACCTATTTCTGCACTGGTCTCCACTGAAACTGTCCATGCACTGAAGTTAACTGATGCATTCTTTAGTTTATTAATGAGTTTATAATTAGTGAATTAATTAATAATTAATTCACACCACTCTCACTAATTTTATCAATTAGTTAAACTGAATACAAATAGCTCAACTATGTTTAGATTAGTTAAACTGAATACAACTCCACTAACTTCCTCAATCAACTCCAACAAACTCTGTCACATGAGTTCTAACTGAAGTATCCATGCAATAGCTCCACTTAACCCTCGGGAATAGCGTAATTCCTTCTGTCAGCTCCTGTGCCACATCTGTGCACTAAACTGAAGTGCTCCAAGAGAATAAGATAATGTTTAGAGTCTAAATATTATTAAGAGCTAATAATATTCGACATATCTATTTTTAGACTGGCAATCTAAAAATAGATTCCGCCCAATATGTCTAAAAATAGAAGTCCATCTCTTTTTTCCGACTTGACCAACCATCCACAAATAGCATCCTGCAACTCATAGAACATGATCCATATGTCTAAAAATAGACTTTGCGCCAAAAATAGCCTGCGGGCCCACTTAGTGAAAGCGACTTCTTTCCACTAAGCTCATCATCTTGTTGCAATCTCAACACTCCCTCTCAACAAGATAAGGATTATCTGCAACCCCTATCCTGCCCCTATGGTATTCGAATTTTCTCCTGGTGAGCGCCTTCATCAAGATATCAGCATCCTGATCCTCCGTGGGAATGTATGAAAGTAACATGATCTTCCGCTGCACACAATCTCTGATATGATGATACCGGATGTCAATGTAGTGTGAACCAAACAACCCAACCAGGATCTTCCTCATCCATATAGCCTCGCATGCAGCCAAACTCGCTGCCATATACTCGGCCTCTGCTGAACTGAGTGCCACGGATCTTTGCTTCCTGCTGTACCAAGAAACTGCTGTCGACCTGATACTGAAAATCCCTCCAGATGTGCTCTTTCTGTCCGTTGGGCTCCCTTCCCAATCTGCATCCGTGAAGCCACATAGCCTCACCTCATCCGACTTTCTGTACCATAATCCATATCCCGATGTGCCTCTAAGATATCTCAATACATGCTTGTCTGCCTTCGAGAAGAGCTTGGTTGGCTTAACCATAGCTTGTGAAAGCTGGTTAACAGCATAGCATATGTCAGGTTGTGTATTGACCAGATACATGAGCGACCCCACCAACTGTCGATAAACAATGGCATCCACTACCTCCGCTGAAGTAACATCCTCCTTCCTCCAACCACCAGGAAGAGGAGTATCAACAGGCTTGCAGCCATGCATGTTGAACTTCTCCAGTATCTCCCGGGCATACTTACCCTGAGAAACAAACAGTCTGTCACTGCGCTGCCAAATTTCCAATCCCAGGAAATAATGAAGGAGGCCCAAGTCCTTCATCTCAAACTCTTTTGCAAGATCATCCTTGCATGAGAGTATCAACAGCTCATCACTTGTCAAAATCAAATCATCTACATAAAGTACAATGATCAGAAACTTACCCTCCACCAAAATCTGGTGTAGGTTAGGATCCGCCTCACTCTTGGAGAATCCAATTTTGGTGAAATAACTGTCTATCCGTGTGTACCAAGCACGAGGTGCTTGTTTCAGCCCATACAACGCTCTCTTAAGCCTGCACACATGCGACTCGCTGCTGAAGATCTCGAAACCTTCAGGCTGCTCTATGTACACCTCCTCCTCAATGACTCTGTTGAGGAACACAGTCTTCACATCCATCTGATGAATGTGCCACCCCATCTGCGCTGAGAGAGCAAGAATCGTCTCCGTATGGAAGAATACCTTGCGACAGGTGCAAAGGTCTCCTCATAATCGATCCCCTCTATCTGTGAAAAGCCTCGGGCAACAAATCTTTCCTTGTACTTCTCCACACTCCCGTCAGCTACCTGCTTCACTTTGTAGATCCATCTTGAACCGACCACTGATTTCCCTTCCGGTCTCGAGACAATCTCCCATGCACTATTTTTGACAATCGAATCATACTCTTCCACCATGGCATCTACCCATGCGGGGTCCTCCACAGCTTCCTCGAAAGAGGATGGCTCTGTCACGATACACTTGCTCATAAGAGCCATGTATCCAATATACCGTTCAGGTGACTGTCTCTATCTGCGTTGTGATGTAGGTGCTGCTACAACCTTCTCTGCATCTTGAGCCAGTCGCTCAGCTTCTGTAGTGCGCTTCCGCCCTCTGATGGTTGGCGCTACTTGAGTGGTCTCTTCCACTCCATGAACCTCATATTGTGGCTGATCCACATCCTGAGACTCATCCTTAGGAACTAATAGCTCCTCATCTGCATGCAAGTGTGGCTCCCTCTCAAGCGAATACTTCATGGCTTTCTCCTCATGAAATTTGATATCCCGTCGCACAACAGTCTTGCGACTGTCTGGAAAATACACACGATAGTTGTGGGGTGTATCAGTGTACCCCAAAAATATCCCAACCTCCGCAGTCGGCTCCAGCTTCTTCCTGGCATCCTTCGTCACATGAATGTAAACAAGTGAACCAAAAATCCTCAAATGGGAAATATCAGGCCTCTTACCAGAAAACGCCTCCTCGGGTGTACTCATGCCAAGTATCCTGTGAGGACAATGGTTCTGCACATATACTGCAGTATTGCATGCCTCCGCCCACAAGTGTATGGGTAGGCCCTGATCATGCAACATCGCCCGTGCAGCACCCACGATCGTTCTGTTCTTCCGCTCAGCAACCCCGTTCTGCTGTGGGTTATGAGGTGCTATGAGCTCTCTTCGAATTCCTTCTGCGCTGCAAAAGTCCTTGAATTCACCAGAGATGAATTCACCACCATTGTCGCTCCTAAGAGCCTTCACTTGCTTCCCCGATTCTTTCTCAACCAGTGCCTTGAACTCACATAACTTTGAGTATGTCTCGCTCTTCTTCTGCATGAAGAAGATCCAGCACTTACGAGAAAAATCATCAACAAATATCACATAATACCCGTGCTTTGCTGTCGAAGCTACTGAGAAAGGTCCACACACGTCTGTGTGAATTCTCTCAAGGATCGTCGTGGCGCGACTATCCTTCTCGTGAAAGGTGGCTTTCACAAATTTTTCCAAGGTACACCCCTTGCACTGATCTGACTGTGCAAGAGTGCCTTTAGGAAGCCCAGTAGAAATCTGCTGCAGTATCTTCAAAGCTCCATGGTGAAGGTGGCCCAATCTCCGGTGCCACAACTCGCCATCATCTCGGCTCACCACTCCTTCTGCCTTGCCTGCCATTGCTGCGCAGCCATCTACCTACAATTGATAAAGGTTCTTAACTCGAACCCCTATCCTCCGGGTCTCACCAGTTGCCTTACTGCGCAGGAAAGCCTTTCCCTCGCTAAAGACAACATCATATCCCTTGTCTTCTAACATCGCCAAAGAGATAAGATTCTTCTTCAATCCTGGAACATGCATCACTTCCTTCAATACGAAGGGTTTACCAGACTCCCTCTCAAAGGAAATGGTATCGATACCGGTCGCACTGTATCTACCATCATCGCCCATCTCGATGTGCACTCCAAGATCTTTCTCATCCAAATCAGTAAACAAATCTCGATCTCTTGTCATGTGAAAAGACGCACCACTGTCAAGAAACCAAACTGAACCCGTCACACTTGAGACCAAGCATGCGATCAGCAAAAAATCCAGCTCAAACTGCGAGGCTAAGGCCTCTCTCGCTGCAGTCCCAGCAGCTTGCTTATTTTTCTTCTTCTATGGACAATTAGTGGCGTAATGTCCGTGTTGGTGACAGTGAAAGCACTTCACCTTGGACATGTCCTGCTTCTTGCCTTTCGCACTGGATTGAGAAGCTTTCTTGCTCTTCCCCTTCTTTGCTTTGGCAGCCAAAGTGCAATTCTCTTCATTAGAGTTCTTTGATGAAGATCCGTCCCTGGTACTCCGCCTTATCTCCTCTTGCACAAGATCTGGCCAAAGTCACTCCCATCCTGGCAATTTCTCCCGACCATTGAGAGAGTCCTGATATGAATGCCAACTCTTCGAAAGCCCAATGAGAGCCAAGCTCACCAAGTCCTCATCATCAACAATCACCCCCACACTTCCCAGCTCATCCTTGCATTGGATGAACTTCGTGAGGTACTTGGGCATACTGTCGCCTTTCTCCATCTTTATGTTCCTGAGTTTATCCTTGAGCGCCAACTTCCTCTGGTCGCTCTTGCTTTGGAATAAGTCTATCAAAGCTTTCCACATCAAGAATGGAGAAGCCTTACCATGAAGGCTAGACACTATGTGATCCTTCACACCTTCCAACAGAATCCTTCGACACTTTGTTGTCTTCTTTTGCCATGCGTCAAGTACGACAGCATCACTAGAAGTAGGTTTTGGAATTTCTGCATCTATGAACTCCTTCAACCCATTGTCATCTAGCACTGCCTCCATCCTATCCTTCTATGCAATATAATTAGAGTTGCCCTCAAGGGCATACTCCAATCGCAATCCGTTGAAAGACATCTCAACTTCGACACCAAGAAAACAATACTGCAAATTCGAATTCCACCAGCACAAAACTCAACCGCTTTAATGTTTTGCAATTGCTCCAATGATCAATATCACTCTGATACCATGTAGAAATTTGAATAACTGATTTATTATTCACCGAGATTCTTCTGATCACACACTATTTTAGCTTCATGCATAATACAGAATCTCTTCTACCATTGATCATCACATGCGGAAATAAAATCAATTACATGCATACATTAAAACCACAAACAATCACACATATGAACACAGTACTTAATGGGAAAGCTTAAAGCTGAAAACCCCAACTATCTGTATATTATATGTCATGGAGATCATGTAACAATCATAGTACAAAGCTTCTCACAAGCTCTCATGCACAACCTCCAATTGCTACACACTATCAAGCTAGATCTAGCAAAACACATGCTCCAATCTTTTGCCACTTGATAGCCAGCCTCTATTGCACTATCAATGCTATGGGATGGCTTCATTAAATAGATAAACCACCTGGCTTGTACTGTGCAATCCTCATGGGATTCTCCACCTATCTGTGTGTTGCAAATAGCAACAGTATAGTCACAACTGATAGTTAACCTGCTCTTTCACCTATTTCTTCATTGGTCTCCACTGAAACTGTCCATGCACTGAAGTTAACTGATGTATTCTTTAGTTGATTAATGAGTTTATAATTAGTGAATTAATTAATAATTAATTCACACCACTCTCACTAATTGTATCAATCAGTTAAACTAGATAAAAATAGCTCAACTATGTTTAGATTAGTTAACCTGAATACAACTCCACTAACTTCCTCAATCAACTCCACCAAACTCTGTCACATGAGTTCTAACTGAAGTATCCATGCAATAGCTCCACATAACCCTCAGGAATAGTGTAATTCCTTCTGTCAGCTCCTGTGCCACATCTGTGCACTTAAATGAAGTGCTCCAAGAGAATAAGATAATGTTTAGAGTCTAAATATTATTAAGAGCTAATAATATTTGACATATCTATTTTTAGAATGGCAATCTAAAAATAGATTCCACCCAGTATGTCTAAAAATAGAACTCCATCTATTTTTTCTGACTTGACCAACCATCCACAAATAACATCTTGCAATTCATAGAACATGATCCATATGTCTAAAAATAGACATAGTCTAAAAATAGACTTTGCGCCAAAAATAGCCTGCGGGCCCACTTAGTGAAGGCGACTTCTTTCCACTAAGCTCATCATCTTGTTGCAATCTCAACACTACTTGGAAACTTCGCCATGACAACCACTTTTCCACTAACATGCCTTACCTTGCCTTGCAAATGGATTGACTCTTCAACCATTGTTATCATTTTTCTACTGACCCAATCCAACACTTGCTGGATGCTTACTGATATAACACTTTGTTGAACCAAATCAATTCCTCAGTTCTTGGACAACTAACTCATTACCTTCCCACTTAGAATCTTGTTCCTCCTTTGCACAATGAGGGAACTACAACAATGTGTTCCAAGATCATTAATAATAACTAAATAAATTACCATTATTTTACCTCCATGGTTTCAAATTCCACATCTGGAGGAATGCACTTTCCATCTCCTTCTCTTCTTGGCTTCAACACATAACATGGTCTACAATAGATGCAAAATTTCTTCTTGAAATCTTGTCACAAACACAACCAATATGAAAAACACATCATGCAAGAAATACCTTGATGACATATCCTCTTGCTCCTTCAAAGCAACTAATTTCACATCATGTGAAAATCATCATGTACTCTCACATCTCATAGTCAAAGTTCATCGACCAAACACAAGTCAACAAAACACGCCTCTTAAAAATACTGACTCTCAAGTCAAGCATAAGCATGTATAAAAATTTGGCGATTCTTTTCCCAAAACAAAAAGAATTTCACATCTCATGAACACTTCATCAACATCTCATTTTCATCTTTGGAGACAAAATCAACTCTTCCAGGTTGACATGACATGCATGCAACACACAATCAATCAACACCAGTCGACACTCATGCATGTGCAAATGATCAACACTTCCAAGTTGACAACATACATGTTAAACGAAGAAATCAATCAACACAATTAAAGCACAATGAAACCATCAAAATTCCACTATTATACACACAAACTCTCATGCATGTATACAATTCTTCAACTCTCTCACAAGTAAAATCATAAGTACAAGAACTCCATTCATATGTACATGTACTTAAAGTTGAAATGAACAAATTTTGCTGCAATAAAGTGAGTCAACATACTCCACTTTCAATCACCTTGTTGGCGTAAAAATGGAACATGGATTCCATTGGAAAAGAATGGATCAACATCAAAAGACATGCAAAGCCCTAATTGGATAAGAAATCTAACCATCTCTTACCAAACAATTTCAATGGTGCTTCTTTCAACTACACATCATCATCGTGTGAATCATCTTGACCCACATTGATTATGGAACCTTCTTTTCCATTATTTCCATTCTCTTTCTCCACCTTCTTTAAATGCCATGGATGACTTGCTGGATACAAAGTCCAACACTTGTCTACAAAATGAATTTGCTTATGGCGATGAGTGCAAAACAGTTTCCTCTTACTTTCAACATGGTTTTCTTTGTCTTTGGATTTCTGCCTCCTTTGCTTTAAAAATTTCATGTGCATGGATATCTTCTTCCAACATCTTGAAACATTATGGTTATCCAAACCACAAAAGGAAGATGTAAACTTTCTCCAAATCTTATGTGAGAATTTTTCATGTTTATCATAATCAAAATAAACTTGATTAAAAGCAGATTTATACCTTGAACATTCACCTTTGTCGCCTTCTTGAGGTGGTGAATTTGTTGAGGTAGTGGCTCTCTTCAAAATACCAACAATGCATTCAATGACTGTAGAGATTTCAACATCCTCTTGTTCGCCATTCTCATTAACTGCATGCTTATGAACACCTTCTTGCAAAGTGGGTGTAAAACTTTTGCATTCCTCATGAAAAAAACCTTCACAAGCTTGAGGTAATGAACATGAAATGAAAGTCCTTCTTGGAACACCTTCATGTGCCTCCTTGGCTTTAAAGCTTTCTCCATCATGTTGTCCATAACCAAGACCCAAATATTATGCCTTTCCTCAACAAAAATTGGCTCAAATATGTCTTGTGCATGTTTGCCATATCCTTTACCTTCATAGCCCATATTCAACAATAATTTGGACCCTATTCTTCTAGTGTGTCTTTCAAAAGAACCTAAACATTCATTTTGAGAGGAAATTGAAGATAAAATTGAATTTCATACCTCTTTTTCAAGCATAGGCTTAGCTAAGGCTTCCTTAGCATGAGTCTCCATGTCATGCATCCTTGTTAAGGCTTCATTTGCAACATGGAGTTTAGTTTCCATCTCATTCATCTTTCAAGAAGCTATTTCTTCTCCTCCTTCATGGAAATCAACTGCTCTTGAATTTTAAGTCTCTCCCTCTTATATTCATACGTCTCTTGCATCCTATCAATCATTGTTGGCATTATGATGTAATATGTTGTCCTTGATAGAAACCTACTTGATGAGTTTTCCTTGTTGGGATGAAGATATGAAAATGATGTATCTACAGGTTAGTTTAGATGTGGCAGAAAAAGGAAATCTAGTTAGTGTCAGAGAAATGATAAAGGAAATATTTTACAAAGTATACATAGGTTAGATGAAGAGAAGTCACATATACACCGGGGTGCGAAGAAACCAATTCACGCATGTACTTACGCACTCTGTTTATGATACCAAGGTTCCTTACCATGGTATTAGCCCACAATATTGAGCATTGTGTTTTCTAGTTCATTACGTCCAAGAATACCATCGGCACTTTTGTGGTTTTGTCTCACGGTATTGGGAAAGGCTCAATCAATACAAGGAGAAGAAGATCATAGTGCAATGTGTGAATGTTTTGGGGGATTGAATGAATACTTCAGTCTGAAGTATATATGCATGGAATGGGTTACAATTTATTGATAGATCTGAAATAATGATGCACCTATGAATAAAATGATGGATCAGGATCTATAGACCTAAAATGACTATGTATTTGCTTGATCTGTTTATGAAATGTTTAGATCTATGATCTGGCGAATGTTTGCTGAAGTGAAGGGTGAGATAGGAGTTGATTATTTGTTTTGAAGAGTTACGTAGTCCTGAAATGTTTGCAAATCTTTACGCAAGTTCGACTTTGTAAAAGCACGTATATACATAGGTTCGTTTCAGCAAAAGCGCGTATAGAATGTAGGGTTTTTTTGAAGTATGTGGAAGGAAATTTCTAATTAGTTTTGTTGTATTACTGTTGTCTGTAAATGATGTATTCATACAGATCTGGGTTGTTTGAATAATGATTATGTTTCTAGTTAATTATGATTAAAGATCAGTGGTTGCTTTGTTGATTAATGATTCAGTGAATGATTTGATACAGTTATGAGTTTCAGTTTGATGTATGTTCTTTGAGCTTAAATGTGTGGAATGGGCCTAGTCTGAAAATCTGATGAAAAGAGGCCTACAAGTTGTGTTGTGTGGTGTTAGGGTCCCGTGATTTGGCCGATTGGCTAGCCAAATGACGATGTAACATCAAACCAAGCTTTGGAGCCCAAGGACCTAGCCTTCCTGGACTCAGAGAGGGCTCTCTCTATATGTGTAGAAGATGTCGGTGTGTTTACTTTCGATGTTCTGATATTAGGCTAGTTATGAATTGTGTTTTTTGGTTTTTTTAGTTTTTAAGTTTGTGAGGGATGAAACTGATCAAATACATAAACTGGATGACAAGATGTAGATAAATTGGGCTATGGGGTCAAACATATCAAGGAAGCTATGAAGTGATGATGTAAAGCTGCTGTAGGGCCGATTTGATTCACAGTAGAAGGGATCTCTGGGCAAAATGGATTAAATGAACAATAAGTTGATGAAAGACAAGGGATTTCAAGTGCAAACTAGTTAATAGCAGACATAAACATGTAATAGCAAGCCATTAATCATGCTAGGAATAACTATAAGCTCATCAATACATAGAAATCAAACATTCAAGCCATACATAGAGGTATATGACCCTCTAACTTCGGGAAAAGGCTATCAGACTTTGGGGAAAACACATGAGACAGACTAACAACTCATAAACTATGCCGGAACGCCTAAACATAGTCTCTAAGTCATTGGGCACTTGGACAAATAAGTTTTCATAGTTTTAGGCAAAGGGCTAGATCGGGACTAGGCCTCCTTGGTTCAACAAAATGATCAAAAAATCAGTCAAAGAGAAATTTTTATGGACAGAACTATGGGCAGCTGATAGGTGGGTAGGGAAAACCATACATCCTACTCAACATACATGGAACTGATGAATAAAACTTAGCAACAACACCTTAGGTTACTAAAGAGCAGCTAAGAATTCTTTAGCATAACTAAGGGAGAAGAAAACATCAAGCTATGAAGATTCAGGGATTTTGAGGTGCCTCCATGGGCATATCTCAAAATCAATCTTTACTGATCTATAGCAGCAAGAAATATGAATTATGAGTGAAAACTAGAAGACAAAACACATTTAAGAAGCACTATACCATTCTACCATGTCAAGGAATCCATCAACAAGCCTTCAACATTCCTCAAAAGCATCCAAGAGGCAATCCAAACATCATAACTCAAGTGTATTCTTAAAAGCTCATATGACCAATGCATTAATTCTTCTCTCAAGTTCAGCCTCTGATTTACAATGAGAATCATGGGATAAATAGGCTAGAAGGAGGAAAACCTCATGGAGCAACTAGCTATCCCATTGGCCAAGTCAAAATATCTAAACTTGTCCTTGAGGCTTTGCAAAACCCAAGGCACAAAATATCTAATAAAATATCTAAAAAACTGCTAAAAACGGAAATTATATTGACTTTACATGATTTTCCCATGATAAAAATAGCCTAACGCACATTTGGGAAAAGCAGATTTTTGGAGTTCAAAAATTGCAAAAATACTTCATATTTATGCCTAAAAAAGGTCCCCTGACTGGCTGGATGCAAATGGAAGCCTTCCCGATGTCGAAATAAGGCTCATGATGGCTCGTTGGAAAGCTCTCTATGTCTTCTTTCCAATGCAAGTGGAATCATCTCAATCTGATCTCTGAAAGTCCCTCAAAACTGTACCTGCGTGCAAAAACCCAGAAAATAGCAGGCTGCTGATATGGCGGGCAGAATGTGCAAAATGAGGCTGTTTTTCGCCAATTTGGAGGGGCGAATGATCTTCAAATCCCCTGAAAATCGCTGGAGAGCTGCTCATGAAATTATGGAATCCATTGGTATCACCCTCCTCCCTTGACGGCTTATCAAACTGAAATGGCGCATTTATGAGTTTTTGGCGAAAAACCCAAAAAATGCCAAAAAACAAAAAGTTTTCGAAACAGGCCCAAAATTGGCATGCATGACCCTCAATGGTCCATAGAGACATGCTCCGAAGCTGAAGCCAAAATATCGAGGGCTGATGTGCTTTTTGCTTCTTTCCGTGCTAGGCGCCTCTCCTTCAATTTCTTCAATTTTTCTTGTGCCACTTCTTTCCAATGCAAGTGGAATCATCTCAATCTGATCTCTGAAAGTCCCTCAAAACTGTACCTGTGTGCAAAAACCCAGAAAATAGCAGGCTGCTGATAGGGCGGGCAGAATGTGCAAAATGAGGCTATTTTTCGCCAATTTGGAGGGGCGAATGATCTTCAAATGCCCTGAAAATCGTTGGAGAGCTGCTCATGAAATTATGGAATCCATTGGTATCACCCTCCTCCCTTGACGACTCATCAAACTGAAATGGCGCATTTATGAGTTTTTGGCGAAAACCCCAAAAATGCCAAAAAACAAAAAGTTTTCGAAACAGGCCCAAAATTGGTATGCATGACCCTCAAAGGTCCATAGAGACATGCTCCGAAGCTGAAGCCAAAATATCGAGGGCTGATGTGCTTTTTGCTTCTTTCCGTGCTAGGCGCCTCTCCTTTAACTTCTTCAATTTTTCTTGTGCTACCTTCAATTTTCGCCTGGCAAACTGATTTAGCTTCTGAAAGTGAAGAGTCCTTTTTCTCTGTAGCTCAAGATCCCTGTTTGCCTTCTCAAGCTTTGTTTCCAAATGCTGGTTGGCCCTCTCAAGCCATGCTTCCTTGTTTTCCTCAATTTCCTGCTCAAAGAGGGCAGTGAGAGGAAAGGCTTCGAATTGAGCTTGTTCT
Organism: Pinus albicaulis; assembly: GCA_034641835.2. Lineage (NCBI taxonomy): Eukaryota > Viridiplantae > Streptophyta > Pinopsida > Pinales > Pinaceae > Pinus > Pinus albicaulis. The sequence continues at coordinate 492,712,650 of CM076569.1, forward strand.
TCTGCTCTCTTTTTCTCCAAGGCTCTTCTAAGCCCGATGGTCCTAGGCCTCTTTCGCCTAGGCTGGTCCTCCTCCTCTTCATCATCAAACTCGCCAATGAGCTCTTCAATTCTTACTTGCGCCTTTTCTGCCTCCTTTTTGTACTTGATTGCCCTTGCCTCATGAATGGCTGCATGATACTTCATTTGTTTGTTTTCAACCTCCAAGAAATGGTTGAAATTCCTTGCCCTTTGAAGATCTTCTTGTAACACCTCAATTTTCCCTTCTTTGTGAATGAGGAGGTTTTCAAGGATGCGGGCCTCATTGTCACTGTCATCGCTTGGTATAGGGATGACAGCTGATTTACCTCCATGCTTGGCGCTTTCTCCAACTGTACTTTTGCCTTTGAAGGCCAATCTAGCGCTCTTTCTCCTTGGTAAGCTAGGAGTTGTCTTTTTGGGCAATTTCCCCTTCTTAGGGACAGTTTTGGTCACCATTGAGGAGACAGCTTCAGCTTGATGTCCTTCCTCAACATCTTGTCCAGCTTGTGGCTCAAAAGATGCTTCAATTTCTTGCTCAACCTGCTGCTCTTCAACCTCTGTCTGCTGTTGTTCCTCTTCCTGTATTTGATGCTGTTCATCAACCTCTAGAGTTTGCTGTCCATGATTTCCAAGCTACTGCTTTGTTCAGCGGTTATTATGCTTCTTTGTCCCTCAAAATCTGGCTGCTGCTGCTCATCAACCTCCTGTTCTCCCTGTGGCTCAATGCCCTCTTCTTCTCCTTGTTTACTTGGCTGCCCAGTGGTCATCTTGAGTTTTTTAGGGGTAGGCCTACTAGATAAAGGCACTGGGCGATGGACAGGCTGAGTAGGAGACACATGAACAGGAGGGACAGTGGTGAAATCGGCATGGCTAATGAATGAATCCCATGAAACTCCTTTCTTCTCCAGCTGGTGTAAGAAGATGATTTTGATCAAGGAATGGTGAAAAAGAGATGGGATTTGCTGAGGTGGAGCTTTCTTTTGAACAGTAGCTGCCATTTTCTCTATGCTTTTGGACAAAAATTATGGAAGGTTTAACTGCCTGCTTCTGGTAAAATGCATCAACAAGCGAACATGATAGGCAAATATTTGGCTAAACCTCCCTTCACAAGTGAAATATCTCATTATGGCTTTCATCAGCGGAGCATAACTGTCAAGAAGATAGGAGAAAGGAAAAATAGCAGTGATGGTTTCCCTATGTTCAGGCTTGATGAAAGGTTTATAATCCTCTAGATCAAGATGCGCTTGTTTAAACCACTTTTCACCATGATACGGGATCTTGGTAGCTTTGGATACATACCTTGGAGAGATTTTGAAGTCAAGACCTGCTAACTGGAAGTTTTTGTCCTTGAATCTCAAAGCGCACAAATGTGTAAGTGGCGAGAAACTCTTGACTTCTTCTATCCTCTGACAGAATTCAAGACAGCCTACTTCATGGAAATTGAAAAGCACTGATGGATGAGCATTGATTTCTTCTATGGAGATAGGCTCATATCTCTTATGTTGTCCGCCTTTGTGATCTCGTTTTGGAGGCATTCTGACTTTGAAACAAGCTTTGGAAGAGGCAAACTGCCTTCACTATATGAGAAATGCTCTGCTGGATTGAAACAGGCCACCAGACTGTTTGGACAGATATGGACACTGTGGTTTGGATGAAATGCAACAATTCTTCCTTGAATAAGCCCCCTCTACACTTCCTAAGAACAGTCCTTCAATTCTGGATACACTTCAGCTATGTAACCCTTTTAACAATGGGACCATGTGTAAGAAACTGTTTTGTAGATTCTCTGTGCACAGTCTTGAATAATCACCCCTCTTGTGACTTTGTTAGAGGCCAGCTTACACTTGTATTTGTGTCTTCAAAACCAAACTTCACAAATTAAAACCCTGCTCTTCAGATCATTCACCTTGAAAATGCTTCTGTCAACAGGTTTCCCTGGCTTCAATGTAAACTTGATTATCAACAAATGCCCAATCACCAACAACCCTGCCTTCTAGAAAATGGCCCTGTTTCACCTTCAGAAAACTCTGTTCAACAATCTTCAGAATGATAAAATGTAGTGCAATGAAAAAGAAGGCTTAGTTTAGGTGTAAAATCAGTGCAACAGTGGTTTAGAAAACACACTCTCTGCTTTGTGAGTTTTTTTTTAAAAAAGTCCACCAACACCTCTATACCCCTGCCTTTGATGTCAAAATCCACCATCAACAACCTCTGTCCTTTACTATGCTGTTTTACTTTTGAAAATCTCTGTCAATAAGTCTTCAACATGATACAATATGGTTTCGGTACAAACAGACCTAAGTTAGATGTATAACCAATGCTCAGTGGTTTTTGGGAAACATACTCTCTGTTTGTGAGTCTAAGTCAACTGTCTGTGCCTCTATTTTCGGTGTTAAATTCAAACACTAACAGTGCAATTTCTTGAGAAAAAGGCCTGTTTCACCCTCGGAAACCCTCTGTCCAACAAAGCTTGAGTGATGCAATAAAAGAATGATGCAATGTAGTGCAATGAAAAAAGCCAGACTTAGGTTAGATTGTAAAATCAGTGCACTATGCTTTTTAGGAAACACACCCTTGCCTGTGGTTTCAAAGATCTATCAATTCATCTATGCTCCTGTCTCTGATGTTTAGAATTCAACCATCAAAAGCCTCTGCCCTTAGAAAAATGGCCCCTTCTACTCTCAGAATTTCTTTGTCAACAAATCTTCAGAATGATGTAATATAGTGCAAGGAGAAAACAGACCTAGTTTAGGTGGAAATCAATGCAGACAGTGGTTTAGACAATACACCCTTTGCTTGTGAGTTTGAGAAATACACCAACAAAATATCTGCACCTCTGTTTTTTACAACTTTGATATCAACTAACACCTCTATACCCCTGCCTCCAATTTTTAACTTCTCATCAACAAATTTTGCCTTTTTAATGTGCTGTCACCTTGGTAAACTTTCTGTTAGCAAATTCACAGTGTGAGAATATAGTAAACGAAAGGCAATCTGCTTAAGGTAGTGTGCTGTTGTGGGGGACTGTGAGGACAGTTTCTCCTTTTCCAAAATGGTCAAAACCCTTTTAACCAAGCATAGTTCCAAACCACGGAACACAGGTTTTAAACTTGATTTTTTTTTTTTGAGATTTTCGAGCTAGGAGGCAAAGTACCTTGTGAATTTTTAAGGCGAAATCCTTTGGAGGGAATTTGAAGTGCACCGGAACCCTTCAACACTGGCGCGGCAACCTCTGGAGAAAACCCGTCGCGCAGGAGAAAGGTTGTCGGGTGGAGTTGTCGTGCGGTCGGGCGGTCACCTACAGGCACGTCGCGCCCCCCTATAGGCACGTCGCGCCGATGTTGAAAACCTTTACAAAACGATGCCCAGGCACGTCGCGCCGAATTCCAGGCACGTCGCGCCGCTGTTGAATGCAAATTTGTGAATTTTTGCCCGGTTTTCTTGCTTGTTTGATGCTGGGGATGCACGGGATTTGATTCTAGTTTTTGAAAACGAATTTCCACTCTCACATCTCAACCTTATATCATTTTCAAAAGAACATTCTCAACGGTCATTCTTTTTTGAAGTAAAAATAGAACTTTGGTTTGGTTCCTTTTCGTGGAGTTTTTGTTTGAATAACCTTTGCCTTGGAGAGTTGGCATATTTTTGACCATCTGCAGTTCACGGAATTTTAGCACCGGTGTTTAGGAGGAGGACCTCCAGCTTTGTTCTTTGGGAGACATCTCATCACTAACCTTTAAACCCTAAACAAATGTTTCCATAATCTTGTGGCTATTTTTGCCACTGTGTTTAATGGGACAGGTACAAGTTGCTGCATTTTCTTCTATGACCTGAAATGTTCTTCAAAGAGGGGCATTCTTACTATAATCCTCTGCTTGAAAAATCACTATGCCACATCTCTGCCACTGCTTTTTCTATACTGTATCTTTGTGCTGAATCTGTCCTTTGGAATGATGACCATTGTGTCTGTTTTAGGATATATAAACAGTGGCAACTCATCAAAACCAACTTCTTCTTGGTGATTGTTGTGTTATTCAACATAAGATGGCCTGTGTTCTTTCAAAGTGTTTGATGATTGCTGCTTCCAGGTGATTCACAAGCTTCTCTTGGGACTGTAAGTGTGCTCTTTTGATGGCTTGCTTTCACACTCTACTTTACTGTTTACTCAAAAGGACCTTCTTTAGGCTACTGGGCAAGTAATAGTGAGATGCCTTTAACCATTTCTCTAAAGCAACATGCTCCTTTGGCACTAATAGCATACAATATGTTCAATACTTTCTCCTTCCTACTGTAGGTATAGTCAGACAGATAGCTCTTTGAAACAGGAGTACCAAAATCTTTGCATCACCAGCACTAGCATTCATCTGTGAAATGACCTTTATTCCTTTTTGGTAACCTTCCACTGCTTTTTGTATTAATCAGTTTCAGCACCTGTAGTAGCTTTGGCCCTCTACTCATGCATGGAGGAGGCCCTTCATCAGATAAGGTTTCCGGAGGTTTTTAAACAATTCTTTTTGAGACAGCCTTTTTCTGAAGGTGATGGTAAATAAACTACTTGGAAAACATCAGTCTTAGCACCCTCTCTTGCAAGCATCATTGTGTGTCAGCAGAAACCCTAGCCAGAGTAATACTGTCTCCCTGCACTGTCCTAAGGGTGATTTAGATATGGGGCTTGTTCATCTTATGATTGATTTACTTGATAAATAGCCTTTGTGACTATGAAGGTCAGTGCTTTCTGGAAAAGCCAAGAACTTTCTCTTGCCTGTGTAATGGCATTGGCTATCAGCTGTTCTATTTGATCTTGTGGAATAGACAGGGTACTTATGCTTTGGATGTTTACTGATGACAGGTCCTTCTAGATTTCAACAATCCATATGGTTTGCAAGTTTGAAATGAGCTCTCTTATCAGGCCAAACTCCCCTTTCCTTTGATCTTATCATATTTCCACTATATTCCTGTTATGGTCAGCAATTACATTCATGAAACCTGAAGATATTGTTTCATTGTTTCAGCAAAGGCAAACCTGTACTTTTGCAACCTTCTGAGTCAATACTGGCCTGCGCCCTCTGCTTATGTATGAAGGAGGCGCCCTAACCTTCTGCTTGTAAATGAAGGAGGTTCTGGGCCTTGAAAATTTACCATTTTACTGAGACAGTGGCGACCCTTTCTTACTGTGATTTTCATGCTGGAAAGAGCTGTAAGGTCCTGATGAGTGACCTTTGTTTTGCAGCTTCATCTCAGGCTCATAATACACTTAGAAGCAGCTGTTCCTCTAACTGTAAACTCAAACATTTACTCCATGAGATGAAATATATTTCCTTTCATTTGTAGAACCATAGAACACAGTGAATCAACCTACTAGTCAGCTTGAGATTGGGCTTTATGCAGTGCTGAGATCTAGGGGGTATGAGTGGCGCGACTTAAGGCTGTTTGTCAATTTCATTTGCAAATTAAGGGATCAGTCATGGTAGGTCTGCTGCAGATGGAGGCTTTTTGGCTTTTTGATGATTGCCAAAGGTGAAAAGTCCTAAACGCCACTTCCTAACATAGGGTAGACTTCTGAAATAGATGTGGATTTGCCTTTTAAGGCTGCTGGGCAGGTCAATAAGGCTGAAGTTAGATAGGATTTTTGACAAGGAGGCTGTGGTTTTGCTAGGGGTGGACTGAATAGGTAGAAAGGCGAAAAAAGTTTTGGGAGGCTTTTCTGGATGACATATTGACATAAGGAAATCAGTTTCTAGAAAACTCAGCTGAAGATATAGTCATCACTAACATGTAAAAAATACTGATGGCTAACAGTGGCTCCATTTGGGGAGGGCAGCTCCTCGTCAGGAGGTGTCCAGAATTCAGATTTTTGGATTATGAAGACGAGTGCCTTATCCATTGGCGCAAAATTTACCCTTCTCTTGATGTTATTTCTGAAAAGTTTCAGCATGGTTAACATCAATGATACTTCTACCTACCCCACTATCTTTCCTAACATTTTTTCTTCTGTTTGGCGCATTTGAACTAGCAGCCTTTTGACAATGCGTATTTTTCTTTTTGCAAAATGAAACTATCTACTTCTACTCTTATATCTGCCGGGAGTTCAGATTAAGCTGATGAACTCCTTCATTTCTCTACCAAAAACTAGATCGACTGTCAAGATTAAGCAGTTTGACAGGATTTCATTCTCTAATCTACAACATGAAATTTAAAAATGATCAAATCAGGATTAAGCAGTCTGATTTGTCATGCATTTGCGGCATAAAAGACAAGTTGCACACAAATGTTATTCTGCAATAAAAGGAAACTAGACAAGCGGGGCTAAGATGTACAATGTGTTTTTCATCCCTCGCTTCTCTCTTTGGTTCTGTTTTAAGCATGTGGAACCAGAATCTCTCCCTAATCTAAGCTCTGTGATAAGTCAATCTTACACGATGTTGACTATCTTGACACTCACTAACTTATCAGCAAATAAATTTAAACATGCTCAGCTATGATTAGGCTAGATAGCTGAACAAGACATTGAAGTACTAGTAGCGGCATTTAGACTTGCTCGCTTTCCGAAAGACTATTTTTTGGAACATGGTGCCTTTGTTCTATCTTCACTTGCCCTCTTTACTGCTTTTTACTGTTTTTTGACTTTCCTATCTTTTACTGTTTTTGACTTTTCTATTTTTTCAATATTTCAAACAATGGTATGTACAATGACTGAAAGTGTTTCAAACTCAAAAATCTTGGAAATGACGGAATTTCAGCATCTTATCCTCGTAAGGATCTCCTCTCACCCTTGGCCCACTTAACTCTTGAAAAGAGAAATTTGGGAAATTTTCTCTCTCTAACATGACATAGGGATTCATGCAAGAATCTCTAAAATTCCCAGTATCCTCCCTCTGTACCTCTCTGAATATCTGATTTCCACTCCTTTCCTTACTGTATGCTTTCTTCAGGTAATGTATGTACTCTTGATAATTTTTGAAATAGATAGTGACATCATCAAGGTATGCAAAAACACAGAAATTTAACACTGGGAACATGGTCTTTATGAACAGATCTCTGATATTGGGTGGTTTAGCAATTTTGAACTTGAAATCAGATTTACCTCCCGCAAACTGGAAAAAATCTTTAAGTTGTCTACTTTGTAAAGGAATTTGATGATTATGATCTGAAACATGATCTTGCAAGAATACATCATTAGAAACATTTTCAATTGGTGAATCACGATCTTGAGTAGAACAAACATGATTTTTGTTATATGGAGATGCAGTATTATTTCTAAAATCAAAGCAGATTCTATGGCCATTATTTTTCTCCTTGATCATTTCATTTTGTTTCAGTTTGCTGTGTTTGTTTCTGTTAAAGTTGTTCTTTGGGGAAAAGGTAGTGATACAATGTTTTCCCTTGTTTTTCCTGTAGAGACTAGTATTTTGCATGAGATTCCTGATTTTAGCCTTTCTAAGTTCTTCATGAAAAGACAAAATATGAGCCAATTTCAGTAGTTCAGGTATGCCGGGATTATAACTGTCATCTTTGCTCATAAAAAGTTTATTTGGCATTTTCTCAAGATGTTGAGCTATTGAGGTTATAGTCAAAGTTTTATTTGCAGTAGGAGGGTCACATGATGGTAAATCTTTGAGGTATGGTAGAAACATCAAACTCCCTTTCTCCCGGGTTCCAAATAGGTTTATGATGTGAAGGTCTTCTAAAGCTTTTACCCGGAAGAAATTTCCACAAGTTACTGCTGGTGTTTGATTAAGGCTAGAGCAATTTTCTTGATAGTACATGAGAGTTTGTGCTTCTTGCTCTAATCCTACTTGGGAGGGGGGAAACTTACTTTCCTCAATACATAGTTGTTCATGATCATGGTAGTTTTGAGCGTCAAGCTCATCATAAGGTACCAAGGACAACTGATGTGGTGGATCTAAGTCTATATCAGCTTCCTCTGACTCTTCCTCCAAGTTTACATCAATATGCATAATGAAAGAGTTTAAGTCGGAGCGCAAAGAACACATTGGAATGTTATCGGGCCTATCTTGATTGCTAATCATGTATTTCATGTGTGATTCGCGGTAGAGTATCCTGTTCTGACCAAACACAGGAATTGTGGCATATGACATGTCCAGTTGAATATTCCCTTGGAGTTTGGCTCCCCAAGATCTTGATAGAAGCATCCCATACTTGGGAGGAATGTCTGCCACTACTATATCCATGATTAGATGTTTTGCGGGTATTTGGGCCAGACTAAAGCAAAGGTCTTTGATTAAACCTAGGCATTGGACTCTGCTTGAATCAAATGAGTATAAGTCTTTGTATGGTCTTGTGATTTCCAAGCCTAATCTTTCCATAACTACTTTCGGCATAAGATTATGCGAGGCGCCGGAGTCCAGCATGGCATTGTGGAGGATTTGGTCGTGGATGTTTAGGCTAATGTAAAATGGAAGAGTAGCTCCTTCTTGGAATTTTCCCTCTACCTTTGGTCCAAACAATACTTCAGGAATGTCATCAGTGAGATTAACAGTGTTTGCATCATTCCCTAGATTTAAGACTTTTAGTACTTGGGATTTATAAGAGTTTTGGGCAATGAGTTCAGTAAGAGGCATGGTGATTTTGATCTTAGCGATCTCGCCTTCAAAGCTAAAAGGCACTTGAAGTTTAGATATGTTTGTTTCAGCTTTTTCAGCTAAGACCTTGTCTATGTTCTGAGCTTGTTGGCCTTGTTTAGGGATTTTGTTTGCCATAGTTGTTTTGGTGACCTTCGTAGAAGTGTCAGGAGTATATGAGAGAGGACTAGTTTGGGTAACTTTAGCTTGGCTTTGATCAGCCTTTTCAACCTTGATTTTGTCACTGCTTGATGCTTTTTTGAGGATGGTATCTGGAGCTTTAGCAGTATCAGAGTTACCTTTCTTGACATTATCTTGGTTTCTCTTGCTCCTAAGGTCATATTGCCTGTGGGCTTCTTCAATAGAATTTTGAAATTCTATGGCAGGGTCATCAAGATCCTCATAATTGGTCTCATCTTGATCAGGCGAAAAGAAGGCTTGTTCTTCTTCGGTGAGGTACACCTCACCTTCATTGTCAGACCCTATGAGGTTTAGATGACTTTCATCAAGAGGTTTTGTATCTCTATCATCTTCTTCTACATAGTTTTCATTGAATGGTGGCCTGATCTGTTGGTCATTATCCCTTGGTCTGTTTTGGGGCTGCTCCCTCCTAAAGTTTTGGTTTCGGTTTCTAATTGGGGGGTTTGGCTGGTTGTCCCTAACAGGAGATTTTTCATTGATATTTTCCCACATTTTAGCCATGGATTTGACTAAGTCATCTATTCTGGGATCTAGGGAAGGTGATGAAGTGGAGACCTCATCTCTATATGTGACCTTTCTCTCTGATCTAGTTCGGGCTCTTTTTTCGGCTAAGTTGGCATCTGCTTTTATAGCTATTTGTTGCATTTCCTCCAAGGTAGGGGGATCCTTATCTCTTAAGTGATATGTCATGTCCGGATCAAACCCCTCCGGAAATTTTGCCAAAGCTAAACCAAGTGGAGGTTGAAAAGAGGTGGGAGGGAGTTATATACACTGTTGAACCTAGTACAGTAAGCTTGGACACTTTCCCCATTTTCCCGTTTTAGGCTGTTATATTCTGACAGGATTTGAATGGGGTTTCTTCGGATTTCCCACCGGTTTCTGAAAACTTGATGTAGTTCTGGGATATCATGGATACTGTTTGGAGCTAAGCTTTTGAACCATGCTTTGGGTTCACCACCAAGACTTTGGGCAAATATTCTCATTCTGATAGTCTCGTCTTGTACCTCTAGGTATTCATAAGCATCAGTCATTCTACTTATATGTTGTTGAGGTGTGGTGGTGTCTTCTCCAGTAAAGTGTGGGATTTTGTCTTGATATTTGTTTGGGAGAGGAGCTAAAGGTGGTGGCAACACCAAAGGTGCGTACCAGGCTGCCATGACTGGAGCTAATGGATGATGTACAATATGAGGACTAGTAGGCTGAAATGAAGTGGCTTGAACAGGTGTAGCGGATGAACTTGGACTAGTGATCTGGTTTTGAGAAGATCTAGGATGATAGGAGCCAAATTGATAAAGAAGCTGGAAATCAGGAGGAGTGGTGGGTGAAGCTTCTCTAATAGGACTCTGTGATGGGTTTAGGGGTTCAAGATCGTCGAAGTTTATCTTACTATATGATTTACTTCGGGGAAGAGCTTGTGATGACTCTAGTTCCGAAGGTGAATCTGGAAGGATATTGCGAGTTTTAGGTACATATCTTGTTCTACGAATGGATCTATCGGTAGCTAGATGATCAGTTTCAGAAGCTTGCCACAGAATCTTTTCTGGGTCATCTACTATGATAGGGGGATTTGGGTCTGGGTGGGATCTGGTATTGATTCTTCGTGAAGCCAGATTTTAGATCCAGAGCTTGGAGAGAGTGATATTGGTGAATGTTTTGGATGAGTGATTTCTCTAAAGTTATACTAAGGCGAAGGATGGTCAAAAATAGAAGGGATGGATTAGTGGAGTCGCCAGGTGGAAAATCAGTTGTTTTGTGAATAAAGCTATGGTCCACCACCAAGACTTAATCTGAGAATGTTTTTTGGATTATCTGAGTTTATGTGCAGCCTATGGTTTGTTAAAGTAATCCTAGACTTGTTTCAACACTTTGCTAGGGTGATGAGAACAAAAAGAGTTTACTCTAAAAAAATGAGTCTATGGACTGCTTGCTTGTTTATGGTACCTAAAGGACCAAAAAGTCTATAAGAGTTTGCTGGACTATTATATACTCAATGTCTTACCATCTCCTGCTATGTTAGTGAGCGATGGGATAGGTCTATCGGATAGTAGCCTAGAGTTTGGTGAAATAGTAAGGCTTACTAGAAGTTAGTGGAGTCGCCAGGTGGAAAATCAGTTGTTTGAGATATATTTGTATGGTCCACCACCAGTAATGTCAAAAGCCAATCTAAAGGAGTGTTTTTGGGGTTTTTTGAGTTTTATGTGCCTACAAGGTTTGGAAGAGTTTCCTAAAACTGACTCATCATTTTGCTAAGATGGTGAAAGAGCTATTTTCTACTCCTCAAACAATCTCTAAGTTTACTGAGCTTGATTGAGACTTCGGGAGTTACTAAGTTGTACTTAGATTGCCACTAACTCGGAAGGTCCTACTGTGAGTGTCACTATGTTAGTGAGCAGCGGGATAAGTCAATCAGATAGTATTCTCAAAAAGTCTTTAAAGATGAGGGAAACTAAGTTTTTTAATCACTCAGAGTCCCACCGTGATCGCCATTATGTTAGGGTCCCGTGATTTGGCCGATTGGCTAGCCAAATGACGATGTAACATCAAACCAAGCTTTGGAGCCCAAGGACCTAGCCTTCCTGGACTCAGAGAGGGCTCTCTCTATATGTGTAGAAGATGTCGGTGTGTTTACTTTCGATGTTCTGATATTAGGCTAGTTATGAATTATGTTTTTTGGTTTTTTTAGTTTTTAAGTTTGTGAGGGATGAAACTGATCAAATACATAAACTAGATGACAAGATGTGGATAAATTGGGCTATGGGGTCAAACAGATCAAGGAAGCTATGAAGTGATGATGTAAAGCTGCTGTAGGGCCGATTTGATTCACAGTAGAAGGGATCTCTGGGCAAAATGGATTAAATGAACAATAAGTTGATGAAAGACAAGGGATTTCAAGTGCAAACTAGTTAATAGCAGACATAAACATGTAATAGCAAGCCATTAATCATGCTAGGAATAACTATAAGCTAATCAAAACATAGAAATCAAACATTCAAGCCATACATAGAGGTATATGACCCTCTAACTTCGGGAAAAGGCTATCAGACTTTGGGGAAAACACATGAGACAAACTAACAACTCATAAACTATGCCGGAACGCCTAAAAATAGTCTCTAAGTCATTGGGCACTTGGACGAATAAGTTTTCATAGTTTTAGGCAAAGGGCTAGATCGGGACTAGGCCTCCTTGGTTCAACAAAATGATCAACAAATCAGTCAAAGAGAAAGTTTTATGGACAGAACTATGGGCAGCTGATAGGTAGGTAGGGCAAACCATACATCCTACTCAACATACATGGAACTGATGAATAAAACTTAGCAACAACACCTTAGGTTACTAAAGAGCGGCTAAGAATTCTTTAGCATAACTAAGGGAGAAGAAAACATCAAGCTATGAAGATTCAGGGATTTTGAGGTGCCTCCATGGGCATGTCTCAAAATCAATCTTTACTGATCTATAGCAGCAAGAAAAATGAAATATGAGTGAAAACTAGAAGACAAAACAACATTAAGAAGCACTATACCATTCTACCATGTCAAGGAATCCATCGACAAGCCTTCAACATTCCTCAAAAGCATCCAAGAGGCAATCCAAACATCATAACTCAAGTGTATTCTTCAAAGCTCATATGACCAATGCATTAATTCTTCTCTCAAGTTCAGCCTCTGATTTACAATGAGAATCATGGGATAAATAAGCTAGAAGGAGGAAAACCTCATGGAGCAACTAGCTATCCCATTGGCCAAGTCAAAATATCTAAACTTGTCCTTGAGGCTTTGCAAAGCCCAAGGCACAAAATATCCCATAAAATATCTAAAAAGCTGCTAAAAACGGAAATTATATTGACTTTACATGATTTTCCCATGATAAAAATAGCTTAACGCACATTTGGGAAAAGCAGATTTTTGGAGTTCAAAAATTACAAAAATACTTCATATTTATGCCTAAAAAAGGTCCCCTGACTTGCTGGATGCAAATGGCAGCCTTCCCGATGTCGAAATGAGGCTCATGATGGCTCGTTGGAAAGCTCTCTGTGTCTTCTTTCCAATGCAAGTGGAATCACCTCAATCTGATCTCTGAAAGTCCCTCAAAACTGTACATGTGTGCAAAAACCCAGAAAATAGCAGGCTGCTGATATGGCGGGCAGAACGTGCAAAATGAGGCTGTTTTTCGCCAATTTGAGGGGGCGAATGATCTTCAAATGCCCTGAAAATCGCTGGAGACCTGCTCATGGAATTATGGAACCCATTGGGATCTTCCTCCTCCCTTGACGACTCATCAAACTGAAATGGTGCATTTATGAGTTTTTGACCAAAAACCCAAAAAATGCCAAAAAACAAAAAGTTTCCGAAACAGGCCCAAAATTGGCATGCATGACCCTCAAGGGTCCATAGAGACATGCTCCGAAGCTGAAGCCAAAATATCAAGGGCTGATGTGCTTTTTGTTTCTTTCCGTGCTAGGCGCCTCTCCTTCAATTTCTTCAATTTTTCTTGTGCTACCTTCAATTTTCGCCTGGCAAACTGATTTAGCTTCTGAAAGTGAAGAGTCCTTTTTCTCTGTAGCTCAAGATCCCTGTTTTCCTTCTCAAGATTTGTTTCCAAATGCTGGTTAGCCCTCTCAAGCCATGCTTCCTTGTTTTCCTCAATTTCCCGCTCAAGGAGGGTAGTGAGAGGAAAAGCTTCGAATTGAGCTTGTTCTTCAGCTTTCTGTTTCTCCAAGGCTCTCCTAAGCCCGATGGTTCTAGGCCTCTTTTGCCTAGGCTGGTCCTCCTCCTCTTCATCATCAAATTCGCCAATAAGCTCTTCAATTCTTACTTGCGCCTTTTCCGCCTCCTTTTTGTACTTGATCGCCCTTGCTTCGTGGATAGCTACATGAAACTTCATTTGTTTGTTCTCAACCTCCAAGAAATGATTGAAATTCCTTTCCCTTTGAAGATCTTCTTGTAACACCTCAATTTGCCCTTCTTTGTGAATGAGGAGGTTTTCAAGGATGCGTGCCTCATTATCACTGTCATCGCTTGGGATAGGGATGACAGCTGATTTACCTCCATGCTTGGCACTTCCTCCAACTGCACTTTTGCCTTTGAAGGCCAATCTAGCGCTCTTTCTCCTTGGCAAGCTAGAAGTTGTCTTTTTGGGCAATTTCCTCTTTATAGGAACAGTTTCGGTCACTGTCAAGGAGGCAGCTTCAGCTTGCTGTCCTCCCTCAACATCCTGTCCAGCTTGTGGCTCAAAAGATGCTTCAATTGTTTGCTCAACCTGCTGCTCTTCCATCTCTGTCTGCTGCTGTTCCTCTTCCTGTACTTGCTGTTGTTCATCAACCTCTAGCTGCTGTCCACTGATTTCCAACTCCTGCTGTCCCTCAAAATCTGGCTGCTGCTGCTCATCATCCTCCTTTTCTCCCTGTGGCTCACTGCCCTCTCCTTCTCCTTGTTTACTTGGCTGCCCAGTGATCATCTTGAGTTTTTCAGGGGTAGGCCTACTAGATAAAGGCACTGGGCGATGGACAGGCTGAGTAGGAGACACATGAACAGGAGGGACAGTGGCGAAATCGGCATGGCTAATGAATGAATCCCATGAATCCCCTTTCTTCTCTAGCTGGTGTAAGAAGATAATTTTGATCAAGGAATGATGAAAGAGAGAAGGGATTTGCTGAGGTGGAGCTTTCTTTTGGACAGTAGCTGCAATTTTCTCTATGCTTTTGGACAAAAAGTATGGAAGGTTTAATTGCCTGCTCCTGGTAAAATGCATCAACAAGCGAACATGATAGGCAAATATTTGGCTAAACCTCCCTTCACAAGTGAAATATCTCATTATGGCTTTCATCAGCGGAGCATAATTATCAAGAAGATAGGAGAAAGGGAAAATAGCAGTGATGGTTTCCCTATGTTCAAGTTTGATGAAAGGTTTATAATCCTCCAGATCAAGATGCGCTTGTTTAAACCACTTTTCACCATGATACGGGATCTTGGTAGCTTTGGATACATACCTTGGAGAGATTTTGAAGTCAAGACCTGCTAACTGGAAGTGTTTGTCCTTGAATCTCAAAGCGCACAAATGTGTAAGTGGCGAGAAACTCTTGACTTCTTCTATCCTATGACAGAATTCAAGACAGCCTACTTCATGGAAATTGAAAAGCACTGAGGGATGAGCATTGATTTCTTCTATGGAGATAGGTTCATATCTCTTATGTTGTCCACCTTTGTGATCTCGTTTTGGAGGCATTCTGACTTGAAACAGGCTTTGGGAGAGGCACACTGCCTTCAATGTATGAAAAATGCTATGCTGGATTGAAACAGGCTACCAGACTGTTTGGACAGATATGGACACTGTGGTTTGGATGAAATGCAACAATTCTTCCTTGAATAAGCCCCCTCTACACTTCCTAAGAACAGTCCTTCAATTCTGGATACACTTCAGTTATGTAACCTTTTTAACAAAGGGACCATGTGTAAGAAACTGCTTTGTAGATTCTCTGTGCACAGTCTTGAATAATCACCTCTCTTGTGATTTTGTTAGAGGCCAGCTCACACTTGTATTTGTGTCTTCAAAACCAAATTTCAAAAATTAAAACCCTGTTCTTCAGATCATCCACTTTGAAAATGCTTCTGTCAACAGGTTTCTCTGGCTTCAATGTAAACTTGATTATCAACAAATGCCCAATCACCAACAAACCTGCCCTCTAGAAAATGGCCCTGTTTCACCTTCAGAAAACTCTGTTCAACAATCTTCAGAATGATACAATGTAGTGCAATGAAAAAGCAGGCTTAGTTTAGGTGTAAAATCAGTGCAACAGTGGTTTTAGACAACACACTCTCTGCTATGTGAGTTTTAAAAAGTCCACCAACACCTCTATACCCTTGCCTTTGATGTCAAAATCCACCATCAACAACCTCTGTCTTTTACTATGCTTTTTTACTTTTGAAAATCTCTGTCAATAAGTCTTCAACATGATACAATATGGTTTCGGTACAAACAGACCTAAGTTAGATGTATAGCCAATGCACAGTGGTTTTTGGAAAACATACTCTCTGCTTGTGAGTCTAGGAGGTCAACACAAATACCTGTACCTCTGTTTTCAGTGTTAACTTCAAACACTAACAATTCTGTTCTTCAGAAAAAGGCCCTGTTTCACCCTCAGAATTCCTCTGTCAACAAAGCTTCAGAGTGATACAATGTAGTGCAATGAAAAAAAGGCAGACTTAAGTTAGATTGTAAAATCAGTGCACAGTACTTTGTGAGGGACACCTTTGCTTGTGGTTTCACAATATCTATCAATGCATTTCTGCTCCTGTCTCTGATGTTAGATTTCAAACACCAAAAGCCTCTGTCTTTCAGAAAAACGGTCCCCTTTACTCTCAGAATTTCTTTGTCAGCAAATCTTCGGAATGATGAAATATAGTGCAAAGAGAAACCAGACCTAGTTTAGGTGGAAATCAATGCGGACAATGGTTTAGACAATACACCCTTCGCTTGTGAGTTTGAGAAATACACCAACAAAATATCTGCACCTCTGTTTCTGACAACTTTGACATCAACTAACACCTTTATACCCCTGCCTCCAGCTTC
>CM076569.1:492729118-493066102 GCA_034641835.2 Pinus albicaulis
GGCGATGTTGCATGATCGGGGCCTACCCCTTCACTTGTGGGCTGAGGCATGCAATACAGCAGTGTATGTGCAGAACCGTTGTCCTCACAAGGTTCTTGGCATGAGTACACCGGAGGAGGCTTATTCTAGCAAGAGGCCTGATATTTCCCATTTGCGGATCTTTGGTTCTCCTGTCTACATGCATGTGACGAAGGATGCGAGAAGGAAGCTGGATCCAACTGCTGAGGCTGGAATATTTGTGGGGTACACTGATACACCTCACAACTATCGGGTGTATTTGTCAGACAGTCGCAAGACTGTTGTGCGACGGGATATAAAATTTCAGGAGGAGAAAGCCATGCAGTGTTCGCTTGAGAGGGAGCTACACTTGCATGCAGACGAGGAGCTGTTAGTTCCTAAGGAGGAGCTTCCGGATGTGGATCAGCCACAAGAGGAAGTTCAAGAGGTGGAAGAAACCACCCATGCAGCGCCAACCATCAGAGGGCGCATGCGCACTACAGAAGCTGAGCGACTGGCTCGGGATGCAGAGAAGGTTGTAGGACCACCTACAGCACAGCGCAGACAGAGACAGTCACCAGATCGATACACTAGATACATGGCTCTTGTGAGTCAATGTGTTGTGACGGAGCCATCCTCTTTTGAGGAAGCTGTGGAGGAACCCGCATGGGTTGATGCCATGATCGAAGAATATGATTCGATCGTCAGGAACAGTGCATGGGAGATTGTCCTAAGACCGTGTTGGGGTTCTCCATGCCAAGGTATTTGCAATACCAGCAAGATGAGAGCAGATTGTGCCACTTTGGGGCCCCAGGATCATAGTTCCTCTCGGATCCGTGAGAGGATCTCCAAACAGAAAGCAGAATATATGTATCTTTGAAGCTCAAAAATAAGATGTTGGGCTAGTTGTGAAGCACAGAGGGGGGTTTTAAATAATTTGGTTGAAGGGTTGCTGGGTTGGTTAGGAGATCATAGGCCGAGAAAGCAATGGGAGGAAAGGAACATAGCAGCAGGATGCTTCAGCAAAGATGATAGGACAAGACAATGCCATCCATTGGGCTATGGAGTCATGAGAGGAAAATTACTTGCATCCACTAGCCAAGGCTTTCAAAGGGCAAGTTAACTAATACTGAAGGATCTTTTAGATTAAATGGTGGGATGGAACATTAAGGAGAGAAAGTGAAAGAAGGAAAGACAACCAATTCTCTGCCTATAGATCAGGTCAGAGGTCATTTAACTCCAGACCTGCTTGGACATACTCAAAGGCAGCTCTCAAAGGTGGACAAAGGGGCAGCTTATAGATCAGACCAGAGGTCATTTAACTCCAGGTCTGCTTTAGCAACTCCAAGGAAAAACAGAGATAAGATATACAGAGAAACATCTAAGAAGCAAACCCCCAAGTTCGTACATCAGCCAGCAGGCAATAACATCAGCTGCACTGGTTAAACCCGTGAACCCACTCTTAGACAGAACCTAAGAACAGTTTCAACTAATTCATACATCAGCCAGCAGGCAATAACATCCACCGCGCTGGTTAAATCAACTGAACCCGCTCTTAGATAGCACACAGGGCGGAAAACATAAAGGTGGGGAGAGCAGACAGCATAGGGCACCTAACAAGGGTGAATCCTATACCATTATTCTGATGCCTACCAGAAGAACATGAAACAATATGGAGATGTAATAAACAGAGTTAAGAAACACATCACCAATAGTAATAGACCAGATCCCGTGAAATGTGCTCTGATTTAATTGATGCAAAACCAACAAAGTAAATGTAGCCTTAATGGTTATTACAAATTTTGTGATTTCCTCCTCCCACTATCACATACAAACCACTCTACAACTTCCTCCTGGTTGTCTCTAAATAAACTAAATCCTAATAAACAGATGCCTGGGCTGTAAGGCACAACAACAACCTTTCAATTCGTTCTCAGGGATTACATATAGGAGCAGAGGAAGAAGCGGAGGTAGATAAGAAAATAAATGAGTCTCATTAAGACAGTAGGGCGGAAACGTTCACGCCCAAACCACTTAATGGCTTTCTGCAGTATTGCATGTACTCTGTAGGTCGGCCAGGGAAGGCTCTGTCAGGTCGATTGACCTCGGATATTTCTTTTAGATTCCTTACGGTGTCTGGAGCTTTGTGCTGCCACTCTGAAATAAATGGACTGGATGGAATGATTCTGTGTGTCTCTCCAGCTGACCCCATCCGACTGCCTTATGAGCTTCACTGCTGTAATTAATCGTTTTCTCTTCAGGCTCGAGAGATTTCTGTGAGAATCCTTTCAGAGGAGAGTACTCATTGAGCATATTTAAACATAGATAAGACTCTCATGGCTTAAGTCTTTAAACTGCTTCGATCCTTTGAATACGGGATTAGCGTTTCAAATATTTAATCACAGGCTCAAATCCCGTCTGATCCGTCCTTACTGCTGTGCTGGCGGCTGTAATAGCCTCTCTGTGCTATTCTGCATCATAAGATAAACCTGTTAAGAACCTGGCAGTGGTGGCGGAGAAATGCTGCAGAGGCCAGAGGAAAGGTGGCGGAGTAGTGGAGGAATAGTGAAAATGGTGGAGGAGATGGTTAATAAACGTAAAAGCCCAACAATGAACTTTGGGCGAATTACAAAGGAAACACGGAAAACAATGGAGCGGAGGCCATGGAGGTGGGACCCAGTGGAGGCGGAGGGCGATTGAACCAGAACCGTCAGATCTTGAGGAGAATGAACGGCGGAGATCAAATCGGGCGATGGAGGGAAGGGGATGCGATTAGCGTTGGGCTGTTCGATCACGGGAAGGATGAACGGCTGTGATGTAATCGGAGCATCTCAATCGGGGCGGCACCATTGAAAGTTCTGATTGCGATTGAGCGGGGCAATGCGATTGAGCGATGACCGTTAGATCTGAGGACTTGATCAACGGTCAGGATTGAATCGGAAGGGAGACTTGCGATCAGAGGAAATGAGCGATTGAGCGATAGGTCATGATCATGCACGACTGACACAGATTTAATCAGAGGTGAGGGAAGGCTGCATTGATCTGATGGAGTAAGACAGGCCAAGGTCAGCCGGATCGGCAGGGCGATCAACGGGGTCAACGACTAGGGGATTACGACAGCGACAGCTGCCGATCTGTGATAGATCAATGCTAATGAATCTATGGACGTAACGGAGCACTGGTGAAACACTTGCATTGATCTAGAAATGTTATGACAGTTTTTCAACAACCATCGAATCGCTGAGATCAACCCGTGGAGAAGTGGACGGGGCAAGGTACTTAATGCATGACCGTTAGATTCGGCAGGGGAATGCAGACGGCCCGCATCAAATCTAAGGTTTCATCGGCGCATCGCTATATTTCACATTGCGACTGAGAGGGGTTGGCATTAGCGGCCCGCCGCGTTGACTCCGCGGAAGATCAATCTGTCTGGGACGAGTTGACCCATGTGTTAAAACAATCGCATCGGGGTTTTTGTTGTCACAAAGGGTTTGGCCTCCCGCCGATAGTTACGATTGCGATTAGCGCTCGGGACTTAAGCACTTGGTCCCAGTGCAGAGGCACATGTGGGGAAATGGTTGAAAGGGGCTAGCGGGAAGGGGCTTAGGCCTATAATAAGGTCGGGGAGTGGGTTTTAGCCCTTTTAAATGGATTTTAAGGGGTTTAAAGGGAAACGATAGAGGAATAGAGGGGAGAAAAGGGAAAACAAAGGGTGGGAGAAGAAATTAGAAGGGATCTTGGGGGGATTTGAGGAGTAAATGGGGAAGAAGGGGGAATAAAGGGGAGAGAAACCAAGGGGTTTGGGGAATGAAATAAGAGGGAAGAAGGGGGTCTTTGGGAATTTCTTCACAGCAGAGAGGCTTTTGAAAGGGGACTCAGCAGAAGGGATATATTTCAAAGGCTAAAAGGCACATGGAGGCTTCAAGGAGACTGTGTTTTCATCGGAAACGCATTCCTTGAAAACTCAACAACAATTTAGGCCCCTATTTGCTTGTCAAAATTTCATAGGGGGGATAACAGTGGCTCCACATGGGGATGGCTTCTTCTTGAAGGAGTCAAGAATTCAGGAATTGATCTCTTGGTGTAGGCCATATGCCTGTTGCTATAAGCCATCTTTCTTCTTTCTTTAGACCAGCTGCCACAATATATTAGATACACAAATCAGCAGAAACACTTTCCCAACCAATCTACCTACCCAGACTAGAGTTCTAACAACTTTCCCTTTCGGTAGATTTGGACCAGGCATCTTTTCTCTCCTGCTTTTTTTTACAAATTGTGAAAAAAATATAACCTATTTTACTTCTACCCTTATTACTCCATGAGACCGACAGACTCATTCATGTTTCTCTACCTAATTTTGTTTACTGTTAGGGGGATTAGACTGTATAGCAGGTTTCTTCTCTACATTCTAAGACAGAAATTTAAACAACTAACTACATGCTCATAGGCTGAGCTTTATTGAGCTTCCTACCTACCCTACTCTAACTGGAAATCTCTGATGTTCTAGGTGATGTGATAAAGCCAATACAGCCAATCAAGTAGCAGTGAAAAAGGATATGAGCACTGGCTGCCTGTCAGAGATAACCACAGGGTGCTCTGCTTGTGGTTCTTCGAAACTGTGGTCACCATCAGTAGTGACCATTTCTGCTGAATCTGGCCTGTGCTGAGGATCAATGCTGGAGCGTTCGAGCATATCAGGGCCTCCATGTACTCTGCCACAGGATCCGCGAACAGATGACGTACATTTTCTTCTTTTAGGCCTCCCAAGCTTGGTAGGCTGTCTTTATCCTGGGCTGCTTTGACTGTTACATTTTCCGCTGTGTCTTCAAGGTGGCTCTCGGGAGCCGGATCTTCTTCTTCTTGCACTCCGAACGGCAGCGGAATCTCTTTATTTTTGGGGGGCGGGAGACTTTCCAAAAAGGCCCTCGGGTCTCTGAACTCGTAGGATATCTCTTGAGAGCTTAAAAGTTCGAGCTCAGCTTCATATCTGTCAACCACCAAATCAAGAAACATCTTCTTAAGCGCAGGTAGATGATTGAGTGTTGAGCCAATAGGGACGACCTTTGGAAGGTCCTCCCATTCAATTTCTGCCAGTACACTCGCTATTCCACCCGAAACTCCGCTATGAGGCTCGGATCTATTTCCACACATTGTGCAGAGTCCTCTATTAGCGAAATGACTGGCTCTTCGGCATGGATGATGTTGTACTGCGACATGGTCTCCCAGTGGAGTATTTTTATCATTCAAGAGTTGTGGAGTCGCCAGGTGGATGATTCACAACTAAATGTCCACCACAGTGGTTTACCAAATCAAAGCTGACTGATCTATCCCCAGCGGAGTCGCCATTATGTTGGGGTTCCCATGTTTTGGCAGATTTGGCAATACCAAAAGATGAGACAACATCAAAGCACTTTGGGGCCCTAGGATCTAGCCCTCCTAGACCCGAAGAGGGATCTCTCCAAATAGAGCACGAATGATATATCTTTGAAAGCTCAAATTGAGATATTAGGCTAGGTATGAAGCACAAATGAGGTTTTAAAATAATTTGGTTGGTTGGTTGTTGGGTTGGTTAGGAGACCATAAAACGAGAAGGTAATGGGAGAGAAGGAACAGGGCAGCAGGATATTTCAGCAAAGATGATAGGCCAAGACAGTGCCATCCATTGGGCTATGGAGTCATGAGAGGAAAATTACTTGCATCCACTAGCCAAGGCTTTCAAAGGGCAAGTTACCTAATACTGAAGGATCTTTTAGATTAGATGGTGGGATGGAACATTAAGGAGAGAAAGTGAAAGAAGGAAAGATGTCACTTTCCGCCATAGACCAGTCGTAGGTCATTTAACTCCAGACCTTCTTGGACATACTCAAATGCAGCTCTCAAAGGTGGACAAAGGGGCAGCTTATAGATCAGACCAGAGGTCATTTAACTCCAGGTCTGCTTTAGAAACTCCAAGGAAAAAACAGAGATAAGTTATACAGAGAAAAATCTAAGAAGCAAACCCCCAAGTTCAAACATCAGCCAGCAGGCAATAACATCCGCTGCATTGGTTAAACCTGTGAACCCACTCTTAGACAGAACCTAAGAACAGTTTCAACCAATTCATACATAAGCCAGCAGGCAATAACATCCACTACGCTGGTTAAATCGACTGAACCCGCTTTTAGATAGCACACAGGGCGGAAAACATAAAGGTAGGGAGAGCAGACAGCATAGGGCACCTAACAAGGGTGAATCCTATACCATTATTCTGATGCCTACTAGAAGAACATGAAACAATATGGAGGTGTAATAAACAGAGTTAAGAAACACATCACCAATAGTAATAGACCAGGATCCTGTGAAATGTGCTTTGATTAATTGATGCAAAACCAGTCATGTACAATATGGCTCAATGGCTGTTACAGCCAGACTTTCTCCTCCCAGCCTATTACATATAAACTACTCTGCAACTTCCTCCCAAGGCTGTTCTAACAGTCAAACTGAATCCTTCTAACAGCAGATTCCCATCAAGGCAACAACAACCTTTTCATTATGTTCTCGGGGATCTTTTTTAGGAGAAGAGGAAGAAGCAGAAGTAGATAAGCAAATAAATGAGTCTCATTAAGACAGTAAGGCGGAAGCGTTCACGCCCATACCACTTAATGGCTTTCTGCAGTATTGCATGTACTCTGTAGGTCGGCTAGGGAAGGCTCTGTCAGGTCGATTGACCTCGGATATTTCTTTTAGAGTCCTTTCTGAAGCTTGGAGCTCTGCGCTGCCACTCTGAAATAAATGAACTAGGTGGGATGATCTGCAGGTCTCTCCATGCGCCATTACTGTTGTCCGACTGTCTTAGATGAGCTTCAGTCGGCGTAATTAATCGTTTCAGGGCTCGAGGGGCATGGAGATTTCTCGTAGGAGGGTGTCCTTTTGGAGGAGAGTACTTCTGCTGATATTTAAACATAGATAAGACCCTTTGCGTGCTTAAGTCTTTAAATTGTGCTTCGATCCTTTGAATATGGGATTAGCGTTTCAAATATTTAATCACAGGCTCAAATCCCGTCTGATCCGTCCTTGCTGCTGTGCTGGCGACTGTAATAGCCTCTCTGTGCTATTCTGCATCATAAGATAAACCTGTTAAGAACCTGGCAGTGGTGGCGGAGAAATGCTGCAGAGGCCAGAGGAAAGGTGGCGGAGCGGTGGAGGAATAGTGAAAATGGCGGAGGAGACGGTTAATCAACGTAAAAGCCGAACAATGAACTTTGGGCGAATTACAAAGGAAACACGGAAAACAATGGAGCGGAGGCCATGGAGGTGGGACCCAGTGGAGGCGGAGGGCGATTGAACCAGAACCGTCAGATCTTGGGGAGAACGAACGACGGAGATCAAATCGGGCGATGGGGGGAAGGGGATGCGATTAATGCCGGGCCGTTCGATCACGAGAAGGATGAACGGCTGTGATGTAATCGGAGCATCTCAATCGGGGCGGCACCATTGAAATTTCCGATTGCGATTGAGCGGGGCAATGCGATTGAGCGATGACCGTTAGATCTGAGGACTGATCAACGGTCAGGATTAAATCGGCAGGGAGACGGAAGGACTTGCGATCGGAGGAAATGAGCGATTGAGCGATAGCCGTTGGATCATGTAACAGACGGACGGCCAGGATTTAATCGGGGAGGCAGAGGGAAGGCTTGCGATTGCGATCGGACGGGGAGTGCGATTAAGCGCTGGCCGTCGGATCGCGGGGCATATCAACGGTGGGGACAACAATCGGAGGGGAGATTGCGATTGAGCGATAGCCGTCGGATCTTGTGATAGATCAACGGTCACGAATGAATCGGAGGATTGCAATCGGAGCACGGGTGAAAACACTTGCGATTGATCGGAGGCTGTTGCGATTAAGCGCCAACCATCGGATCGGCGGGGAGATCAACGGTGGAGAAGTGGATCGGGGGGGCAGTGCGATTAATGCGATGACCGTTAGATCTGCAGGGGAATGGACGGCCCAGATCCAATCGGAAGGCTTCCATTGGGGCGACACTGCTGCGACTTGCAATTGCGATCGGAGAGGGGTTGCGATTAGCGGCCCGCCGTTGGATCTCCGCGGAAGATCAACGGTTCAGATCGGAGCGGGGACCTTACGTGTTAAAACAATCGCATCGGGGTTTTTGTTGTCACAAAGGGTTTGGCCTCCCGCCGAGAAAGTTCGATCAAGTGCATTAGCGGCCGGGACTTAATGGGGCCCAACAAGCAGGCACATGTGGGGAAGTGGTTGAAAGGGGCTAGCGGGAAGGGGATTAGGCCTATAATAAGGTCGGGGAGTGGGTTTTATCCCTTTTAAATGGATTTTAAGGGGTTTAAAGGGAAACGATAGAGGAATAAAGGAGAAAAGGTAAAACAAAGG
Organism: Pinus albicaulis; assembly: GCA_034641835.2. Classification (NCBI taxonomy): domain Eukaryota; kingdom Viridiplantae; phylum Streptophyta; class Pinopsida; order Pinales; family Pinaceae; genus Pinus; species Pinus albicaulis. Next base: position 492,737,502 of record CM076569.1, read on the forward strand.
GCGGGAGAAGAAATTAGAAGGGATCTTGGGGGGATTTGAGGAGTAAATGGGGAAGAAGGGGGAATAAAGGGGAGAGAAACCAAGGGCTTTGGGCAATGAAATAAGAGGGAAGAAGGGGGTCTTTGGGCATTTCTTCACAGCAGAGAGGCTTTTGAAAGGGGACTCAGCAGAAGGGATATCTTTCAAAGGCTAAAAGGCACATGGAGGCTTCAAGGAGACTGTGTTTTCATCGGAAACGCATTCCTTGAAGACTCAACAACAATTTAGCCCCCTATTTGTCACTTCATATGGGGGTCAGAAAAAAGATGGGATGTATTTTCTTGAAAGAGCCAAGAATTAGAATGATCTCTTTGGTGTAGGCCAAGCTCATATAAGCCATCTTCTTCTTTTGTATCCCACCTCAGCCACAATATATTCGATACACAAATCGTTAATCACCTACCCATTGAGTTCAATAACTTTCTCGGTGCATTTGGACTTGCAGACCCTTTACATCATTAATTTTTTACAAACAGGAAAAAAATATAACCTATTCTACTTCTACCCTTATTACTCCATGAGACCAGATTAGACTGTTGGCCTCATAAGTTTCTCTACCTACACTACTACCTGTTAGGATTAGACTGTATAGCAGGTTTCTTCTCTACATTCTAAGACAGAAATTTAAACAACTAACTACATGCTCATAGGCTGAGCTTTATTGAGCTTCCTACCTACCCTACTCTAACTGGAAATCTCTGATGTTCTAGGTGATGTGATAAAGCCAATATAGCCAATCAAGTAGCAGTGAAAAAGGATATGAGCACTGGCTGCCTGTCAGAGATAACCACAGGGTGCTCTGCTTGTGGTTCTTCGAAACTGTGGTCACCATCAGTAGTGACCATTTCTGCTGAACCTGGCCCGTGCTGAGGATCAATGCTGGAGCGTTCGAGCATATCAGGGCCTCCATGTACTCTGCCACAGGATCCGCGAACAGATGACGTACATTTTCTTCTTTTAGGCCTCCCAAGCTTGGTAGGATGTCTTTATCCTGGGCTGCTTTGACTGTTACATTTTCCGCTGTGTCTTCAAGGTGGCTCTCAGGAGCTGGATCTTCTTCTTCTTGCACTCCGAACGGCAGCGGAATCTCTTTATTTTTGGGGGGCGGGAGACTTTCCAAAAAGGCCCTCGGGTCTCTGAACTCGTAGGATATCTCTTGCGAGCTTAAAAGTTCGAGCTCAGCTTCATATCTGTCAACCACCAAATCAAGAAACATCTTCTTAAGCGCAGGTAGATGATTGAGTGTTAAGCCAATAGGGACGACCTTTGGAAGGTCCTCCCATTCAATTTCTGCCAGTACACTCGCTATTCCACCCCGAAACTCCGCTATGAGGCTCGGATCTATTTCCACACATTGTGCAGAGTCCTCTATTAGCGAAATGACTGGCTCTTCGGCATGGATGATGTTGTACTGCGACATGGTCTCCCAGTGGAGTATTTTTATCATTCAAGAGTTGTGGAGTCTCCAGGTGGATGATTCACAACTAAATGTCCACCACAGTGGTTTACCAAATCAAAGCTGACTGATCTATCCCCAGCGGAGTCGCCATTATGTTGGGGTTCCCATGTTTTGGCAGATTTGGCAATACCAAAAGATGAGACAACATCAAAGCACTTTGGGGCCCTAGGATCTAGCCCTCCTGGACCCGGAGAGGGATCTCTCCAAACAGAGAAAAGAATGATGTATCTTTGAAGCTCAAAAATAAGATGTTGGGCTAGTTGTGAAGCACAGAGGGGGGTTTTAAATAATTTGGTTGAAGGGTTGCTGGGTTGGTTAGGAGATCATAGGCCGAGAAAGAAATGGTAGGAAAGAAACATGGCAGCAGGATGCTTCAGCAAAGATGATAGGCCAAGACAGTGCCATCCATTGGGCTATGGAGTCATGAGAGGAAAATTACTTGCATCCACTAGCCAAGGCTTTCAAAGGGAAAGTTACCTAATACTGAAGGATCTTTTAGATTAGATGGTGGGATGGAACATTAAAGAGAGAAAGTGAAAGAAGGAAAGACAGCCAATTCTCTGCCTATAGATCAGGTCAGAGGTCAGTTAACTCCAGACCTGCTTGGACATACTCAAAGGCAGCTCTCAAAGGTGGACAAAGGGGCAGCTTATAGATCAGACCAGAGGTCATTTAACTCCAGGTCTGCTTTAGCAACTCCAAGGAAAAACAGAGATAAGATATACAGAGAAACATCTAAGAAGCAAAACCCCCTGCTCGTACATCACCCAAGGCAATACATTCCCGCTCGCACCGGCAAACCCGTGAACCCACTCTTGGAACATCCCAAGAAATAGCTTTCAACTAGTTCATACATCAGCCAGCAGGCAATAACATCCGCTGCACTGGTTAAACCCGTGAACCCACTCTTAGACAGCACATAGAGAAAAAAACATAAAGGTAGGGAGAGCAGACAGCATAGGGCACCTAACAAGGGTGAATCCTATACCATTATTCTGATGTCACTGGGTTAGTCAGAAACAATATGAGATGTAATAGATCGTAGTTGTGAAACACACTTACCAATAGTAATAGACCAGATCCCGTGAAATGCAGCTCATTAACTGATAAACAAATATGTACAATGTAGCTCAATGGCTATTACAAATTTTGCATTTCCTCCTCCTGGCCATCACGACAACTACTCGTAACTTTCCTAAGGTTGTTTCAATTAAACCAATCTCAATGTTGCATGCCCAATAAGTGCACATCAAATAACAACCTTTTCTAATTCTCGTGGATTACATATAGGAGAAGAGGAAGAAGCTAGTTAGATAACGGCTAAATGAGTCTCATTAAGACAAAGAAGGAAACGTTCACCCATACAACTTAATGGCTTTCTGCAGTATTGCATGTACTCTGTAGGTCGGCCAGGGAAGGCTCTGTCAGGTCGATTGACCTCGGATATTTCTTTTAGAGTCCTTACGGTGTCTGGAGCTTTGTGCTGCCACTCTGAAATAAATGAACTGGGTGGGATGATCTTCAGGTCTCTCCATGCGCCATTACTGCTATCCGACTGTCTTAGATGAGCTTCAGTCGGCGTAATTAATCGTTTCAGGGCTCGAGGGGCATGGAGATTTCTTGTAGGAGGGTGTCCCTTTGGAGGAGAGTACTTCTGCTGATATTTAAACATAGATAAGACTCTTTGCGTGCTTAAGTCTTTAAACTGTGCTTCGATCCTTTGAATACGGGATTAGCGTTTCAAATATTTAATCACAGGCTCAAATCCCGTCTGATCCGTCCTTGCTGCTGTGCTGGCGGCTGTAATAGCCTCTCTGTGCTATTCTGCATCACAAGATAAACCTGTTAAGAACTTGGCAGTGGTGGCGGAGAAATGCTGCAGAGGCCAGAGGAAAGGTGGCGGAGCAGTGGAGGAAAAGTGAAAATGGCGGAGGAGACGATTAATCAACGTAAAAGCCCATCAATGAACTTTGGGGGAATTACAAAGGAAACACGGAAAACAATGGAGCGGAGGCCATGGAGGTGGGACCCAGTGGAGGCGGAGGGCGATTAAACCAGAACTGTCAAATCTTGGGGAGAACGAATGGCGGAGATCAAATCGGGCGATGGAGGGAAGGGGATGCGATTAGCGCCGGGCCGTTCGATCACGGGAAGGATGAATTGGCCAGGATGTAACTACACCCCAATCTCCAAGTGCACCATTGAAAGTTCTGATTGCGATTGAGCGGGGCAATGCGATTGAGCGATGACCGTTAGATCTGAGGACTTGATCAACGGTCAGGATTGAATCGGAAGGGAGACTTGCGATCAGAGGAAATGAGCGATTGAGCGATAGTCGTTGGATCATGTAACAGACGGACGGCCAGGATTTAATCGGGGAGGCAGAGGGAAGGCTTGCGATTGCGATCGGACGTGGAGTGCGATTAAGCGCTGGCCGTCGGATCGCGGGGCAGATCAATGGTGGGGACAACGATCGGAGGGGAGATTACGATTGAGCGATAGCCGTCGGATCTTGTGATAGATCAACGGTCACGAATGAATCGGAGGATCGCAATCGGAGCACGGGTGAAAACACTTGCGATTGATCGGAGGCTGTTGCGATTAAGCACCAACCATCGGATCGGCGGGGAGATCAATGGTGGAGAAGTGGATCGGGGGGGCAGTGCGATTAATGCGATGACCGTTAGATCTGCAGGGGAATGGACGGCCCAGATCCAATCGGAAGGCTTCCATCGGGGCGGCACTGCTGCGACTTGCGATTGCGATCGGAGAGGGGTTGCGATTAGCGGCCCGCCGTTGGATCTCCGCGGAAGATCAACGGTTCAGATCGGAGCGGGGACCTTACGTGTTAAAACAATCGCATCGGGGTTTTTGTTGTCACAAAGGGTTTGGCCTCCCGCCGATAGTTCCGATTGCGATTAGCGCTCGGGACTTAAGCACTTGGTCCCAGTGCAGAGGCACATGTGGGGAAGTGGTTGAGAGGGGCTAGCGTGAAGGGGCTTAGGCCTATAATAAGGTCGGGGAGTGGGTTTTAGCCCTTTTAAATGGATTTTAAGGGGTTTAAAGGGAAACGATAGAGGAATAGAGGGGAGAAAATGGAAAACAAAGGGTGGGAGAAGAAATTAGAAGGGATCTTGGGGGGATTTGAGGAGTAAATGGGGAAGAAGGGGGAATAAAGGGGAGAGAAACCAAGGGCTTTGGGGAATGAAATAAGAGGGAAGAAGGGGGTCTTTGGGAATTTCTTCACAGCAGAGAGGCTTTTGAAAGGGGACTCAGCAGAAGGGATATCTTTCAAAGGCTAAAAGGCACATGGAGGCTTCAAGGAGACTGTGTTTTCATCGGAAACGCATTCCTTGAAAACTCAACAACAATTTAGCCCCCTATTTTCTTGTCAAAATTTCATAGGGGGGCTAACAGTGGCTCCACATGGGGATGGCTTCTTCTTGAAAGAGTCAAGAATTCAGGAATTGATCTCTTGGTGTAGGCCAGATGCCTGTTGCCATAAGCCATCTTTCTTCTTTCTTTAGACCAACTGCCACAATATATTAGATACACAAATCAGCAGAAACACTTTCCCAACCAATCTACCTACCCAGACTAGAGTTCTAACAACTTTCCCTCGGGTGCATTTGGACTTGCAGACCCTTTACATCATTAATTTTTTACAAACAGGAAAAAAATATAACCTATTCTACTTCTACCCTTATTACTCCATGAGACCAGATTAGACTGTTGGCCTCATAAGTTTCTCTACCTACACTACTACCTGCTAGGATTAGACTGTATAGCAGGTTTCTTCTCTACTTTCTAAGACAGAAATTTAAACAACTAACTACATGCTCATAGGCTGAGCTTTATTGAGCTTCCTACCTACCCTACTCTAACTGGAAATCTCTGATGTTCTAGGTGATGTGATAAAGCCAATACAGCCAATCAAGTAGCAGTGAAAAAGGATATGAGCACTGGTCGGTCACGTAGATAACCACGTGGTGCTCGCTGTGGTTCTTCAAACCGTGGTCACCACTGCATAATCATTTCTGAATCTGGCCCGTGCCGAGGATCAATGCTGGAGGCGTTCGAGTACACGTGGCCTCCATGTATCACAGATCCGCGAATGTATGACGACATTTTCTTCTTTTTAGGCCTGTGTTTGGTATACTGCTTCATCTGGTCGCTGGATCATATTTTCCGTTGTGTCTTCAAGGTGGCTCTCGGTTCCGGATCTTCTTCTTTGCAATTCGAAACTACAGAATGGAATCTCTTTTATTTTTGGGGGGCGGAGACTTTCCAAAAAGTCTCCTGGTCTCCAACTCGTAGGGATATCTTCACAGCTTAAAAGTTCGGAAAGTCACCTTCCATATTCACAATCCACCATATCCACCAAATCAAGAAACATCTTCTTAAGCGTAGGTAGATGATTGAGTGCTGAGCCAATAGGGACAACCTTTGGAAGGTCATCCCCTTCAATTTTTTCCAGTACACTTGCTACTCCACTCTGAAACTTTGCTATGAGGCTTGGATCTATTTCCGCACATTGTTCAGAGTCCTCTATTAGCGAAGTGACTGGATCTTCGGCATGGATGATGTTGTACTGCGACATGGTCTCCCAGTGGAGTCTTATGTGAAACCAAGACAATCAGTGGCCAGCTGATCACCTGTGGAGTCTTTTTATCATTCAAGAACTATGGAGTCGCCAGGTGGATGATTCAAAACTTACTGTCCACCACAGTGGTTTTCCAAATCAAAGCTGACTGATCTGTCGCCAGTGGAGTCGCCATTATGTTGGGGTTCCCATTTTTTGGCCAGATTGGCAAGACCAAAAGATGAGACAACATCAGAACCACTTTGGGGCCCTAGTATCTAGCCCTCATGGACCCGGAGAGGGATCTCTCCAATAAACAAAGAATGAATTATCTTTGAAGCTCAAGATGAGATGTTAGGCTAGTTATGAAGCACAGAGGGGGGTTTTAAATAATTTGGTTGAAGGGTTGCTGGGTTGGTCAGGAGATCATGGACTGGGAAAGCAATGGAAGGAAAGGAACAAAACAGCAGGCTGTTTCAGCAAAGAGGACTAGCCAAGAAAGTGCCATCCATTGGGCTATGGAGTCATGAGAAACAAATTATTTGCATCCGCTCACCATTGAATTTCAAAGGAAAGTTACCTAATACTGAAGGATCTTTTAGATTAGATGGTGGGATGGAACATTAAGGAGAGAAAGTGAAAGAAGGAAAGACAGCCAATTCTCTGCCTATAGATTAGGTCAGAGGTCATTTAACTCCAGACATGCTTGGACATACTCAAAGGCAGCTCTCAAAGGTGGACAAAGAAGCAGCTTATAGATCAGACCAGAGGTCATTTAACTCCAGGTCTGCTTTAGCAACTCCAAGGAAAAACAGAGATAAGATATACAGAGAAACATCTAAGAAGCAAACCCCCAAGTTCGTACATCAGCCAGTAGGCAATAACATCCGCTGCACTGGTTAAACCCGTGAACCCACTCTTAGACAGAACCTAAGAACAGTTTCAACTAATTCATACATCAGCCAGCAGGCAATAACATCCACCGCGCTGGTTAAATCAACTGAACCCGCTCTTAGATAGCACACAGGGCAGAAAACATAAAGGTGGGGAGAGCAAACAGCATAGGGCACCTAACAAGGGTGAATCCTATACCATTATTCTGATGCCTACCAGAAGAACATGAAACAATATGCAGATGTAATAAACAGAGTTAAGAAACACATCACCAATAGTAATAGACCAGGATCCTGTGAAATGTGCTCTGATTAATTGATGCAAAACCAGTCATGTCCAATGTAGCTCAATGGCTATTACAGTCCAGACTTCCTCCTCCCAGTCTATCACATACAAACTACTCTGCAACTTCCTCCCAAGGTTGTTCTAACAGTCAAACTGAATCCCTCTAACAGCAGATGCCCAACAAGGAAACAACAACAACCTTTTCAATTCGTTCTCAGGGATTACATATAGGAGAAGAGGAAGAAGCGAAAGTAGATAAGAAAATAAATGAGTCTCATTAAGACATTAAGGCGGAAACGTTCACGCCCATACCACTTAATGGCTTTCTGCAGTATTGCATGTACTCTGTAGGTCAGCCAGGGAAGGCTCTGTCAGGTCGATTGACCTCGGATATTTCTTTTTAGAGTCCTTACGGTGTCTGGAGCTTTGTGCTGCCACTCTGAAATAAATGAACTGGGTGGGATGATCTGCAGGTCTCTCCATGCGCCATTACTGTCGTCCGACTGTCTTAGATGAGCTTCAGTCGGCGTAATTAATCGTTTCAGGGCTCGAGGGGCATGGATATTTCTTGTAGGAGGGTGTCCTTTTAGAGGAGAGTACCTCTGCTGATATTTAAACATAGATAAGACTCTTTGCGTGCTTAAGTCTTTAAACTGTGCTTCGATCCTTTGAATACGGGATTAGCGTTTCAAATATTTAATCACAGGCTCAAATCCCGTCTGATCCGTCCTTGCTACTGTGCTGGCGGCTGTAATAGCCTCTCTGTGCTATTCTGCATCATAAGATAAACATGTTAAGAACCTGGCAGTGGTGGCGGAGAAATGCTGCAGAGGCCAGAGGAAAGGTGGCGGAGCAGTGGAGGAATAGTGAAAATGGTGGAGGAGATGGTTAATAAACGTAAAAGCCCAACAATGAACTTTGGGCGAATTACAAAGGAAACACGGAAAACAATGGAGCGGAGGCCATGGAGGTGGGACCGAGTGGAGGCGGAGGGCGATTGAACCAGAACCGTCAGATCTTGGGGAGAACGAACGGCGGAGATCAAATCGGGCGATGGAGGGAAGGGGATGCGATTAGCGCCGGGCCGTTCGATCACGGGAAGGATGAACGGCTGTGATGTAATCGGAGCATCTCAATCGGGGCGGCACCATTGAAAGTTCCGATTGCGATTGAGCGGGGCAATGCGATTGAGCGATGACCGTTAGATCTGAGGACTTGATCAACGGTCAGGATTAAATCGGAAGGGAGGCGGAAGGACTTGCGATCGGAGGAAATGAGCGATTGAGCGATAGTCGTTGGATCATGTAACAGACGGACGGCCAGGATTTAATCGGGGAGGCAGAGGGAAGGCTTGCGATTGCGATCGGACGGGGAGTGCGATTAAGCGCTGGCCGTCGGATCGCGGGGCAGATCAACGGTGGGGACAACGATCGGAGGGGAGATTAAGATTGAGCGATAGCCGTCGGATCTTGTGATAGATCAACGGTCACGAATGAATCGGAGGATCGCAATCGGAGCACGGGTGGAAGCACTTGCGATCAATCGGAGGGGATTTGCGATTGGCGGAGGACCGTCAGATCCCGGGGAGATCAACGGTGGAGAAGGGGATCGGGGGCAAGCAGACATCGCACACCTGCTAGATCTCAGGAATGGACACCTGCATCCAATCTAAGGTCGATCTAAGACTCGACTCGATTGCGACGAGAGGGTTACATGGGCTCGCCATGGATCTCCGCGAAGATCAACGGTCGTATCGAGCGTGGGACCTTAGCGTTAAAACAACCGCATCGGGGTTTTTGTTGTCACAAAGGGTTTGGCCTCCGCCGATAGTTCCGATTGCTATTAGCACTCTGGGACTTACACTTGGTCCTGTGCCACAGGCACATGTGGGGAAGTGGGTTGAAAGCGGCTTAGGCCGGCATTGCCTGGGAGGGTTTTAGCCCTTTTAAATGGATTTTAAGGGGTTTAAAGGGAAACGATAGAGGAATAGAGGGGAGAAAAGGGAAAACAAAGGGCGGGAGAAGAAATTAGAAGGGATCTTGGGGGGATTTGAGGAGTAAATGGGGAAGAAGGGGGAATAAAGGGGAGAGAAACCAAGGGCTTTGGGGAATGAAATAAGAGGGAAGAAGGGGGTCTTTGGGCATTTCTTCACAGCAGAGAGGCTTTTGAAAGGGGACTCAGCAGAAGGGATATCTTTCAAAGGCTAAAAGGCACATGGAGGCTTCAAGGAGACTGTGTTTTCATCGGAAACGCATTCCTTGAAAACTCAACAACAATTTAGCACCCTATTTGCTTGTCAAAATTTCATAGGGGGGCTAACAGACCGGAAGGGAAATCAGTGGTGGGTTCGCGATGGATCTACAAAGTGAAGCAGGCGGCTGACAGGAGTGTGGAGAAGTGAAAGGCGAGATTTGTCGCTCGTGGCTTCTCACAGATCGAGGGGATCGATTATGAGGAGACCTTTGCACCTGTCGCAAGGCACTCTTCCATACGGACAATCCTAGCTCTCTCAGCGCAGATGGGATGGCACATCCATCAGATGGATGTGAAGACTGTGTTCCTCAATGGAGTCATTGAGGAGGAGGTGTACATAGAGCAGCCTTAAGGTTTCGAGATCTTCAGCAGTGAGTCGCATGTTTTCCGACTCAAGAGAGCACTGTACGGGCTGAAGCAAGCACCTCGTGCTTGGTACACACGGATAGACAGTTATTTCACCAGACTTGGATTCTCCAAGAGTGAGGCTGATCCTAACCTGTACCAGATTGTGGTGGAGGGGAAGCTGCTGATCATTGTACTGTATGTAGATGATTTGATTTTGACGGGTGATGAGTTGTTGATACTTTCATGCAAGGAGGACTAAGTAGAGAGTTCGAGATGAAGGACTGGGCCTCCTTCTATTATTTCTCGGGATTGAGGATTTGGCAAAAGGCAACAGGAGGAATGCTTTGTTTCTCGGTGGTAAGATGCCCGGAGATAATGAAGTTCAAAATGCATGGCCGCAAGCCTATTGACACTCTTTCCGTGGCTGGAGGAAGGAGGATGCTACTTCGGGCCGAGGTAGTGGATGACACCGTCTATCGACAAACAGGTCGCTATATCTGGTCAATACACGACCCGATATATGCTATGCTGTTAACCAGCTTTCGCAAGCTATGGTTAAGCCTACCAAGCTCTTTTGGAAGGCAGGCAATCATGTATTGCGTTATCTTAGTGGCACATCGGGATATGGTCTATGGTACAGACAAGAAGATGGAGTGAAGCTTTCCGGCTTCACTGATGCAGATTGGGCAGGTAGCCCAACGGACCGAAAGAGCACATCTAGAGGAGTTTTCAGCATGGGATCGACAACAGTTTCCTGGTACAGTAGGAAGCAAAGATCCGTGGCACTCAGTTCAGCAGAGGCCGAGTACATGGCAGCAAGCTTGGCTGCATGCGAGGCTATTTGGATGAGGAAGATCCTCGTTGGATTGTTCGGGTTGCACTTGGAGCCTACTGTGATTTATTGTGATAACCAAAGTTGCATTAAACTCTCGGCTAATCTAGTATTTCATGATAGATCCAAACACATCGACATCAGGTACCATCATATCAGAGATTGTGTTCAGCGGAGAATCATTTTACTTTCATATGTTCCCACGAAGGATCAGGATGCTGACATCTTGACGAAGGCGCTCACCAGGAGCAAGTTTGAATTCCACAGAGGCAGGATAGGGGTTGCAGATAATCCATATCTTGTTGAGAGGGAGTGTTGAAAATGCAACAAGATGATGGAGCTTAGTGGAATGAAGTCGCCTTCACTAAGTGGGCCCGCAGGCTATTTTTGGCGCAAAGTCTATTTTTAGACTATATCTATTTTTAGACATATGGAGCATGGTCTAGGAGTTGCAGTATGCTATTCTTGGATGATTGGTTGAGTTGGTAAAAATAGATGGACCTCTATTTTTAGACATACAAGTCGAAGTCTATTTTTAGACTGCCTGTCTAAAAATAGGTCAGTCAAATATTATTAGCCCTTAATAATATTTGGACTCTAAACTTCAGTTTATTCTCTTACAGCACTTCAGTTGGAGCTACGGATGTGGCCCATGCATCTGACAGAAGGAATTACGCTATTCCTTGGGGTTTGGTGAGCTCATGCATCGTTGACTTCAGTTAGGACTTCAGTGGCAGAGTTTGGTGGAGTTGATGAGACAGTTGGTGGAGTTGTGTTCGGTTTAACTTAGTTGAACTAGTTGTGATTAGTTTAACTAGCTAATCAACTAGTGATGAGTGGAGTGAATTAAATATTATTTAATTCAATAATTATTAACTCATTATTCAACTCAAGAACACATCATTTCACTACAGTGCATGGACAGTTCAGTGGAGACCAGTGGAAGAGGTAGATGAAAGGGTGAGTTTGCTATTAGTTGCGACAGCAGTTGTGCATGAGATTTGCACAAGAATTGGAGGAGATTTCCAATGATGATTGTGCAGTTGAAGCCAAGGAGATTCGAACTTGGATCTCTCATTGAACCAACTTGGATTGCACAATAGAGGCAGGCAATTAGTGGATGAGTTTTGAACCTGTGACTTGTTCAAAACTGAGCTAGTTTGTGTGTAACTTTTGGAGACAGTACTAAGTACTTGTGAGGAGTATTGTATTGATATTTTTACATGATTCTCTTCTATTATAATATACAAATAGCTGGGGGTTTTCAGCTATAATATTTCCCCATTACATATTGTGTTTATGTGCGCATGCGACTGTTTCTATTTCCGCAAATTGATGATTGATTATAGAAGAGGTTATGTGTTATACATGAATTCGAATTAATGTATGATCAGGATAATCTCAGTGGATAAATCTTCATTATTCAGCAAATTTCTACAGATCCTAGGGCCCAAAAGTGGTTCTGATGTTGTCTCATCTTTTGGTCTTGCCAATCTGGCCAAAACATGGGAACAACAACAGAGTAACCTTTATCTAGGAGTGTCATTTTCTTCATTCTCCCTCACATGCTATAATTTATCTTGGCAACATAGAGATGGTAACCTAATTTTGGAAGCGGTTCTTTAACTACTCATAAGAACCCTAGTGAGTAGCAACACAATAAAAAGGGTACACTGGTTGGATTCATTTGCTTCATTATGGATTGGTGTAATGTTCTTCTATACACTTGAAAATTGATAGCTTTCCTTTGTTTTGTCGAATCCCTCTTGGCGTTACTAGATTTCAGATGGTGCTCTTGCATTAAGGAATACTCTGGTTTCTTTGCCTTTCTAGTAATGAATCCTTCACCGAGGGTAAATGACTCTAACAGGTGTACCCTTCTCTCATTTATTTTACAAGTAATTGGATAGTGGAACCCAAATACCATAGTAGACACCAAACCCATCTTCCACCACTAACCACTTTGTAATGTTCCAAAAATTTTAGCCTAAAAGCTAAATGGAACATTAGAGTTAGCAGCAGCTTTAGCCAATAAATAAATGGGTAGAAAAGCCCATAAGTCTCCTAAGGAGGATACAAACACTCCAAATGTGAAAGAGGACACTCTTTATAGCATAATAAAACACCTCCAAGTATGAACAGGGATAAAATCAAGCTGCTTTGACTAAGTCAACAACGCGGTTGTGGAGGAGGAGGAATCCAAGGAGGAATAACGCAATTTTGGAGGGAGATGCATCTTTGGATAGAGATGACCTAATTGAGTGGGGCCAAGGGCAAGAAAAATCATATCTTATATAAGGAAGAGGATGACAACATTATTCTTCATGTCTTAGATTATTATTCATGTCTGCTAAGACTTTTGCTTCCTCTTGTTGTTTAGCAGAGTAGCAGTGTTGTTTAGCACAGGGTGTTCCCAAGCGGGAATCCCACCTCTTTCCTTGAGGATTATCTTGGGAGAGTTGCATTCATAATTCCACATCATGCTTTTAGGCCAAGCTTCAGCCAACTTCATCAACGCAGTTTTTTCCGAAGACTGTGTACTGTTGCTGCGTGCAGCAGTGGAAGGGATTGAAATCCCAGCTTATGAGCTAGTTTCTCATTGGAGGAAGGTTTCCTTCACTTTAGGGATATTTTTGGAGAGCTCCAGAGCTGATTTCAGATCTATGGTATCTGACCACACATTTCCATACATTCCCAGCGCTGTTCCTGCTAGGGAATGCATTATTTTGGAGGCAGTGTTCAATGCATGGTTTGGTGGCTCCGTCACTGAGTTTCCTTGTGATTGAGAGGTCCATCCTTTCATGGGAGGAAGCCCTTAAGGGATCTGCATCAGATCAGTCATCATTCAGCCTTCTACATTCTTATGCTTCAGTGTTGCAGTGATTATTCAGTAATTTTCCGAAGATCACATTTGTATGCAGAGTGTTTGACAAGAAACCCTTGTCAGGTTCTCTTGTATTTTGTATAAGGAGACTAGATATTAGTTTATGAGCATGATTGTCTAATATATGAGTAGATCTATTTGTATTCTTATTTTCTGAGTTAAAAACCTCATAAGACTGTGCAATCACTTTATGCAGCAACTCCGGTAAAATGCAGTTTTGGTTTTTTTGATCATTTTCAGCTACACTAGTGTGGGAGGTTTGTTTAGCCCACCTAGTTTGATTTGTTTCAGCTCTATTCTTGGACTTAGGTTGTATATTGATTAATATATAGGATCCAAGAGTGCATTTCACTGTTTTATTGCATATGTTGCTAGAAATGTGTTTTTAATGCATGATTCATGAGCTGTTCCTAATTTGGAATATTACAGTGGTGTCAAAGCATGATCTCTAGCTCAGCCTATGAGATCCAGCTATCAGAGGAAGGAGAGATGGACAGAAGCCAGAAAGCTTCATTATGTGAAAGGAGAAAGGAAGACAAGCTTACAAAGCTTATTCCAAAATCTATGCAGAGCTTTCAAGGAGAGCTGAGGAAAATGAGATTGGAGATGGGATCTCCAAAGGAGGTTGAATCTAGAGTTGAATCTATATTTTCACATGGTGAGTGTGAGCATGTAGCTACACACCATGATGCACAGTGAATTCAAGTGCCCAAATCTATCTTGAGATGGATAGGAGGAGGAAGAATGTCTAAGAGGAGAACTCTTAGTAATTTGTTGCAGGAGTATGAATCTCAAACGGAGAGGTTTAGAGATCATACTGATTTCCAAGAGTTTTGCAAGATCCAGGTGGAGAAGAGAAAGCAACAGGATGTAGGTAGATTTCTTCTATCTACTTTTACCGGATCACCTACATGTTCAGCTGGAGCTTGGGTGAAGGAGCTAGATTCCTATTTGCAGCTGCACCATATTTCTGAAGATGAAGCCATCAGAGTTGCAGCGCTGCATTTCAGAGGTAAGGCTCATGCATGGTGGATTTTTGAATCTTGTTCTTTAAAGAATTCAAACACTTCATCTTATGCAAGACTCATAGAAAAATTGATGGGGAGGTTTGGTGAAAAACTTCCTAAGTCACATGAGCAAGGAAAACTTGAGAAAATAAAACCCTTGCATGTGATGGAGGAAACCGCATCTCAAAAAACCATGGGAGGAGATGTCATCTTTCATTACACATTGCCGAAAGCAAGACCTCCAGTTCATATTCTTGAACAAGAGGGCATAGGGATCTCCTTTTCACAGGAGGATCCAACTGTTGAGATGTTGCCCATACACACTGAGGAAGATGAGGGCAACAACGTTGTCACATCTAGATCACATACAGTGTCTCATGCAGAGGGAGGAGGAGCACATGCTCCAATAGGAGGGATTCTTGTATCCTTACAATAAGTTCCCCAGGATCTCATACATGGAGGTCCAAGCACAATCAGTGAGTAGCATGATTGTGGAACATTGCAGCTAGAAGGAGGAGGTAGGGAGGAAGAGCAGCCTCAGTTGATGAGAAGCACACACCCTTCTCTGTTTCAGGAAGCTAATGCAAGGAAGTGACAGAATGATTTGCATAGTGAGGGCAGGGGCAAGGTTTCCCAATCATGTGAGTAGTCTACTCTTGACATCTATGTCTCACTACATGGAGGCATTCCACCGGGGAGGCCACCAGATCTACAGTTGATGAGAGATATCTTGTCTTTGGGTTCACCACTCTTTGATTTTGGAGAGGTGAAGAGCTTGAAGGAAAAATTTGGCATGAGGGATGTCAGAGTAACAGGAAGCAGCATTAGGAGAGCTTCACATGCCAGATCACCAGTGCTGTCTCTTAGGAGGATTGATCATTATTGGAGATCTCAGTTTTTGGTAGAGTAATCCAAGGATCTTGGTGCATGCATGATTCTTGATGACCCGGATGGAGATGATAGATACATGGTGGATGATGTGGTCATCTATTCCTATGGCGGGATCTTCCTGACTAGATCTTCTAGTCTCAGGGAGCATCTACTACATGCATCACATGAGGACTTCTCTTCTATGCACTCTGAGGCATATTTCCATTTGATGGAGGAGTTCACTTGGGAGGGCATTCAGCATGACATATTTCAGCATATGGAGAGACACATAGCCCAGATTTTGATAGAGAGGATTTCACAACCACCTTCCTACTCATTGGGAGTGAGGGAGAATTTCCAATTGAGCCATTTCAGCTCAAGGCCTCAAGTACATGATGGAGGAGGTATAATTTCACATTTTGTATTGTACTTCTTTTCCTTGTTTGAGAAACATGATGTAACAAGAAGAATCATCTCTTCTTGCATATTGTATGATTATGTACTTGTAGCATTGATTTGGGCTATCCTTCTGATGGTTTGTGGGGGAAGCCACATGTTTCTCGGTGTGCACCATTGACACGATATTGTAACTTCATGTTTTCATCTTATGAGATGACTGTGGCAGAAAAAAAGTGGCTGGTAAAGCACTTCTTATTTCTTAAGTTGATGCAGGCAAAGGATGCACTGCGTTGGTTCCATGAGTGGAACTATGATCCACTCTCCGGTTGTCATTTGGAAACTTGTTCTTATTGTACCTTGCTTCCATATATTGCTGACATGTTTATGATCATGAGGAGATTTGTTTGGAGAGTGGGCTTAAAATGGAAGAGGCCTATTGGGAGCATGATTCTCCCCACTTTATATGTTGTACATTTTAGGAGGAACCATGGGCAAACCATGATTTCCATATCACACTTTTTCTCTTCTTGTGGGAGGAACCACTTGGAGAACTTGAGAAGGCGCTTCATGGCTGAACTGTTTGTTGGGACATCATACAAGTTGACCATTATGATCTTACTTCATGGCTTGTATGAGGGAGAGATGAGACAACAGAAAAATTTGTTTTTGATGTGGTTGCATTTGGGAGAGTATGGGAAAAATTATTCCCATACTTTTCACGAGATTTCCGAAGAGAAGGAAGGCACATTCATGGTGCAAGGAGGCTACCCTTCAGCATTGGAGGATGATGAGAGACTTCCATGTTGGAAGAAGATCTTATCATTTAGTAGCATGATGGTGGATGGATTTGGCATGTGGAATTTGAAAGGGAGAAGTCATGGAGTGACAAGAACCTTGTTACTAAGGCCTGCAACACCGTCACTTGAGAGCATGTTTCTATTGATGGAGTGTTCCAAAGGGAGTATGCACCCTCTCCTCTTGCAAATTTTTATGAGGAGATTCTCATGGGAAGACTCACTCATGGACCTCACCTTCATCTCACACATGATACATGGTAAGAAATACATTTATGTGCTTGTTGATTACTCTATTGAGTATTTGTACTTTCTCACCATATGTAAACAGTGCATTGCTCCACATGAGAGCAAGAATATTTATGGGTTTCATGGTCACTTTAGGGCCAAATATTGTAATATTGATAACCCATATCTACATGAATTTGGGCAAGTGTTGTATTGCTTTTATTTTACATAGCTAGTATATATTGCAGCTTGCTACTTTATAGTAGATGAGCTAACATGCATAGCTACAAATTATTTGAATAACAACTTTCCACTTGATGCTATGAATCAGCAGTTGGAAGGACTGTGCTACATCCACTAGAGAGACCATATGTATCATCCAAACTTGCACATAAACTCCAACCATTTTCTGATTTGGATGCCATGTGGTGATGATGTGCCATTCATCTTGTATGGAATGGTTTGGGTTGACATGACTCATGACTTTGGAGGAAGGGTCCTTAGTGACTCAATCAGCATACCCTCTACACTTATCATTAGTGGAGAGGAGGATAGCATGGGATAGGCCCTCTTTCCTATCATGTTAATTTATTTAGCCCACCTACATTTCAGGAGCACAAGGTGGAGGCGATTTTTCATGAGTTGCCATGTTGGAGGGTGACTCACATCATTTGGATGATAGCATGGGTGAGGGAGGCAATCATTCACCATGATGATAATCACTCCTACTTTGTGGATGCCATGAGACAACTAGCAAGTTTCCATTCACACTTTCCACCTTTGATTGATGCAAACACTTTGGTTTTGCACACTTGGGAGAAAGCATTGGATGACAGTTTATTTTCAGATTCTCTTGAAGCAGTGATGGAGGCTATTGATGGGAGGCCACATGAGGAGGAGGGGAGAAATTTTTCTCTCCTTATACATTTGCTTGAGGTAAATCAGAGGTTTTGTTGGGGAGGACTGTAATGTTCCAAAAAATTTATCCTCAAACCTAAATGGAACATTAGAGTTAGCAGCAGCTTTAGCCGGTAAATAAATGGGTAGAAAAGCCCATAAGTCTCCTAAGGAGGATAAAAAAACTCCAAATGTGAAAAGGGACACTCTTTCTAGCCTAATAAAACACCTCCAATTATGAATAGGGATAAAATCAAGATGCTTTGACTAAGTCAACAATGTTGTTGTGGAGGAGGAGGAATAACGCAATTTTGGAGGGAGATGCATCTTCGGATAGAGATGACCTAATTGAGTGGGGCCAAGGGAAAGCAAACTCATATATTATATAAGGAAGAGGATGGAAACATTATTCTTCATGTCTTAGATTATTCTTCATGTCTTCTCAGACTTTTTCTTCCTCTTGTTGTTTAGCAGAGTAGCAGTGTTGTTTAGCACAGGGTGTTCCCGAGCGGGAATCCCACCTCTTTCCTTGAGGAGTCTCTTGGGAGAGTTGCATTCATCATTACACATCATGTTTTCAGGCCAAGCTTCAGCCAACTTCATCAGCACATTTTTTTCCAGATATTGTGCAATGTTGCTGGGTGTAGCAGTGGAAGGGATTGAAATCCCAGCTTATGAGCTAGTTTCTCATTGTAGGAAGGTTTCCTTCACTTGAGAGATTTGTTTGGAGAGCTCCAAAGCTGATTTCAGATCTGTGGTATCCGACCACACATTTTCCATACATTCCCAGCACTGTTCTCACTAGGGAATGTGTTATTTTGGAGGCAATGTTCAATGCATGGTTTGGTGGCTCCATTGTTGAGTTTCCTTGTGATTGAGAGGTCCATCCTTTCATGGGAGGAAGCCCTTGAGGGATATTCATCAGATCAGTCATATTTAAGCCTTATACAATCTTATGCTTCATTTTTGCAGTGATTATTCAGTAATTTTCTGAAGATCACATTTGTATGCAGAGTGTTTGACAAGAATCCCTTGCCGGGTTCTCTTGTATTTTGTATAAGGAGACTAGATCTCAGTTTATGAGGATGATTATCTAATATATGAGTAGATCTATTTGTCTTCTTATTTTTTGAGTTAAAACCCTCATAAGACTACGCAGTCACTTTATGCAGCAACTCCGGTAAAATGCAGTTTTGGGGTTTTTGATCATTTTCAGCTACACTAGTGTGGGAGGTCTGTTTAGCCCACCTAGTTTGATTTGTTTCAGCTCTATTCTTGGATTTAGGTTTTATATTGATTAATATATAGGATGCAAGAGTCAATTTCATTGTTTTATTTCATATGTTGCTGCAAATGCGTTTTTAATGCATGATTTATGAGCTGTTCCTAATTTCGAATATTACACATTTTCATGGCTTTATAGGTCAGTGCTTGTCTTGTTGTTCGTCAACCCCTATTGCATATTTTCATACCATAATATTTGGGTACAACCCTTGTTCTATATATGGTTATAGGATGATTCATATTGTTTTCATTAGCTCCGAAGGAGCCTTAATTTTAAGAAGGAGAAAATTTCTTGGAATGTATAGTGTACATTAGCACTAAGGTGTATTGGATATAAAATTATATTTATTTTTTTCATTTAACTGTTGGCTTGTATGGCCGCAGAATTGTAATATTTCTTCTCTCTTTTAACTGTGTAGAAATTATACAAAAATCATGTATATCTTGGATTCACTCGATCTAACAATGTGTTAAAGTTAAATACTGAATCGCTTCTACAAATATTTTGTGGAATTAAAACAACAATCGCTAATTACATGAACATGAAGAAAGATCAATCACACACAACACAGATAATTTCCCAGGGAAATATTATAGCTAAAAACCCCACTATCTTCTTTTGTATATTATATCATGGATCATGAAACAATTACATACAAAAATCTTCTCACAAGGTCCCTCAGTACATCAACTAATTGTCTCACATTGTCATACAAAAATTGGAAAATTCCTTAGCCAATTTATTGTCTCTAGACAACTTTCCTTCACTATGCAATCCCTGAATTAATGCAATCCTGCCTGCCTTGACTGCGCAAGTATCATGGGCACTCCAATGAGTGTTTTCCTACATATGTGCAAGAAATAATGTCACAACTGGTATCAACTTCCCTTTCACCTAGAAATCAACTGGGTCTCCACTGGATCTAACATGCATGCAGCTAATAATAGTAAATCCTCAGTTGCATGTGAGACCACTGATTGTGAATTATTTAATATTTAATTCACTAGATCTCTCACAATGTATCTTCAGTTACAACTAGAATAACTGATTTTAACTCACTAAACTGAGTTAAACTGATTTACAACTTGCACCAACTCAAGCAGCAATGCACTTCAAACTCTGTTACAACTAGAATTACTCTGCATGTCCCACCAACCAACATCTAACTTGAAATTCACTAGCTAACTAAATTTTCCACTTCAGTTAACTATTTCAAGTCCTCATTGAGAATAGATTATAGTTTAATGTCCATCTAAATTAGGGATAATAAAAATAGACATGCACCCAAAAATAGCCCTGTGGGGCCCACCATAGTGTAGGTGTTTAATGCAACCAGGTGCTTAATGCACTAATTTTGGTGTTGAATCTCAACACTCCCTCTCAACAAGAAAGGGATTATCCTTCACCCCGATCCTGTCTCTATGGTATTCGAATTTTCTACTAGTGAGCACCTTCATTAGAATATACGCATCCTGATCCTCCATGGGAATGTACTGAAGCAACATGATCCTCCTCTGCACACGATCTTTGAGATGATGGTAATGGATATCTATATGCTTAGACCTATCATGAAACACAATATTAATCGATATTTTAATGCAACTATGATTATCACAATGAATCACTATCAGATCCGTCTGAGAACCAAACAAACCAACCAAGATCTTTCTCATCCAGATAGCCTCACATGCAGCTTGGATTGCTGCCATGTATTCTTCTTCCGCTGAACTGAGTGCCATGGATCATTGCTTCCTACTGTACCACAAAAAAGTTGTCGATCCAATGCTAAAGATCCCCCCTGATGTGCTCTTTCTGTCCGATGGACTTCCAACCCAATCTTCATCCGTGAAGACATGCAATTTCACTCCATCCATCCTTCTATACCATATACCATACTCTGATGTGCCCCTCAATAATCTCAGGACATGATTCCCCACCTTCCAAAAGAGCTTTGTAGGCTAAACTATAGCTTGACTCAACTGGTTAACTGAGTAGAAAATGTTCGGTCTCCTATTCACTAGATACATTAGCGAACCCACTAACTGTCGATATATAGTAGAATCCACTACCTCTCTAGAAGTAACATCCTATTTCCTCCAGTTTCCTGGAAGAGGAGTATCCATGGGTTTGCAGCTCTCCATGTTAAACTTACCCAGTATCTCCTTTGCATGCTTGCCTTGAGATACAAAAATTTCACCATCCCACTGCCATCTTTCTAATCCAAGGAAATAATGAAGGAGGCCCATATCCTTGATTTTGAACACCCTTGCAAGATCCTCCTTGCATGAGGTATCCGCTGCTCATCACCAATCAAAATTAGATCATCAACATAAAGAAAACTATCAATATCTTACCCTCAACGATGATCTGGTACAGGTTTGCATCAAATTCACTTTGGTGAAACCCAGTCCTGTGAAATAGCTGACTATCCGAGTGTACCAAGCACGGGGTGCTTGCTTAAGCCCATGCAACGCTCTTTTGAGTCTGCACACATACAACTCACTGTTGAAGATATTTAAACCTTCAAGCTGCTATATGTACACTTCTTCCTCAATGATCCCATTGAGAAACATAGTTTTCACATCCATCTAATGAATGTGCCAACCCATCTGCGATGAGAGTGCAAGGATGGATCTTATGGAAGAGTACCTTGCGACATGCGCAAAAGTCTCATCATAATCTATCCCCTCGATCTGTGAGAAGCCCCGAGCCACAAATATTGCCTTGTATTTCTCCACTCTCCCATCAATAGCTTGCTTTACCTTGTAGATCCATCTCGAACCTACCACTGATTTGTCAACCGGTCTTGGGACTACCTCCCATGCACTATTTTTGAAAATAGAGTCATACTCCTCCACCATTGCATCAACCCAAGTAGGTTGTTGCACTGCTTCCTGAAAGGAATATGGTTCATTCACAATACATTTGCTCATAAGAGCCATGTATCCAGTAAATCAGTTAGAAGACTGTCTTTTTCTGCGTTGTGAAGTAGGGGCTCCTACATTATGTGTAGCATCAAGTCTCAGCCTATCATCTTTCGTTGTGCGCCTTCTACCATTTCTGATGGATGGCTCTGCATGAGTGATTTCCTCCACTCCATGAACCTCCTCATGTGGCTGATCCACATCTTGAGACTCATCCTTGGGAACGAGTAGTTCCTCCTCTACATGTAAGTCCAACTCCCTCTCAAAGGACAAGCACATGGCTTTCCCTTCATAAAATTTTATATCCCATCTCACAACAGTCATTCTGAAGTTTGGAAAATACACACGATAATTATGGGGTGTTTCTGTGTATCCCACAAAAATCCCAACTTCATCAATCGGTTCTAGCTTCTTCCTAGTGTCCTTGGTCACATGCACATAAACAGATGAGCCAAAAATCTTAAAGTGTGAAACATCAGGTTTCTTACCAGTGAAAACCTCTTCAGGTGTATTCATGCCAAGTACTCTATGAGGACAACGGTTTTGTACATAAACCGCAGTGTTGCATGCTTCTGCCCACATATGCATTGGTAGGCCCTGATCATGCAACATTGCTCGTGTTGCACCCACAATCGTTCTGTTCTTCCTCTCCGCGACCCCATTATCTTGTGTGTTATGAGGCACTATGAGTTCTCTTCGAATTCCTTCTTTGCTGTAGAATTTCTTGAATTCTTTAGAGATGTATTCTCCACCATTATTGCTCCTAAGAGCCTTCACTTGCTTCCCTGAATCTTTCTCCACCAATGCCTTAACCTCACAAAACTTAGAGAATGTTTGATCTTTCTTCTGCATGAAGAAGATCCATCATTTACGAGAAAATTCATCAACAAATATTACATGGTACTTATGTTTTTCTTTTGAAGCAACCAAGAATGGTCCACACACGTCTGTGTGAACTCTATCAAGGATCCTCGAAGCATGTTTCTCCTTCTCATGAAAGGTGGACTTTACATAGTTCCCCATGGTGCAACCCTTGCACTGATCGAACTGAGCAAGTTTTCCCATTGGAAGTTCAATAGAAATTTGTTGCATGACTTTCAAGGCTCCATGATGAAGATGGCCCAATCGCCCATGCCATAATTTGCCCTCATCCCAACTGACCACTTTCTCTGCCTTGCCCATCATGGAAGCACAGCCAACTACCTCCAGCTTGTAGAGATTCTTAACCCAAATCCATATCCTCTTGGCTTGACTCGCTCTTTTATGTTGCATGAACTATTTTCCATCACTAAAAACAACGTCATAGCCTCTGTCCTCCAACATTGCGACTGAGACCAAATTTTTCTTTAGAACTAGTACATGCATCACATATTTCAATTGAAATGGTTTACCTGACTCCCTCTGAAAGGTAACGGTACCAATCCTGGTAGGACTGTACCGTTCAACGTCACCCATCTCAATATGCATCTGGAGATATTTCTCCTCCAAGTCACTGAAAGTTCCTTAACTCTCATTATGTGAAACTAAGTGCCACTATCCAATACCACATTGATCCCAATGCACTTGACACCATGCATGCAGTTAAGGAGAATTCAAGCTCAAATTGTGAGGCAAGGGCCTCACCAACTACAGATCCAAAAACCTTCTTGTTCTTCTTCTTTTGTGGACAACTAGTAGCAAAATGCCCATGTTCATGACAGTGAAAAAACTTCACCTTGGATATTTCCTGCTTCTTGCCTTTGGACACGGATTTTGAAGGAATTTTCTTCCCTTTCCCTTTCCTCGCCTTGGCAGCCAAAGCACAATCCTCTTCATCCTAATTCTTAGATGAAGATCCATCTCTTGTGTTCTATTTGAACTCCTCCTGCACCAGATCCGACCACAATCGTTCTCAATCCGACAATTTTTCCCGTTCGTTGACAGAGTCTTGATAACTGTGCCAATTCTTAGGAAGTCATAGGAGAGACAATCTCACCAAATCATCATCAACGACTGTTATTCCCACACTCCCTAGTTCATCCCAACATTGGACAAACTTTGTGAGATATTTTGGAATGGTGTCTCCCTTTTCCATCTTGATCTTCCTGAGTTTATCATTGAGCACCAATTTGCTATGGTCGTTGTTGCTTTGGAATTGATCTGTGAAAGCCTTCCACATAGCATATGGTGTGACTTTCCCATGGAGGCTTGAGAAAATGTTATCTCATACTCCCTCCAATAGGATCCTCCTCGCCTTTGCCACTTTATTTTGCCATGTATCAAGATTGGCAGCATCTGCAACATCTGGCTGAGGAACATCTTTGTCAATGAATTCCTTCAAGCCATTGCCTTCGAGTACTGCCTCCATCCTATCCTTCCAAGAAATGTAGTTCAATCTATCCTCGAGTGTATACTCTAACCTCAAGCCATTGAAATAAATTTTGATCTTGAATCAGTTGTAGCACCAAGAAAGTATTTCTGCAAATTAGAATTCTATCCAGTCAAATCTCAGCTCCTACTTCACTTCCACAATTTCATGTGCTCTGATACCATGTAGAAATTATACATCAAGCATGTCTATCTTGGATTCACCCGATCTAAAAATGTGCTAAAGTTAAATACTGAATCACTTCTAAAAATATTTTGTGGAATTAAAAACACAATTGCTAATTACATGAACATGAAGAAAGATCAATCACACACAACACAAATAATTTCCTGGGGAAAGCTTGCAACTAAAAACCCCACTATCTTCTATTGTATATTATATCATGGATCATGAAAAAATTACATAAAAAACTCTTCTCACAAGGTCCCTCAGTACATCAACTAATTGTCTCACACTGTCATACAAAAATTGGCAAATTCCTTAGCCAATTTACTGTCTCCAAACAACCTGCCTTCACTGCACAATCCTTGTTGAATGCAATCCCTAAATTGATGCAATTCTGACTTCCTTGACTATGCAAGTATCGTGGGAACTCCAAAGAGTGTTTTCCTGCATGTGTGAAAGAAAATAATGTCACAACTGATAGTCAACTTCCCTTTCACCTAGAACTCAACTCGGTCTCCACTAGATTTGACATGCATGTGGCTAATAATAGTAAATCCTCAGTTGCATGTGAGATCAATGATTGTGAATTAATTAATATTTAATTCACTAGATCTCTCACTAGTGTACCTTCAGTTACAACTAGCACAACAGAGTTTAACTCACTTAACTGAGTTAAGCTGATTTACAACTTGTATCAACTCATGACCCACTGCACTTCGAACTCTGTTACAACTAGAATTACTCTGCATGTCCCACCAACCAACCTCTAGCTTGAAATTCACTAGCTAAATGAATTTTCCACTTCAGCTAACTATTTCAAGTCCACATTGAGAATATATTACAGTTTAATGTCCATATAAATTAAGGGATAATAAAAATAGAAATGCACACAAAAATAGCCCTGTGGGCCCCACCCTAGTGTAGGTGCTTAATGAAACCAGGTGCTTAATACACTAGTGTGGGTGCTTAATCTTCTTTTTGAATCCCAAAAAACTGGGTTCAATAAAAAAATGGTGTATTATTGTTAATTCCATATACAAAACTGGAAATTCTTTTGTCCTTTTGGATGAATTTATTGGTTTAATTTCTTTTCCTTCTATAACATGGTTACTATTACTTGAATTGCATGAATAATTAGAGTTTAGTACACCACGTATAGACTCATTATTTAACTATAGTTGTGTACTTATTTATTATGTACATATGTACTATTCACATGTCCGACTGGGCTTTGCTAAAATATTTGAACTCTAAGAGGAAAACTAGAGCCAATGGTGTATGGTTCAATCCTTATGAATTTATGTTATTCATTGTTATTCTACTTCCTTATGATGTACATCCTACTACGTTTTAATGATATGGAACTTGGTTATTTATTGATTCTGTTTTGGGTTGTAATGAGACACTTGGATTCAATGAGGAATTTCAAAAGAATCATTTCATCCCTAAGATATACTACCAAGGACGCTCTGAGAATTTTTCCTATGTATTAAAATCTACATATCTTCTTTTTATTGAATATAGATAAGGCTTTTCTGTTCTAATAATAGTCCAGGAACATTATGAAATTCTCCATCTCCTAAATTATGATTCTACAACATATCTCTAAAATTAATTTTCATTTATTTTATCATTCTCTACAACCGAGTTTAAGTTAGCTCACTATGCGTAGCTGGATTACTCAATAGCCACATCTGTTAGCGTTTATTAGTTTTATACGTCTCGACTCACCACAACGAGAATAATAGTTTCTAGGATTATTCAGTGAAAGTTTCAAGCAACCAGAACCCCACTGCCATTGTGGGTGTCATATATATATATATATATATATATATATATATATATATATATATATATGACATCGTGGCATTGGCTCTAGTTATATTTATTAGCGATGACATAATTACTATAACTAGACTTTCCATGCCTCTAACACTACCACTGCACATGCATTGGCTTCTACTATACTCGAATTCCATCTCTAAAAGGACCAGGGCTACATGGTCTTACCAGATCAGTTCTCTTAACTCTATATATGTACTGACAAGTTGTTTATTGAAGTATTTTTTTTTTTAATGCTCAATCTAAGAGAAGATAGAAATTTTTATACCAAAATTTCTTCATCATAAATGTATTCCTTTAATTTTTTTTTTGTTATGTACATTCAAATTCATATAATGAAAAAACACTTCTCATGAGTATTAACCTAGCGTAAAAATAGATATACGTGTTATCACCCAAAAAATTTCAAAATATCATTGTGTCATGTTTGTTTTTGGTCATGGTTAAAATTAGGTTTACAAGTCAATTTAGGTTTTGATCAAGGGTAGGTTAGATTGTCATAACTTCAAAGCCCATCCATAAGTTCAAATAAAGTCTTTTTTAAGGACCATTCATTGTCAAATATCCATAATTTCCATTTGTGAATCATTTCCTAAAGTCTCTTGTCAAAAATGGTCAATTAGCCAATAAACCTCGTTTTCATAGAGCCACTAGTTAAAAAAAGTTGATTTGCGCTACGAAACTACTGAAAGTTATGAAGCAAAAACTCTGTTTTCTGGTTTTGAGCAGTCACCTTCCAACGAGGTTTCTGAGCAACTAAAAATGAATTTAGGAACATTGAATGAGGTTTTTCTTCCTAGCAGACCTAAATAAAAAAAACTCTCTCATTTTCTTCAAATTCATTAGGAGGTGGGAGAAATTGATACATTAAAATGCACTACGAAATTGATGTTACAAAACTGTCATGTACATGACTGTTTAGCAGTCAACTTCAAGTTTAGTTTCTGGCCAAATTCAAACGTATTTTTTAATTCTGAACGAGGTTTGTCTTCATCACAACCCCATATACAATAAATCTCTTACTTTTCTCACAAGTGTTATAAGTTGGGATATACAAGGCTTTCTTTGAAGCCATATTTTCAGAAAACAGAGTTTTCCTGTTTTACACATGTTTTTCAAAGGTAGTTTCTGGATAGCAAGAGATGTATTTCCAAAAACCAAGAGAGGTTTTTATTAAAGACATAATGGCCTACAAAAACCTCCTTCATTTTCTCCAAATACATCATGGATTAGGATATATAGGCTTTGTCTCAAGACCTATTTTTTAGGAAAAAACCAGGAGAAATATACAAGAAGTTAAGAAGTCATAAAGGCTGGAATGATTGTGTTTTTCACTTGATATGTTTTTAAAATGATGGGATAGGGTTTATTTTGATTTTTGGGCACATTTTAATTCTCCACTTTAGAAATTTTTGGACAAAATTGCTCGCTCATCAATTTCATAGCGCAAACAGTGTAAAAAGAGTGAAAAGCGCTATGAAACTGCTATAGCAGCTTTTTTCACTCTTTCTCATCAAATTTTGAAGGGAAAAAGTTTGAATTATGATCTGAAATTTCTAAGGAAGATTTATTAAGAGATAATGAAGACAACCCTTGAAGAAAGAAATCAAAATTTTGAAGAAACAAGGGTTAAAAAACAGCGCTAGGAAAATGTGTTGTTTTCGTAGCGCAGTCTATTTCAACTCATTTGAATAGTTTAATGATGGTTTCTGGACAACTGGAGCTTAGGGAGGATTATTACAGGTGTTATTTCAGTTTCCAACATAAAAGTAACTCGAAATAATGAGTTCATGGTGGTCATAATGTTTCAAGAAGTGCAAGGAACCCTATGCCTAGAAAACAGGAGACTGTTCCTATTTTGATGGAGGTCAACATCATGGTCATGAAGAGTTGAAGTATATCCTATAGATTAGACCATGTGTTAGTACACTTGGAAAAGGATGTAAATTAATTAAGATAAGGTGGTTATAGATAGGTGATTAAGAGTTTGAATCCTATTTGTATTAGGATTGTTTAGTAGATTAGCTGTCTTTTTGTAATAAATCCCATGTAATATGGTTATGCAAGGTGTCAAGAGTTAGGAATTCGAAGTATCTAGTAGAAGATGAGGTCATCTGATGTTGTAAAGGTATATTTAAGACCAAGAAGTCAAATTAGTGAGGGTTTGGACATTTTTGGCAAAACTAGTGCTTATTGTAAAAAGACTGTTTCAGCTAATACAGAGAGCTTCTACTTGACCAACTTGAGATTCAGAAGGGGTTTTTAGTGTTTTCCTGTTCTATAAATGTTTCTTATATATCTTATTTGCACTGGTGTTCATTTATATTACTCAGAACTCATCTTTAGATGCTCTGACTTCCTTTATAGGTGAACTGATTGTGTTTTTACATGTTCATGTGTGTGTGACCTATGACTAAAAACTCTGATATGCCTCAACTTCCATGTCAATTAGATTCACTGATTTACTGAACTGTTTTGACTCCATAAGCCCAATGTATTCATGCTGATATTATTTTCAATCTACAGGGTTGGAAAATGTTATCTGAGCAGACTACTTTTGTAAATCTTTGGATTAACTGATATATATAGTAACAATATAACTTTTCTTCACCTAAGATTCTTAGTGTATTTCAATGAGTTTTATGTCATATCTTTGAAATGTTTTTCTTCCATAGCCTCGATGTCTCATTACTCAGAATTCATGTATTACATGCTCTGACTTGCTTTGAACTTCAATTTATTGGGATTTTCTTGAATGTGTTACTCTTTCATTGAAATATATACAAGCCTCAGCTTCCAAAAGGAGAGCCATTGTTATCTTTATCCCTGTCACTAACTCCATATCCCAATGGTAGCAAGCCTTCATCTTTTCAACCTGCAAACATACAAAATCAAAACACAAACAATAGAGTTAGCCATCTATCTACATCTTTATTCAATATCATTAACCCTTGAGAGAGCCCTCTCAGATTGAGGAGGCTAAGCCTCAGTCACAATATTGGTTTGAAATAGTTACACTGAAGTTGTCTAATCAATAGCCAATTATGTACGATTTTGGGGATAACATTTTGGTGCATCTGCCGGGAGTGAAGGTACAAATTTTCCTTAGGAAGAACGACAAATTTTTAGTTCTAAGGTCTAAGAGCAGCAGACACTTAGGCACATATTGGTTGCATTTCTGCTTTGGCGACTCCACACATCAAATAATCAATTATAAGGTGACTCCACTGCTTGAAGATCAGTAGCTCGATGAATTTTCAAGATGAGCTCCATTGCAATAGTAAATGCCAGATATGCCCCTATGAATCGGTCTCATATCCCTGGTTTTCCAAATCCTATGCCAAAGGTTGAATGGTTAGTTGATATTCCTATATTTAAAGATGAAAAGAAATACAATGCTACTCTTCATTTGGTTAGATTCCAGATTCATGTACACAGACTTAAGGCTCAGTTCCCTGAGGATTGTCTCATGAAGATGTTTATGGCCACATTAGAAGGAAAAGCATGGTCTTGGTATGAAAGCTTGCCAAATGGTTCATTATATTCTCTTGCTGATTTCCATGTTGCATTTTATGAGATGTATGAAGAGTGTCATCCCTCCTTATTGCTGGTCAAAGACTGTTGTAAACATTGTGTGAGTTTTATCGAATATTTGGAGAATTGTTATGAAGATGATGAGTTCATGGATGAGGAAATTTTAGAAGCCCTTCATGACAATCCCTTTCATCACCAATAAGAAAGGACAACCTCTTTCTTAGATGAAAATGAAACCCATCAGGAGTTTATCTATGAAAATTATGATACATCCTCTAAGTTTGATGAAAATTTGCAGCAGACTTGCCAGTCTTTTGATCATCAGGATTACGAGAATCATTGCAAACAACAATAGGAAATATTGGAAGATGATTGCTACAAACCTCAAGTACAGGAAAAATTTGATTATTCATGTCATTTCTTGCATCAGCCTACATCAAATAATGATCACACTAATGAAAAAATGGGTGAAAATTTTCCTTTATCCTTGTCTTCTAATTTGAAATCATTTGAGTGCAAGTCAAAAGATAAGATTCAATTTTTGGATGAAGTTGCTAAGAATATTGGGAAATACATTTAAGGTTTTGAAGGTCAAATTCAATATTATTATCTTCATGATCAAGATCAATCTTTTCAAAAGCTTTCCATGCCAGAACACAAAGAGACGGTCTTGCTCCATTTCTCTTTTGAGATTGAGGAAGAATACACTGTTTTTGAAAATCAGTTTGAACAACAGTTTGATAGCACACAATTGAAATCTTGTGTGGTTGAGAAAAGAATATATAGGTTGTCCAAAGCTTCAGAATGTAAGAGTTCTACAGTCCAGATTTCTAGTTATTTTTTCATTATGAAGATCAATTACATCTCATGTTTCCTTGGTCATTTAGGTGTCATGTTTACTTTTGGTTCAAGAACAGTCAAGAGATTCAAGTGTCAGATCAGATCAATGACTGGCTTCATTGGAAGTTTCATGTTCCTTGAGTTACAAATGGAGATTTCAGTTGATAGGGTAGGTAGGAGTGTGTGAATAAGCTCAAAGTTTTCTGAGCATATTTTCAGTAGGTACAGATTTGGTTCTTCTGAAGTGATCATAAAGCTTGAAGCCCGAGGTGAAGGCTATAACAATTTAAAGAAGACTTGGTAAAATTTCAAAGTCTTTATTCCAAGAAGATGGATAGCAGCACTGGAACTACTGGTTCTTAGTGTACCACAGGGGCACACTATCCCAAGTGGAGCCACCTGTTATCAACCAAAAATTTTCAAAACATCATTATGTCATGTTTGCTTTTGTTCATGGTTCAAATTAGGTTTATAAGTCAATTTATTTTTTGATCAAGGGTAGGTTAGATTGTCATAAGTTCAAAGCCCATCCATAAAAGTCCATTCATTGTAAAATATCCATAATTTCCATTTGTGAGTCATTTCCTAAAGTTGCATGTCAAAACTGTTCAGTTAGTAAAGAAAACTCATTTTCGTAGCGCCACTAGTTCAAAAAAATTAATTTACGCTACGAAACTGCTGAAAGTTATGAAGCAAAAACTTTGTTTTCTAGTTTTGAGCAATCAAATTCAAAGGAGGTTTATGAGCAACTGAAAACGAATTTAGGAAACCTGAAAGATTTTTTTCTTCATAATAGACCTAACTATAAAAACCTCTCTCCGTTTCTTCAAATTCATTAGGAGGTGGGAGAAATTGATAAATTAAAATGCGCTACGAAACTGCTATTACAAAATTGTCCTGTACATGATTGTTTAGAAGTCAACTTCAAGTTAAGTTTCTAGAAAAATTCCAACGTATTTTGGAATTATGAAAGAGTTTTGTCTTCATCCTAGCCCCTTCTACAATAACCTCTTTCACTTTTCTCACAAGTGTTATATGTTTGGAGATACAAGGCTTTCTTGGAAGCCCTATTTTCAGAAAACAAATTTTTCCTGTTTTACACATGTTTTGCAAAGGCCGTTTCTAGACAGCAGGAGATGTATTTCAAAAACCCAAGAGAGGTGTTTATTCAAGAAATAATGGCCTACAAAAACCTCCATTTTCTCAAACTACATCATGTATTAGGAGATATAGGCTCTGTCTCAAGACCTATTTTTCAAGAAACAGACAAGAGAAATATACAAGAAGTTAAGAAGTCAAAAAGGCTGGAATGATTGTGTTTTTCACTTGATATGTTTTTAAAATTATGGAATCAGGTTGATTTTGAGTTTTTGGCACATTTTCATTCTCCACTTTAGAAATTTTTGGACAAAACTGCTCACTCAGCATTTTCGTAGCGCAAAAAGTGTAAAAAGAGTGAAAAGCGCTACGAAACTGTTGTAGCAGATTTTTTTCACTCTTTCTCATCAAATTTTGAAGGGAAAAAGTTTGAATTATGATCTGAAATTTATAAGGAAGATGTATTAAGAGATAATGAATACAATCCTTAAGGAAAGAAATCAAAATTTTGAAGAAACAAGGGTTAAAAATCAGCGCTACGAAAGGCGCGTTGTTTTCGTAGCACAGTTTATTTCAGCTCATTTGAACAATTTAATGATGATTTTTGGAAACCTGGAGCTTAGGGAGGATTATTGCAAGTTTTATTTCAGTTTCCAACAACAAATTAACTCGAAATAATGAGTTCATGGTGGTCAAAATGTTTTAAGAAGTGCAAGGAACCCTATGCCTAGAAAACAGGA
The DNA here is from genome assembly GCA_034641835.2 of Pinus albicaulis. Taxonomy (NCBI): domain Eukaryota; kingdom Viridiplantae; phylum Streptophyta; class Pinopsida; order Pinales; family Pinaceae; genus Pinus; species Pinus albicaulis. Next base: position 492,770,069 of record CM076569.1, read on the forward strand.
GACTGTTCCTATTTTGATGGAGGTCAGCATCATGGTCATGAGGAGTTGAAGTATATCCTCTAGATTCGACCATGTTTTAGTACACCTGGAAAAGGATGTAACTTAATTAAGATAAGGTGGTTATAGATAGGTTATTAAGAGTTTGAATCCTATTTTTATTAGGACTGTTTAGTAGATTAGATGTCTTTTTGTAATAAATCCCATGTAATATGGTAATGCAAGGTGTCAAGAGTTAGGAATTCAAATATCTAGCAGAAGATGAGTTCATATAATGTTTTAAAGGTCTATTTAAGACCAAGAAGTCGAATTAGTGAGGGTTTGGACATTTTTGGCAAAACTAGTGCTTATTGTAAAAATATTGTTTCAGCTAACACAAAAAGCTTCCACTTGACCAACTTGAGATTCAGAAGGGGTTTTTAGTGTTTTCCTATTCTATCAGTGTTTCTTATATACCTTATTTGCAGTGGTGTTCATCTATATTACTCATAACTCATCTTTAGATGCTCTGAATTCCTTTATAGGTGAACTAACTGTGTTTTTACATGTTCATGTGTGTGTGACCTATGACTAAAAACTCTGATATGCCTCAACTTCCATGTCAATTAGATTCACTGATTTACTGAACTGTTTTGACTCCATAAGCCCAATTTATACATGTTGATATTATTTTCAATCTACAGGTTTGGAAAATGTTATCTAAGCAGACTACTTTTGTAAAGCTTTGGATTGACTGATATATATAGTAACAATATAAATTTTCTTCACCTAAGATTCTTATTGTATTTAAATGAGTTTTATGTCCTATCTTTGAAATGTTTTTATTCCATAGCCTTAATGTCTCATTACTCATAATTCATGTATTACATGCTCTGACTTCCTTTGAACTTAAAGTTATTGGGATTTTCCTGAATGTGTTACTCTTTCATTGAAATATATACAAGACTCAGCTTCCACAAGAAGAGCCATTGTTATCTTTATCCCTGTCACTAACTCCATAGCCCAATGGTAGAAAGCCTTCATCTTTTCAACCCGTAAACATACAAAATCAAGACACAAACAATAGATTTAGCCATCTATATACACATTTTTTCAATATCATTAACCCTTGAGAGAGCCCTCTCAGATTGAGGAGACTAATCCTTAGTCACAAGATTGGTTTGAAATAGTTACACTGAAGTTGTATGATCAACAGCCAATCAGGTACGATTTTGGTGATAACAATACGAATGAACAAACACCAACACGTTCGAATTTTGAATCCATTCAATTTCACTAATAATATAGGCTCGATAATCATATATCAAATGAGTTTTAATAATTGTTTCCTGAAAAATCCAACCATGCAAATCATAATTTCAGATAAATAATACAACTATAATTTATGTTGGAAACACATTTTGGAATTTCACGTTTTCCACCAAACCATGAAACACATCTGCTAGTTCCCCCGAGCTGAGATGTGCCTCCCAATGGAATCAACAACCCCCTTTGATCTCTTAATTATTTATTTTTATACATTTTATTCCATTGCATTTTTTTTTCCTTAGCGGTGTCCCACTTTTGTGGATTTGCCAACCCACTTTCTTAAGCCTTTTTTTTGTTTCTTTAAAGCTTTTTTTTCTCTCCCACAGTGCTTTATTCTACCACATACTTAGTGTTCTTCTCTAGCTAAGTGATTTAATGGATATTTATCTCCTATCTCATTAAATCTTATCCAGGAGTCCCGCTTATGGAAGATTTATCTCAATATCATTCATTAATGGGACTTTGTCCACTTTTTTGGAAACAATCTCTTAACTCTAGTGTCCCATTCCCAAGTAGTTCCAAATTTATTTTTATTAATAAAATTTACCTATTACATCATAACCAATTTACTGTTCATTTTCATCTTAACTAATTCATGGCACTTGCCCCATCAAACTAACATAATTCATTCTAAGAAAAGAAAACCATTATTACAGAAGAAAAGGAGTATTACATCTTCCCCCCCTTTTAATTTACATTGTCCCTGGTGTTTATTTCTCGGTTGCTTCCCTCTGAAATAGTGCTGGATAGGTATGTCGCAAATCATCCTCCCGCTACCATGTCGCCTCTTCAGGGGTAAAGTGTTTCCACTACACTTTAACCTAAACGACGACTCGATTCTGAAGCAAGATCTCTTTCCAATCTAGTATATAGAGTGGATCTTCTATGAAGTCTCCTTCTAGTTCCACCTGTATCAAATTACAATCAATTATGTGAGTATTATCATGTACATATTTCTTTAGACAAGATACATGAAAACATTGTGCAATCTAATATGACTGGGAAGTGCTAGTTGATAAGCTACTAGCCCAACTCTGTCCAAAATCTCAAAAGGTCTAGAGAATTGTGGTGCCAATTTTGTATAGGTTCCATTTTTTAAGGTACTTTTCCTTGGTTTCACCCATAATTAAACATGGTCTCCAATCTTAAATCCCATGTGTGTTATTTTTATATATGCATAGCTCTTTTGCCTATCTTGGGAAATTGTTATGTTCTTTCTAATCATGTGTACCAATTGCTCCATTCCTTGCAAAGTGTTTGGTACTAATATTAATCTATCTTTCGACTGACTCCAACTGAGAGGTGTATGGAATTTTATACCATATAGGGCTTCAAAAGGAATCATTTTTATTGAACCTTGGTAATTATTGTTATCAGCAAATTCTGTCAAGTGTAGAAAATCCTCCCATTTGTTGGGTCTAACCATTATGTACATTTTGAGCATGTCCTCCAAATCTATATGGTTATCTCCATTTAACCAATTTTTTTAGGGTGGTATGTTTTACTGAAATTTAGCTTAGTTCCCATAACCACAAACAAAGCTTTCCATAATTTGGAGGTAAATTTAGCATCCCTATCTGACATTACCATCTTTGGCACTCCATGTAATAAAGTTAAAATAATAACCATGGTTGATGGGACACATATTCCAGGTTGAATGTTGGGAAAAAAATCCTAGTGCGGGTGTTCACATGGATTATTATGGCTAAGGAAATTGGAAAAGGCTATGGATAAGGCATTTAAGAGGAAAATGGTATTTTTGGCACATTTATTTATGAAAATAATGGAAATTAGGAGAAAAGGGAGGTAAAAGGTCACAGGTTGTATGTGAGGAGGAAAATGAAGGAAAAATAATGGAAAATGAAGAAAATAGAGGCCTATTCTATAAAAATTATTCTGAGGATTAGTTGGTACCTTTTGTTAGTGCATTTTTGGACCTCTCTTATTATTCTCTCTTTCTCTCACTCTCATACTCTTCGATACTTAGAGTTTTCTTGGAGCACTCTTGGAGAGTGTGGATACTTGGTGATTTTGAGCAAGAAGGAAAAGGAAGAGAAGGAAAGTGCAGTTGGACATCGGGATCAAAAACTATAGTAGGATTTTATTGTAGGTACCGAGTTGCATGTATATGTTCCTCACTAGTTTTTGCATGCATGGTGTATGCATGTGGATTTTCCTAGCCTTTCAATCTCCTGGATAACCATGGTATTGTGGGTTTATTTCCATTTATTTCTTTTTTGTTGGTTCTCATGATTCCTTTAGTTGTTTGGTTGAGTTATTATTTCTTGCAACCTTGGTTTGAAAAACATTCTAGATCCCAATGGACAGTTGTTGGGTTGAGTTACTACTCTTGGAGCGTTGGCTGGAAAAACGCTCTAGAGCCCTAGGTGGGTTGAGTTACTAATCCTGGAGCCTTAGTTGGAAAAACACTCTGGAGCCCTAGGTGGGTTGAGTTACTAGTCTTGGATCCTTGGTTGTAAAAATGATCTGGAGCCCGGGAAGAACTGGGGTTGAGTTACTACTCCTGGATTCTTGGTTGGAAACAACTCTATGGAGCCCTAGGGAAGCTTGGGTGGACACAAATATGTGATGGTTAGTGATGTCCAACCGTGAGGTGGAATCACTGGTTTTTGGGTTGAGACAGTTTTGTCTCTGGAGCCCTGGTTTGGTGTTGATTGATGTGTTTGATAAAGTCGCACATTCATGCTTTGAATATACCACAGGGGTGATTGTATGAAGAGATACTTGCCTCATCCAATCTATGGTAGGGTGGAACATGGACGTCCCATCTCTAGTTGGTTTTTACATTTAGTAATGAAGAACTCATTCCTCTGGTATTCAATATGCAAATGTATTGGTTTATGTATGGATTTATTTGTTGTTGTATCCATTGTATTTCTGTTGTTATTATGTTGGTTATAAGCATGTATTTGATTAATGATGATGTATGGCTCTATCTATTTTTTTACCTGTAAATGAATACACAATGTATCTATGGTCAAATATATTTTATTGTATCTTATGAATTAAATCTGTTGTTTATACCTCTAGATGCAATGTTTATGACATGTCTAATGAAATTCCTGTTATGGCTAGGAGAGTCCAGATGAGTTCCTAATGATGTGATTGCTTCCATAATTTTTTTTTTATGTTACTTGACCTCTCATAATGTTTCATGAAGTTCTCGGAAGTTACCTGGGCTCCAGGGCTAAAAAGGTGGCATGAACCCTGAAGTTGCAGTCCCAAAGCTGACTTTTTGGGGCCCTGGCCATGACCTTGCCTTGGCATGCTTGCGGCTACATGTTTCTAGCCATTCCCTCACTAGCACATTTGGCCCAATTTCCGATGGCAAAAATGTCTCTCTTGCGATACATAGGCATCCCAAAATCGATGCTTTGAGGCGGGGCAAAACGTGATTTCTCTTAGAGTCTCAATTCTGACACTTCAATAAACTGTTGGTAGAGTGACACATTTTCTGACGTTTCCAGATGGACGTTGCTCTTCCGATGTTAGGCAGACCGTCGCTATTCTGACGTTAGTGAAAGCGTTGCTCTACCAACATTCCATAACCATCGCTCTACCGACGTTCCAAAATTTCTCTCTACCAACGTTCCATAATCGTCGCTCTATCGATGTTCCATAGCAGTTGTTCTACCGACGTTCCAAAATGTCTCTCTACCGATGTTCCATAACCGTCACTCTTCCGACGTTTTTGAGGTTTTCAAAACCATGTCGTAAGTCTGACGATTGTGACTTTTCATCGCAAGTCCGAAGGTTTGGAATTCAGTCCAATAGTCGTCGTTATTCCGACGTTTTTTTGTTTTAGTCGCTCTACTGACATCTTGCAGACTTTGTCAGAAGTCTGACATCTTGCAGAGTGTGTCGCAAGTCCGACAGTTCAAAATTCGTTCACCAACCATTGCTATTCTGACATTTTTGACTTGTAGTTGCTCTACCGACATCTTGCAGACTATGTTGAAAGTCCAATGTCTTGCATAATTTTTCATAAGTCCGACGGTTGTAAGTGGATAGCAAGCGTCGGAATAGCGATGGAAAAAAACGTATATGGAAAAAAAATGGGTGCAGTCTTCTAGCTCTAGGAATACGTCCAATGATATTGAAGCATCTCAAGGAATGTGTAATTTCATGGCAGATGACCTCGATAGGTACTGTGATGGCTTACTCTTTTCAACAATTTGGAAAATTTCAAAACATTTCATGTAAAAGTTGTTCAAAAAAAATAATGTTGCAAACAATGGCATTATTCTTCAAAAAAATATCAGCAGTGCCAAGTACATCCTTAGTAAGGGCTTCCATAAGAGGTTGCATGGCACAGAATGGATTTCCAACATCTCCATATCCACACACAACAACAACCTTACCAGCAATCATGACATCTGTGGCTCGCATAAGACCATCTGTAGGAGAGGATATACATCCATTTAAGTTATCAAACTGCAAGAAAAGAGAAGAAAGACGCAATCAAATTCATGACAGCCCACAAATCAAATAGTATAAAAACTATAACATAAACACTATCCAGCCCCTGACCTAATTTCACAGCGGTTCAAAGCACACAAAACAACCTTCCAAACAGGCCCAAACAACTTAGCACCCCTATGATCTTGATGAATCACAAGGCATCAAAAACAGTGCAATCTATGTAGTCTAAAATAAATTCATTGCAACCAGCCCATAAATACACATAATGCAACCAAAAACATAAATAAAACTCAATGTTTAAAATGCAAGATCTCAATCCAACCTTCACAAATTACCCTTCACTAAGATATCTCATGTAAACCCACATCGTTCCACTAAAACTGATTTCTACCACATCATATTTCCAACCTCATCACTTGATATTAGTGATCTAAAACTCCCATAAACAATTTTATGAAATAAAACAAAGCATTCTTAATCTGAAGAGTGGCTTGGAGCTACACACCAGGAACTAAACTGTCTATGATGCGGACATGAAACTTCTAGCAAGTTTGAGCATCCTTGACATAGTAGTTACCCATCAGATCTGGCCCCTAGCAATTAAGATAGATGAGCACCACAATTTGTAGCTCATAAACTGCTGACATCATAAACATAGATATGATATGAATCTAAGTTTATGGAAGAGGATCCTACATTATTTGTTTTCTTAATATTTTCACCATATTAAGAAGGGACTACTAGTTTTATTTACTCTTTTTGTTAGGGTGGTAGAGACTCATTAATGTGCACTAGTGTAATATATTCCCAAATATTGTCGAATCTCAGTTTATGAAAACAAGTGCAAGGTAGGGGACAGAGTGAAGATCTAGTTCAACGAAGGAAGTTAGGAGCTGCTAAATTGGAGATTGGTGACTAAGTGATTTGAGGAGTGAAATATATTGTTATATGAGCAAACATTCTTGGAGCATTCATAGAAGACCTTGTTTAAAGCATTGATGAAGATCTTGTTAAATACTTGAAGCCCTATTGAAGAAGCCTCATTTAAGCAGAATTGAAATCCATTGAAGTAGCCTCTTGGTAACAGATCTTGATAACCCTTTTTGGAGCAGTAAAATGTATCTATGATAAATCTCTTAATGATGAGAAACCTGACTATGAAAATCTGAGACAAAATCTGGGATATGATCTATAGCGGATCTTGTATATTTTGGAGCAGACTTTGGAGACTAATTGAAATAGATTAGATTCTTGGCCTAAGTACATTGGAAGATATGTCAAACATACCATTGAATACTTCTGAATAAATCCATTGAAGCTTATTTGAAGTATCTTGGAGGAAATCTACACTACAAGAAAAAAGCACATTGGTGAGGGTCATGCTTGTGACAGACCTTTAAGGTCCGTCACCAATGTCACATATGGTGACGATCATTAAAAAACCGTCACTGTAAGTGTATATAGTGATGGTCCTTTATGGTCCGTCACCAAAGACATTTTCAATGACACTTTTGGTGAGGGTCGTTAAAGGCCCATCACTAATTTTATCTTTGGTGACACTTCTAGTGACGAACTTTTAATGACCCTCATCTTTTTGTTACTTTTAGTGACGGTCAAAAAATGTTCGTCATCATTGATCACTAAAAACCATCACTATAAGTGTATATAGTGATGGTCCTTTATGGTCTGTCACCAAAGACATTTTCAATGACACTTTTGGTGAGGGTCGTTAAATTCCCATCACTAATTCTCTCTTTGGTGACACTTCTAGTGATGAACTTTTAATGACCCTCACCAATGCTCTTTTTGTTACTTTTGGTGATGGTAAAAAAATGTCTGTCATCATTGATCACTAAAAATCGTCACTGTAAGTGTATATAGTGATGGTCCTTTATGGCCTGTCACCAAAGACATTTCACTTTTGGTGAGGGTAGTTAAAGGCCCATCACTAATTCTCTCTTTGGTGACACTTCTAGTGACGAACTTTTAATGACCCTCACCAATTCTCTTTTTTCTACTTTTGGTGACGATCAAAAAATGCTCGTCATCATTGATCATTCCAATGAGTTTTTGATGACGCTATTTGCCTGTTAATATATTTTCTGTCAAAAGATAACGATTTAATACCATTATTGTGGAGAATTTTTTATGATATGTCCAAGGCCATAGTGGTTAGGGTCAGTCAATTTTTTAAGAAGTAATAAGCGTGTATCATTTCCCTCAAGTAATGACTAGTCCAATAGAGATTTCCTATGAGTCAACACATGATTCATATCTATTAAGTTTATTATCTAGAAAATTCCATTTAGATAAAGTTCCATTATTGTGTGTAGGAAATATATTATTTAATACATAATCGAGCTCTGACAATTCTATTAATGAGAAAGACCTAACAATCCTCAAAAATTTGGGCACACCTTAAATTGATGCTTTGGCACACACTAACATTTCTTAGCACCCCACATGTCTTGGAACATCTTTGTACCTAGAACATCTTGTGATGAAATTGATGCCAAAGCACATGGTGGCATGCGCTATTACAACATGGAACTCTCCTAGCATGTGTTGGCATGCTGCATATAGTCCCTAGCATGCCCTAAAACACCTTGGTTGAATGCATTTGCATACATTAGCACTTGGAACACAATGCCACTTGGCATGTATTGGGACCTATTATTAGTGTGCCTAGCATGCCCCTTTTCAAAAAGATAAATTCCTGACTTATTAACCCTCTTATTGGTTCTTCCTTTTGTTGCCTTGACACATATTGATATACCCTGGCACCCTGCGCCACATCCTTAGCACCTAGCATGTATTGGCATATATTGGCACTATTAATCGGCACATGATATAATTAGCACACCCTGGAACTCCCAAGCACACTTTGGGAATTCTTAACATGCCTTGATATTCCCTAGCATGCCTTACCAATGCTTAGCATACCTTGTCACTCCTTCCTTGGCATGAAAACTAACACTGACCATTAACACTAGTCTCTGGCAGAACACATCCCTCATATTCATTAACTTCCAGAATTTTTACCTAGTGCTCCCTTAATGTTTTTTCCTAGTACTCCTTAACACTCATCAACATGCATTATCACTCTCTAGCACACCTTAGCACTCTTCAACATTCCCTTCCACTTCATAACATGCATAAAACTAGTCCATGACACATATTGGCGCTTGGCACGTGTTGGCGCTTGGAAAGTATTAGCATGTATGGAATATGGTGAGATGCCTAGGTATGAATTAGCATGGTTTAATATTAAATTTATTTGTGATGATTAATTTTTGGAAAGTAGATGAGAAGAAACAAAGGAATACTTGGCACTTAGAATGCACTAAGACTTTGCACTTGGCACCTATTGCTGCCTAGTGTTAGTGTGCCTAGCATGCCTCTCTTGGAAAAGGTAAATTGATGACTTATTAACCCTCTTATGTGTTCATTTCCTTGTAGTTTAAATTTTTTCTCCCTTTTTTTGTCTTGAAAGTCCCTGACACGCATTGACACACCCTTGCACATCTTGGCATGCCTTATCACTTGGCACATCTTAGCATGTTTGACATGTATTCCAACTATCTGGCACATCAAGGGGGTAAAGAGAGATGTATTCCTAAAGTAGGTCGAGTACGAGGGCCAAGTAAGGGTTGCTAAAGGGAGGTCATGATCATCCTCCAAGATCAAGATCATCATGGAGGGTTCAGAAGAATGTTACATACCTTAATGGTCGGTTTGCGCTAGGAAGTAGGATGGCATATTGTTGGTTCTCTTTTGGAAAATCAAGCTTAAGAGAGGTTTCTCATGAGAATATGGGCATGTTATTTCAATGGTGTCTTTGTGTGAAGGCCGCATCAAATTCTGAAATGTTGAAATTTTCAACAAGAAACGGTGAGATTGGAAACCGGAAAGGACAAAAAAATATGCACCCACACTGGTGAGGAATTTTGATGCACCAAGAGTGACGAATGTGGGGCGTCTAATTTATTTTTCCCTTAAATAAATTGGACACTAAATTGTAATTTCATCTCATAACAACTTGTGTCAGTTAATTAAGTCATGCTGACTGAGTTAGCTCAAGAAATTCAAGTTGAGGGTCTAATATGAGGCATCTAGAGGGATTCTAATATTTTTGGTGTCCAGTTGAAGTTGATGCATTAGTGGGGTGCAAGTGTAATTAACTCAATTAAATGAGTTAAAATCAGTTTAACTAGTTCTAACTGAGTGATTAGCTAGTGAGAGTTCCAGTGAATTAAATTATATTTAATTCACAATGAGTGATCAATCAAATAACTGATAATTCACTATTAATAGTTGCATGCATGTCAGTTTCAAGGAATACCCAGTTGAGAAAGAGGTTAAAGGGAACATAACTATCAGTTTTATTCAGAGAAATTTTCCCATGTGCAATTATAAAGTCATTGGGATGCCATGATGGATTGCGCAATCAAGGAAGACTGATTTTCCTAATTAATAAGGAGTTAACTCCCTAGGAATTGCATGAGCAAGGCAGACTGAAGTAAGGATGAGAATTGGCTAAGTACTAGACCGAGTTTGCCTAGATCAACGGGAGACAATTGACAGAGTTCTGGAGAATCTTATGAGAGATTAAGCATTGTATTGTTTCATGATTACTTTACTTAATACACAATAGAGATAGAGGGGTTTTGATTAGTTGCTTTCCCCAAATACATCATGTTGTTGTGCGATTGATAATTTATTTCTCTTACTTACATATGATTGTGCGATCGTGTTTTGTCTCCGTAAATTTTAGGAAGGATTCAATATCTTGTTTTAGTAGATTACAAGATCAGATTGAATCTCGTTGGTTAAATTTTCTACATGGTATCAGAGCAGGAATTTTTTTGGTGGCGAGTTTGTAGAGAATATTTGAATATTTTGGTGTAAAATTTTCGAAAACAAATAGAATATTTGGATTCCTTGCAAAAATATACCTAAATGGAAAAAAAATTCATTCAAATCAGAGCTCGGATGAGGGAGATATCATCGATTTAAAATCAACTCTTTTCTAGAAACTTTTTGTAACTTCGGGACAATTACACTATGTGCGAGTCAAGAACCTATATGCACTTGAGGTACCAGATGCATGCAAAGATTTGAGGAGAAAGGCAGAAGTTAGAGACTTGGTGGTTTAGAGGGAGCATAAATGACCTCTCAACATGCATCCTCATGAGAAGCAGTCTCAGAAGGTTGTGGAGTAGCTGCCACAATTGGAGAAGCAAAGAGGAGACCGAGTGGAAGCGTCCACTCAATAAGATACCTCCATGAGGGGGAAATTTCGAGCCAGATGGGAAGAGGGAGCAACCATACCTTGAGGTGTAAGGTGGGGTTATGTGTAGACATAATCCCAAGATAAGAAATTTGGGCAAGTTCCATTGAGATGGTATGTCTCATGGATCGAAACTAGCTACGAGGATCCCACAGTATAGTAGTAGTAGGAAGGATCAGTTAGATTGATGTAGTCAGATGTCAGTAAGACAGAAATCATAGTGACAGATGTCAAATACTGGAGCACAAATAGAGTTAGCAATAGTTCAAAGGGCACGGATGCAGATGTCAGCAGCAGTGCAGAGAATCCAGTACTAGACAGGTGCAGTAGCTAGCAGCAGTCAGAAGACTTTGATGATGGATGCATTATATTGATTCAGCTGTTCAGAGGCTATTCAGTTTTAGGATTTGCAGGTGAAAGCAACACTAGATAAGTGTAGCATGCAGAACATTCCAAAGGTACCGGATGGGGATAGATTGAATTCCTTTCTTGTTGAGAGGGAGTGTTGAAATTTGCAACAAAAAACAATGAAATTGGCGACTAGAAAGGACCAAAAAAGATGCACCCACACTGGTGAGGAATTTTGATGTACCAGGAGTGAGGAATGTGAGGTGTCTAATTTATGTTTCCCTTAAATAAATTGGACAATAAATTGTAATTTCGTCTCATAACAACTTGTGTCAATTAACTAAGTCATGATGATTGAGTTAGCTCAAGAAATTCAATTTAAGGTGATCGAGGTGGATATTGGTGGCCACCCGCCTATTCCACTTGGGCCCTCACCATTGTCTCTTTCAGTTTTTCATTTTCCTTAATTATAGCACAATTTACTATTTTTGTCAGTTTTTCGGGTCTTGAATTTTCAAAGCCGTTTTGAGGCCCCAAACGATGTTTTTTGGGCATGAAAGGTTTGGCGATTTCATAGAAATCATATTAGTAGTTGTAATCCTCGGAGCTATATTTCTAACGAGGTATCATGTGCATTAAACGAAGATCATATGACCAAGTTACAACCCCGGGAAGTTGGCTTCCCAACTAACCCCAACGGGGCCCATAAACTCTTAGTGTTACATCTCCTCAGGATAGGGTTTTATCTTATTTTAAATAATGAAAAGACCCTTGATCCTTATTGTAACACAGTTCAGAGGAACATAACTATCAGTTGTATTTAGAGAGAATTTCCCATGTGAAATTATAAAGTCATTGGGATTCCATGATAGATTGCGCAATCAAGGAAGGTTGATTTTCATAATTAATATGGAGATAATTCCATATTAATTGTGTGTGCAAGGCAGGCTAAAGGAAGGCTGAGAATTGGCTAAGTACTAGGCCGATTTTTCCTAGATCAACAGGAGACAATTGGCAGAGTGCTGGAGAATCTCAAGAGAGAATAAGCATTGTGTTTTTTCATGATTCCTTGACTTCATACAAAATAGAGATAGAGGGTTTTGAGCAGTTTCTTCCCCAGATAAATCTTGTGTTGTGCGATTTATAACTCATTTCTCTTACTTATATGTGATTGTGTGATTGTGTTTTGTTTCCAAAAATTGTAGGAAGGATTCGGTATCTTGTTTTAGTACATGATTACAAGATCAGATTGAATCTGGTTGGTTAGATTTTCTACATGAAATAAAAGAGAGGGTTGATACCATCTTGCCTTGTGGTGGTTAGTAGGCTGCAAGGTCTGTGATAAAGAACAACATAAATGGAGGAGGGCTTGCACTGTAATTTAGAGCCATAACAAAAGTCGACGCATGCGTAATATTGACTAAATTAACCCTAGTTTGAGGGTCGAAATTGAGATCTGAAGTTCATGTCAAGATTCAGTCAAAGAAATGCCTAGAATCTATGGATCCAGATGAGCTAGGTCAAGTCTCTTATGGAGGCAAGATTTATGTTTTTTCTATGTGTGGATAGGGTTTGTTCTACAACAATTATAAGTACATAAGTATAATGCCCTAGTTAGGACAATTTTCTAGCATGTTTAGTTCATAAGGTATGACCTTAAGACTGTGAAAAATTTGCGTAGAAGAATATGGGTTGTGACCCTTAGAGAGAGGTTTATTTCTGCAATAAAGACCGCAGATCTGGAAGATGGTTTGTAGATTCAGTATGTGTGGAGACAACATATCCAAAGGAGGGTGGAACCTGAGCAGAAGATTGAGCATGCAGAAGAAATGTGCCATATGAAGAATGGATTGACATGTAGAGGAGTTGATTTTGGTGGACTTTCCATAGAGTTTTAGACAAGGATCTGAAGAAACCTATAAACAATTAGTAAACGGACTGTTAGTGGCTGATTTGTGACCTTATTTCAGTCATCTACAGATTGTTAGAAGAATGATAAGAGGAGTAGTTCATATTTGTTCATAGATTGGACAACAAAGATCAAATTTTCGATACACAAGAATAGTGATCTTGAGAGGACTCAAACCATTGTTAGGTGGCAGATTTGAAGAGCCCTAGATGAAGACAATATTGTGGGCTCTAGATCAGTAAAAATAATTGACTGTGGTTGGGCAGATTAATGGTAGGCCAAATACAGTTGGAGGGTTGTTATGTTACTGTCAAAGAAGAGCCTTGACTCTTGTTCTGGTGAAGGACAACAAAATTGGTAGAAGGGCGGGTGTATAGGGCCTAAGTATGTGTAGACTTTGAAGGACTAAAGTAACATTCAAGTGGGCCAACCAACTAGCCCTAGTTCTCTATATTGTAGAGGATTGATTCAGTGAGAAGAAGGGCAACCTCCATAGCCCTGGACTTCTCATCTTAGAGCTGTAGTATGGAAAAAGTGGGCATACCGAAGAGTTTTTCACAAATGGAATTGTGAACAACTTGTTACCACTCAAACTAGTAGTGGATCTAAAACAGGTTCCTAAGAGGGCAACTGCTAGGACAAGGGAAACGATGGGGGCTTAGCCCATTGTCACCACTGCTAAGGCTCCTTGCTCTTCATTGACTTTCACCGATGGGTGGAGTCCCGGTAGTTTAGGAAGTCACTTGTAGAGTATAGGTCAATGAATAGGTGGGAAGTGACCCTCGAAACCCTTTCCCTAAGATAAAATAAAGAGTGGGACTTGCTTTCCTTTTAAGCAAGGGAATTATTTTCTAGGGAGAGAGGAGGGGGATTGAAGGGCTGAGGGAGAAGAATAAGACTTATGAAGGAATTTCTAAATCCCTAAAATCCTTTGGGAACTTCAATTCCCAAATGGTCCTTGATGAAAGGCCTTTGACACCAAATGGGACCACACGGGGCCAAGTGGACCCAACCCAGGTTCGGGGATGGAATTTAGCAACCAATGATGTTCCTATCCTGGACAAGGTGATGGAAAAGGATCAGACAAGTGTTTTTACTTCAATAGGTCAAATTGATCCTACTAGGTTCTATCCTTGGGAACACCTAGGCAAAACTTGATCCTAGAGCTAGGGCTTGAGGTATCCGGAGATTCCACTGTCGGAATTGGCCCAAGTTCTGAGGAGAGTGAGGGCACCCAGCAACGTAGCTGCCTCTAGGAGATAGAAGTTTTTCTCTAGCTAGATTCCTGGGAGATTGTTGCCCTAGGCGACCTAATTGGGCTAGACCTAGGGAATGTGAAAAATTTATTAATCTAAGAAACCCTATTGCAGTATCTTGATTTACTTCTCCTACTTGAATTAAGTTACAAGTTAATTTCTGAAACATTCAATAAATTAGCAAAGTAAATAGTAAATACAACTATCAACCTACACATATAGATCAAATACTGAATAACATGCTCATAGAAAAAATGACACATGGATTTTCTGGACAACTATCCCCAGAAAAAACCCAATGTGGGAAAACTAGTGTAGCTAGCTCTGGAGGGTTTTCATTATTATGCAGAATCTAATTACAACAATCCTGGGCACCAAAACTGGTTCACCCAACAGAGAAATAAAAATGGCAGTAATACACTGCTCCGAATCCCTCTACGTCAGCCTAACTGGCCTGCATCGGCCTCTGCGCTGCTCAGTAAGGGCATGTGTCACACTTGAAGGGCTTACACTACCCCTGTGCTTCCCTGACTAGGCCTGCGTCAGCCTTGCATGGCTCCTGCTGCCTCTGCGCTGCCCCTGCTAGGCTCTGGCTGGACTGCGTGGCTCCTGCTGCCCCTGTTGCTCTGGCTGGCTAGAATGCTTAAGCAGAAAAAACATAGGTAAGAAAGAAGGATCTGGCCAAAGGCAACACATAACAGTCAGAAAAATTGAAGAAATGAAATGAAAATAGATCAATGTCCACAAATAAATGACATAGCTCAATGGGACTAGAGAGTAAAATCTTTAACAACAACAATAAGTGCTTATAGAATCAGCTAAGAGAACAGAGGAGACTAATTCATGAGGTTAAAATTTTGTATAATTGTTGGCACAAGAAAACTGTAGAATTGTTAGAGTAAATATCTGTAGGTACCATTAGTTGGTGATCATCGATAATCATTTCATTTCATCAAATACCCTAATGAATGGGCCTTACAAGCTATTTGCGTAGACAAACCCCACAAGAGTTGTGTGATGGAAAAATATTCACGCTATATTGAAGAAAACACCTACCAAATAAGGATGACATTTAAAATGGGGTAAGAAACAATAGAGAGATAAACATTGAAAAAGTTAAAATGCTAGGGAAACAGGGAAGCAACTAGGTAGCATGGTAGAAAGCACAACAAAGAAAATTATAAAAATGGAAAACCCTACAAATTAGCACCGATCCAAACATCACCACAATTTTTTCTTCAACTCTAAATCTCCAAATTCATCAAATTATATCCTGTATTCAAACCTGATCCTCTCTATTAGCCATTCTGAAGATAAGGCTAAGAACTTACTACAAAACCATCACCTACATGTAGTGATCTTATTTTGTGACCAGACAACCTACTTTCGTGAAGACATGGAAAGGTAAACACTCTCTACCAAGATTTTCCATACAGCCCAGGTTGAGCAACCACATATACATCACCAGTTTTTTCTCTTCAAATATGTAACTTAGAAGAGCTTTGTCTGACCACCTCCGGGTTGCTCCCAGAGTCACCTAGGCAAGCCCTCTCAACATCATCCTCTTTTTGTAGTACCTAAATAGTAATTTAATTAACCATAACAATTTCTTGATCATGCAAGTATTTAAAATATATCGCCAATAAGCATTAAGCTTTCATGTTAAACAATCAGGTCAAAATACTTTAGACTATGATGCAAAAAATACAAAGAAACCTCACCAACACTCAAAGGACAAACAAAGTCAAACCTCTACAAATTATAAATAGATATCTAATAAACTTCATTCCACCACAAAAATGTGCTTAACTAAAGAAAATTATAATTACTGTGCTTTCAAGACAAAGCTTTCAAGGGCAGTGATGTTATAAACATACCCCTACACCTTGTGAACAATCAATGTGTATAAGTAGACCATCATAAGGCTCATTTAAACATCATTATTATCATTTTATAAATCATTTTTATTAAATCAACAAGAAGAAAGAAACAATTGCATTCAGATCCACTGAAGAAAAGTATATGGTAGTTTCATATACTTATTATGAAGCTATCTAGATTTGCAACTTCATTGTAGAGTCAACCAATCAGTTGTTGAAGCCCAATATTGTCTCTTGTGAGAATCAAAGTTACATCAAGCTCTATGAAAATCCAATGTGTCATGACCATTTCAAACACATTGATATTCAATACAATTTCCTAAGATTCCAAGTTCATTAGGGAGTTAGTAGTGTTGGACCACATTCTGAAAAAGTTGCATATGGTTAATAGTTTGACAAAGCTCCTAACAAAGGGGAAGTTTGACAAGTTGGGGTAGAATCTTGGGTTATTGGAAAAAAAAATTCTCAAGAGTGTTAGATTACCTAGTTGGTCTCACCTCAGCCTTGAGAATTTGAGCAGCACCAGGATTGCAGAGCTAGATTGTGGTACACCAGTCAGAAATATTCTTAAATATAGCTAGAAGCTTATAATGACACCTTCGAGGATAGACGAATTAGTTGTTGGGTCACACCCACCAAGTATGGCACACTAGTTGAGGAGATTAACACCATCATCTCATGTGCATTCATGAGTGCACACTTATGGAATGAGGCACCTTCAGGAGAGGAGTTATATCTACTATGATAATGCACTACTCTAAAAGAAAAGCCTTGCATACAAGGAAAAGTTATGAGGGAGTTGCTCATGCTCAAGGGAGATGCACCACTAACGCTATCATTAGCCTGTTTTCTAACAACACCTTCTCTTAACTTATAAATGAAAAGGATGGGCACAGTAGTTAGACATTTGTAGAAATAGATAATAAGAGTGAGTACTGTTAGCTTGTAGGTTGTAGTAGGAGATTTTGTGAGATGACAACTTGGTGTGACATTCTTCCATTTGAGTAATAAATACTTCTATGCAATTGTTGGAGCCCACTCCTTTTATCCTAAATTCTCAGATTGCAAATTTGTGTAGAGTGGGCCTAATATATTTTTTGTTTTAATCCATTGTACTTCTTCTCTCTCCCTTTCTCTCCTACCTGTCTCTCTCTTCCTCTCTCTCTCTCTCTCGACCCTCCAATCCTCTCACTATATCCCTCCCTCTATCCTTCTTTCTTCCCCCCTTCCATCTTTGTGTCACTATCTCCCTCTCTTACCCTTCTCTACCTCTCTCACCCCTCTCCCTCTCTCTCTCTCTCCATTCCTTCTCTCCCTCTCCTTCAGTTTATATCCATCTCTCCCTTGTGACTCCCCTTGTCTCACCACCTCTATCAATCTATGTCTTTATTATTCCTTCTCATATATATCTAGAGTTAATATATATCATGACATATTGGGACCTACGATTGGGTTAATTCCGCCTTGTTGGCAAGGTTAAAATGGTTAATCTTCAATAGACAAAATGTAGATCAAATATTTCATCAAAAAGAGGGAACCATACCCTATCTTCCAGGCTATGCCTATCAGTCGCTTGGCCTCTTCTTGCTCTCACATGAATGTAGTCTTGCTTGACTGGTACAGAAGAAGGTTTCGCATTATCAACTATTTGTTTGGGACAACTTTTAGTTGTTTCAACACTGTTACATTCTTCAAGCTTATCCTTTAAACCATATTAGTATTTTTTACTCTCTTCAACTTTGTAGTGCTTTCCATTCCTCTTGGTCACATATGTTTCCTTGGTCTGTTAAGGGACAAGGTCGACAACATTAGGATGTTTTTGCAATAAACAAGGGTATTTCCAGGACACAGTCAGGTGGAGCAAGAGTGTAAGTGCCAAATTTCTCATGAATGTGGGACACTCGAACTTAAGATTTTCTAGAGTAGTCATGAGGTGCAGTATGGTTATTAAGACTTCATTAGATGGCCATTCTCCGTACTTAAATTGTGTCACAACACTGTGGCTGAGTTTGAAAGTGGAGATTGAACATACATTTGGTTTTATTAAAATAGACAATTTCATCAATAAATGTAAAGCAATGGCTAACAAATACTATAAATTAATAAATAAAGAAGACATGGCAACAAGCAACAATACTTACAAAATTGTTACATTGAGACGCAAAGAATAAGCAACTATTGTGCACAAACAGAGACCAATGAAACTATCAATGTAACCCTAAACCATAAACCTCTAAGCCATAACCCTACCCCCTAAACCACTAGTAAACCCCTAACCCATTTAAACCCCTAAACCCTAAACCTATAAACCCTTAACCCCTAACCTCTTAAACCCTAAACCTTTAAATCCTTAACCCTAACCCCTTAAACCCTAATTCCTGACCCCTAACCCATCTAACCCCCTAAAACCTAACCCCATTACCCCCTAACTTCTAACCCCTAAAATCCTTAACTGCTAAATCCCCAAACCCCCTAAACCCCTAACCCATTTAACCCCCTAAACCCTAAACCTATAACCCCTTAACCCATTTAAACCCCTAAACCATAAACCTCTAAATGCATAATATTAACCCCTTAACCTCTAAATGCATAATATTCCCTTAACCCCTAACCCATTTAACAACTAACTCATTATTCCCCTAACCCATAAATTTTCCTAAATCCCATAACCCCTAAGCTCTCAATCCCTAACCCCTTAACCCCTAAGCCCCCAATCCCTAACCCCTTAACCACTATCTCATTATTCCCCTAACCTCTAAACCCTAAACCTCTAACCCCTAAGCCCCTATTCCCCTAAGCCCTAAGCCCCTAATCCTTAATCCCTTAACCACTAACTAATTATTCCCCTAACCCTTATAATAATCCTTAAAACCCGTTGGGATTACCCATTCCAAATGAGAGCAGGTCTAGTTGGGACCTACGATCAGGTTAATTCCCCCTTGTTGGCAAGGTGGAATACCATGAGCAAAACCATGGGTTGCAAATACCTCTCCTAAATTTACTATTTTATCTCAATTTTATTATAATAATTAATTAATTAATTTCTTTAAAAACTCTTCTGGATAAATCACATAAAATTTTTAAGGTACACGCCTTTCGAACCACTCATTGTGTGGTTCACCATCAATGTTTTTAAAATAAATTTATTAGAATGAAATTGAATTGATTTTTGAAGCTTCCTTTTAAATCAATTGTTGGCATTACAAAGAATCACTGAGTGTGCTCAACATCCATAAGAAAAAAAATGGGTATGATATTAAAATGATATTTGAAGGCATAATATTAAAAATGATGTTTGGGAAAAAGGAGGGCAGGAGTATTCATTTTTATTTTAAATTTTAGACCTCCAGTTAAAATAACATATCTCCCACCCAAAACATGTGTTTTTGTTATCTCCCGCTGGCTTAGTGATTAGGGTTTTTGTTGTGGGTCTTGTTCTTGCAACTGCCTTACTGCAACGCCAATTCAGTCTCAAAAATCTGCAGTTTTTGAAGTTGCATTCTTCAAGAATTCTACTAAGTTCAATAGTTAAGATGCAATATTGGGGGATCTAATGAAATTTCTTCCGGATGCAATTTCAGTCTCAACAATCTGTGGTTTTCGAAGCTTCATTCTTCATGGATTCTACTAAGTTCAATAGTCAAGATGTAGGATTGGGGGATCTATTGCAATTTCTTCTTGGTGCAATTTCAGTCTCAACAATCTGCGGTTTTCAAACTGCATTCTTCAGGTATTCTATTAAGTCCAATAGTCAAGTTGCAGGATTGGGGGATCTATTCATGATTTTCTTAGCTTTCATCAGAATGGTTTAGAATGCATCCAAACCCTTGAGAATATTGATGCTAGCAGAATTTCCCCCAATATGATCCAAATCAAAGTGAATGGCACACATGGGCAGATAAAATTCCTTCATCGGATGATGCATTGTGCGTTGGTTTTTGGAAAGAGCCCATGATCATCAACAAAAATAAAAATATTGGGCTTAACACGATCAATCAGACACCAATGGTTTCAGCTACAAATGTGGAATCGCACCTTTAAATCTCCTCTTACTGAAATCTCATCTTGGCACAATTTCCCATTCGATTCAGATAGGGGACCAGCAATATGTGAATCTTCCTAACTGCATATTTTTGTTTAGATAATTTAGGTATCCAACTTTTCTATTTGGAAACGTGAAAACCCAAAGAGCACTGCAAATTCTGATTGGAGATGCATGTACTTTTTAATGGTTTTCTCAAAGGTTCTCTAATTTTTGTTGCCTTATTTCGATTTGAATAAAGATATTTTCTTGTAGCTCCGCATTAGAGTTCAATCATTTTTGAAGTTATGTTAGTGTTGAACCATTTTTTCTGAAGTATTGCCAAAGTACTATTTTATTGCATCTGAATTACTGGTTTTTGATTCTGTTATCTGGTTTGAGCTTCTTTAATATTTTTGAGAAACTGGATTCATTTTTATAAGAATATTTAAGATTCTGGATCTATCGATGTGGGATACAAAGCATTGTTATTCGCTATACGCTTTCTGTATGTATGAAGCTCTGTAGGTGGGTTCTCATAAACAGTCATTTATATTGTTTGTATTTTACTACAGATAGCAAGATTGAAATCCTGAGTTATTATTAGATTGAAAGCAGAGCAAAAGCTTTACAAGACCTTGTCTGATAAAGAATAAGATTCTCATGCTACAGTAAGGGAATATCTTGGTTTATTCATCTGCTGCATGCATGATATTTCATACATATATATATGCATTCTCACCTACAAAATACAGAAAATATTCCTTTCTAGCTCATGAAAAACAATAGTTATCAATTCTGCAAAATCCAGGAGAAATCCATAAATTATGAATGTTGTTTACTAAATTTAAGGTGATCATCTGTAGTAGTTGGGATCTCCTTTTTTCTTTGATTGACTCTGACATCCATCCTTCTATAAAAAATTTAGGCACCTACGTATTCACATATTCCATTGTCATTGGGTATAAATTACTGTGTTGCTGCCCAAAATCAGTCTCATTCATCTCGAGGAAGGGGTGCTGAGGTTAACTGCATCTCTAAGGAGGTTTTAGGGTTGTGATTTCTATCATTTCACTTCAATGGAAGGAAAGTACCCACATCTTCAAAGCTCACCAACACCACCTGTTTCTCATGGACCATCAAGCTTGATGCATAATTCACTCTTCCAGTAACAGCAACAACAGATGCCTCTGCAATATCATCAGCAGCAGGTTTTAGAGCCTGTATTTGATCTTTCTTGTAACGTGTTCTTTTCAATGCGTTCATTGGTATTGTTTAAGTAATTCATAGCTTCAACTTGTGTGTATTTACTATTAGTTTTTATCAATCTGGTTGGGTTTATTGTTTTGATTGCACTCGTTAGGATTTGCAGATTTTGATGGTACTCAGAACAGGGGAACGATATTTTTTATTTGGGAGGTTGTTTTTGCTGTTGTTCTTGGATGCTCCTAAATAGGGATGTAGGCCCAAGGGATCTCATTAATTTGTATTTGAAAATTCCAGCTACAGGGATTAATGCAGCCTCATCTCCATTACATGCAGATCCAGAAACAGCAGCCGCAGATGTTTTGGCAACATCAGTTGCAACAGATGGAACAAGTTGCAGGTGATTTTGTTTACTTTCCTTTTTTCTTCTATTCCGCATGACCTTTCCATTTCAATATATTTTTCTTCCTGCATGTATGTACCAACTGGTATCGTCTTCTCTCATACATAATTATATGCATTGTGCCTTGAAGGAGGCCCTACTGGGTGGGTTGAGGAGCCATTTAATTGTGTAGAAAACAACCCTCTTATTTTGTAACTTGCCAGAATCGAGTGATAAAAAAACATGTTTTTGACAATAAAAATATGCAATTTCACACATTCTGATAGTTTGATGGATTTCTCAGTCCCCATTTTCATTGGAACATCTTCACACTGCAATTTCAGTAATTGAAACTCGTAATTTCAAAACTTCATAAATAGTGGCAGCCATATTTTTAAGGAGAAAAATACAGAAAACAAGGATTCCTTGCTACGATTAGCTTATTCCGGTAGTTTGGCCCTGGTTGAAAGGTAGGTGAACCCTTCTCATTCAGGTAAGGTCCTGAATAGGAGGTGTGATCAGTTTGGAGAGAAGGGTTGACTAGGACCTTAGTTGGTTGACCTTTCATTCAGTCAAGATCTTACCTAAGGTCAAGACCTTTTTCTGCCCTTTTAATGAAGAGCACAATGGGCAGGACTTTTCCACCTTTGCCTGAAAACACTCATTGCCATGGTCAGATAAGGTATAACCAATCCTTCTATCTTAGGTAATTAACTAAATATCAACAAATTTCATATTTGTACAAGCATTTCGTAACGAGGGTTATTAAGGGCTTAGAAATATGTTAGTATTTGAAATATATATAAGCTAAAGGAATATGGCTTATGACATGTATTTTTTCGCTGACAGAGTTTAAGCAGCATCAACTTCCTCTTGCCAGAATTAAGAAAATAATGAAATCTGATGAAGATGTGAAGGTGGGATGATTGTAGGTCTTTTTTTTATTTTGAAGTATTCCTTTTTAATCGAGTATTTGGTGTTCTATTTTCCGCTCATAATACACTATGCGTGAGAAGATGATAAGTGCTGAAGCCCCTGTCCTATTCTCAAAGGCATGCGAGCTTTTCATTTTGGAGCTTACATTACGTTTATGGTTACATACTGAAGAGAACAAAAGACGTACTTTGTAGAGAAATGATATTGCAGGAGCTATAAGTAGGGGTGATGTTCTTGATTTTCTTCTTGATATTGTTCCTAGAGATGAAGTCAAGGTAAATTCTTGTAATGCTGAAATCATTTTTTTATCATCAAATGGCATTATTATATATACATTTTTTTGCAGATTCAAAGCCTATTTGCATTTTCCTAATGACATAATCATGTATACCATACTGTTAAGGATTTTAAAGCATTTTCTCACCGCAATGACATAATTACATATAAAAATCGTGGCAGCTCAAAATTGTCTATCTTTATGGCTATTTTCATCCCATCAATAAATACATGCTAAGCCATCATTTCATTAAGATAGCCTCTTCCCTACCTACCCATGCAAGCAGGGAAATTGCATGAGCATTGAGATCTATCTCCTACATCTTGATTTTTACATTCTTTTCTTTCGACAAGCAATCAAATGAGCTAAGCTTAGAAATTTAGAATCTATAAGGTTTAGTTACCTTTTCTTTAGGAAAATTTTCAAACATTCTAGCACTTCTCTTTCTTCATAGGAAGAGGACAAAGCCTATTCTGATTGCTTTCCAGACACTCCAGATAGATTTGTAGCAACACCGAGGATCCTTGAGAAGGACAGCCCACCAATAGAGCTGTGGTCAACGCATACCTGTTAAAAGATATTGTATCCAAATACATACCTATTTACCTTTAAAAACTTAAAAGGCCTTGTATCCAAGTACACACCTCTTTAGCAAATCGAAAAAAAATTATTCATCATAATCAAACAATTACAATAGAACCCTTGACATCCCAAGATCCTGGTTGTGTCTTTCTGGTAACAGAAGAATAGATAAAACACTGCAGATGCATTTTCTGTTTGAATTACTAAAAATGAGGGCCCTAGTTATAGGTACTTGTTTGGGTGTGTAATTCATATTTAACATGGTGATTTTTTTTGTGTTAATGGCTGGTGAAATCATTTTTAGAGAAAAAATCATTTGCACCGAGAGGTTCAAGGAAACGCCGGGAGTGGGGAATGTGGAAAATAATAATTAAGTAAAATATATGGAAATTTTAGCTTTTATATATTTTTTAATAGGAGGTGAAATTTAAAAAGGAAGTTACACTAACATAATTGTCTCAGAGTAATGACATAGTAATGATGGTATCCTTCTCTTTCTGCTCCCTTCTCATCCTATGCTTTACTAGATGAATTTAAAATTTAAATTTTAAATTCCAACTATTTTAAAATGAAATAAAAATTTTAAAAATATATTTTTTTGTGAACTTGAGTACTTATTATACACAACCTTCAAATCACCCTCTTTTCCATTCTTATAGAATCCTGCAATCATATTAGCACATTCCCTACACAAAGAAAATCAAACATTGAAACCCTCTTTTAAACACAAATGACAAGAAATTCAAAAACTCTCTGCATAAAAAGAAAACATGTAATTCTAACGTAAAATATTACAGACCTTGTACTTGAATACAAAGTAAGAAATACTAGGACATTTAACACATTTACTGTCCCTCACTCTTAAGATGGTATCCGGGTAAATAGGTTTTTCCGTGATACAGTGTTGATCTATATGTGTGTGTGTGTGTGTGTGTGTGTGTGTGTGTGTGTATTCTCATGAAGATTTTAACACATTTACAACAAGGGAATTGGAAGGTATTAAAGTATATGGAATTTTCCATGATAAAACGTTAATATGATCATTATCCCTAAGGGAATTAGACGAGAGGGAATTGAAATTAATTTGAGGTAGATATAATGATATATTCCTGAAATTTTAACACATTCACAACCAAAGGGATTTCGAACAGAGGGAATCGGAACTGGATCGGAAGGAATTGAATTTGATTTTGAGATCAACAGATAGTTTAATCCTAACACAAATGAACACCCCACTGATTGTCTGGTCAACAGGTCAACACATGGCAAAAAATTCATATCTCTGTCCTGTTAAGTTGTTTTTATTTATTTTGAAAATATTGGATAATCCGTTAAACATATTAACTTTCAAGGGTTGATCTTGTTACCACTACAATACGAATACCTACATCTAGCCACTAGAAGAAATCTGTATGAATATTTTAAAAATGATATAAATTGAAAGTATAGTTTATTTGTAGTGGCACCTTTGCATTTTGCAGAGCCCGAGAAGACCAAAGCCTCAAATATTTCTGTGCAAAAGTCTCTTTAGGTGAGTTTAGTTTAATTTTATCGACTATATTTTAGTAGCAGTTATATGTTGCATATTTCTCAAATTGTGGAGTTGTTCCTTTCCTGTTGCATGTTGTTTTATATTGTTATGTTGTGATTCAAATTTTTATTTGTGCTTTCCAGTTATTCTCCTACATAGTACATGCTTTGATAGATTATATCAAAAGTCTTACCAATATAATAACATTGATTTTTGTATGTGGACATTTTTGTTCAGGATGGTCCATTACATAATCAAGATGAGGAGCTGGATCATGCAATTGCACTTTCTCTTTCTGAAGAACTAACCAAACCAGATGGTATATGATGGCAATTTCATTTTTTTACAGTTACTTTTAGTTTAATTATATCATTTAGCTCAATGCTTTTCATATATTCAACTAAAATTTTGTTGTTTAACAAGACTTTGTCATTTCCATGTTTTAGTGAAATTTTTTATGGTTTGATACTCTCATACAACCTTTATCAAGTTACATGCACCCTCATTAGAAAAAACAAGAGAATTTTTCTTGCCATGACTATCTTTCTTTGTCATTGTTGACTTAAGAAAGTCTTTTAACTAAGAAACTAGTTTCAAGGTTATGGCATAACTTGTCATATAATTTGAACATAAGTTATATCCAAAATGTTAACTTGTAAACTACTTTGCTGGTTTTAGGCTTTCCATTTAAAATCTACTTTAGTTTTAACTTTGAACGAGTTGTTCCATAGACTTGAATATTAAGAGATTTTGGTGTAAGGATTAAAAATTAGCTCATAAGGCCTCTCAGTTATTCATTTATTTTATCTGAATATAACATTTACTATTAAATTAGAACCACTCGGCACAAATACGTCATAGATCAAGATCATACTTTGTAGAGTGTTGTAGAATAAAAATAGGAGCAAGGACACTGAATTCTTTCAGTTTTCCTGGTTCTTATTCCTTTGTGTATCTTTGCACATTTAGGGGCAATTGCTAGTTTAAATTCTAATTCTTTAAAGGGTGCTAGCTCAATGGAAGAGCACCTGCTTTACAAGCAGGAGGTTGGTGGTTCGATTCCATCGTGCCTTGATATTCATATATAGGGAATGAAGAAGATCACTTTTTGGTGACGGATGCTCTTTTGACCATCACTAATGAGCTTATGGTGACATTTTTCGACCCTCACCAAAATATGAAATGGCGACGGTAAACGAACACCACCATATATATGCATCAATAGTGACGACCATTAAAGGTCTGTCACCATAAATGGTTGTTGTTGATATGAAATGGTGAGGGTCACTGTTTGTCATTATAGTCATTATTCGTGACGGACCTTGATGTTTCCAATGAGTTTATGGTGACAATCAATGAACGTCGCCATATATATGCACCAATAGTGATGACCATGAAGGGTCCATCAAAAAAATCTTTGTTGTTCATATGAAATGGTGACGGTCACTATCCATCATTATAATCAATATTCGTGACGAACCTTGAATTTCACCACAACACATAATTTCAGTGACGCCACCTTTGGTGACGTTCAATTTTTTGGTGACGGAGGCTATTGTCCATCACCATTTCTCATATTAAATGTTGACGGTCGCTATCCGTCACTATAAATCATTATTGGTGACGGACCTTGAATGTCACCACAACACCTACACTTTCGACAATGCCACCTTTGGTGACGTTTAGTTTTTTGGTGACAGAGGATATTGTCCATCACCATTGCTCATATGAAATGGTGACGGTCACTATTCGTCACTATAAATCATTATTGGTGACGGACCTTGAATGTCACCACAACACCTATACTTTCAGCGATGCCACCTTTGGTGACGTTCAATTTTTGGTGACGAAGGCTCTTTTGACCCTCACCAATGAGCTTATGGTGACCATTTTTTCCCCTCACCAATGTGATTTTTTTCTTGTAGTGCTATAGCACCTATAGAATAATTTGTTGAATTAAAGCTTACCTGTAGTGAGGTTTTCACCTGGATCCAACATTATGCATGGAACCATAACACCCCTAACATGCCAAACAAAAGGATTATCAAGAAAAATTAAGGAAATTTGTAACTTGTTTTGAATGAAAATTTGTACAAAGACTTAAAGAGACATTGTTGAAACATAAAAGTATATTTTGGATGCACGATAACCATATTTTATCAATTTTTTTGTTATAAATAACAACACATTGCTTGGAGCTCACATATGTCAACAAATAAAAAATGTGGAATGTGATGGCAAATGAATTCATTGGGTACTTTTTTCCACCTAATGGTTTACTTTCTCTTACAATTTGTTAAGGATGGAATAATACAGATCAAAGAACCATATTTTAAGCCTACTTCATACCTGTATAGGTTAGATCCAACATAGACAAGTTGGCTCCTCCATTAAAGATATATTCTCCTCCTAAAAAAGACATGATATTTCAATAGGTTTGAACGAGTATAAATAGAGTTTGAACTTTCCTCCATTTCAGCTTTCACTCGTCGAAAAATTAAGTAGAAGTTAAGAAAATAAAGTGAAAAGAAGACCATGAATAAGGAATAAGATTAGAAACAAGATTATTTTGTGGCATATCTCCTAAAGGATCGAAATTATCTGTGATCCATCTTTGTACTAAAAATAATGAAGTCTTTGTGATTCATCTCTGAGGCATAAGACCAAAAGTATGAAGTAATTTCTGTGAAAACTAAGCGAAACAATTTTTTGCATTGAGGTAAAGGTATCTCTAAGGGGCCAAGACCCTATGGATTATCTTTGAGAAAGTAGACCAAAAATTTGTGAGAAAGAGCCCAAATCCTAAGGTTGAATTTACGTGTGAAAAAGTATTGCATCACTTGTGGAAGAGGGAGACAAAATTATTATTTTTCTTACGATTGTCGTGATATTGAGAAGGGACTATTATTTCTATTTATTATTTGTTTTAGGGCAACATAGCCTCAATAATTCACACTGGTATTATATGATCCCAAATAGGGTTGAGTCTTAACTTATGAACATGAGTGCTAGATAGGGGATAAAGTGAAGAACTAGTTCAACAAAGGATTTTACGAGTCACTACATTGGAGATTGGATACTAAGTGATTTGATGAGTGAAATCTATTTTTATAAGAGCATACATTCTTGGAGCATTCATAGAAGACATTGTTTTAAGCATTTCTGAAGATCTTGTTGAAGACTTGAAGTGCTATTGAAGAAGCCTCATTTGAGCAAACTTGAAATCCCTTGAAGTAGAAAATTTGGGATATGATCTATAACAGATCTTAAATATTTTGGAGCAGAATTTGGAGACATCTTAAAATAGACTTGACCCTTGACCTAAGTACATTGGAAGATATGTCAAGAATACCATTGAATACTTTGTAACCAATCCATTAAATCGTATTTGAATTATCTTGGAGGCCATTTGTGGCACCTCTAGAAAAATTTTTTGAAGTAAATCTTAGAGTGGTATGTGATGTATTGTTGGAGCAGTATTGGATACATTCTTTAAGAATTGGTAAAGTATTATTGAAGAGATAGTTCAAGTATTATTGGTAAATCATTTTCTGGAGTTGAAAGATAGCATTATGATCCAACCTCCATACACAAGGACTAGATACATGACCTTGGTTTCGAGTTTTCTCTCAAAGACTCTGGATTGAAACAAATCACCACATCTTGCAGAAAAACAAGATTTTCCACTTACGCCATTAACAGAGAATTCCATCTTCAATTCCCAATCTCAAGAGATAGATTCACTTATTCATGACTTGGCAAGCTCCCTTTCCAATTTTTTCTACTACCCTAATGAAAGAGAAATAGATTCACACATTCATGACTTGGGATGCTCCATTTCCACCTTTTCTACAACACTGAAAAATGATACCTTTCTCTCCTCATAATGGAAGTATTCAGATACAAAAATCAATGTGTACTTGTATCAACCTAACCACATGCCCTCAAGAGGATCACTTCATACTTCTCATTTGTTGCATCTATTCGGGGGAGCAAGCAACAATCAAAGATATATCATTCTTCAAATTCTTCCCTAAACATAAGCCCTAAAGAGAAACACCTCATACTTCTAGATTATCCCACCTAACTGGGGAAAGAAGTGACAAGGAAAGATTTATGATTTTTCAAATTCTAGATGGATGTAAACACTTTGTAATGCAGTGACAAGCAAAAATATTAATTCTTTGAATTATAGATGGATGCAATCACTTTGTAATGCCAAGTTGAGAACCTTCCTCTACTTTTAATATCCTCTATCAGGGGAAACCTTCACACCTCTTCCTTATATCAACACTGACGAAGTTATAAATCCCATTGGCCCATCCTATTTATCTGTCAAGACTCAAGTTTGAAGCATAAGGAAAAATACTGGACATTGTTATTATACAATAAGATGAAACATAAACTGAACTACAAGACAAGGATATTTATCCTCAGTGAGGAGGATGAACCCAATTCTACCAATCCTATCAGATATCCCTCTATCAAAGAAACATTCTAATGCAAAAATCTCAAGTAATAGACAAACTAGTCTATTATTTACTCAGAAGTGTATGTTACCTTGGTAGTGTTCGATAATTTTGAATTTTCACCCCTATTTTTTTTGTCAAAAGTCTCATACTTATCTGCTAGTGATGGGAAGGGAATAGCTGCATGTGAAGGTCCCTGTCATTTTTGAGAAGAATTCGATCAAATTTTTCCATCGTACATACGTGTTAATATATTCTTCAATACTTGCTCAACAAACAAAGATACATAAACGATGTCTCCATCACTGGAACATGTAACTAACCTTCATCTTCAGATTATTTGTAACTTTAATGTGCTTCTGTTTCTAGAAATATTTGTTATTACCACCGAAAGGGAACTCTGGACTCACAAAATTGCAATAATCCTGCAGCTTTCAAGGTCAAAAATTGAGAACAATGCTACATTCACTTATCTACAAATTCAGTGAATTTTCAGACCTCATACTAACTGCAATAATGGAAAATATCACACCTCGGCAGCTTTCAAATTTTTTGAGACTTTACTATCCTTAGGTATTTTGAAGGTCACACCATTGCATTCAAATTCTAGGACTGGATTGCCTGCATCTTGATGTTCCTGCATGCCAAGGTCAAGACAAATTTATGCCACATTTATTTTTAAGAAAATTTTGTCTATATTACACACACAGTAATATGCACAAGAGTAGCAAAGAATAAACAATCATATTGCAGCTAAAGCTGCAATAATATAAATATGTAGAAACAGAAACATTTTTGGCATTTATAATAGGCAAACTCATGCCAACAATAACTCGTGATATTTTATAAGCATCTTCAAGAACCTTTATCATCAGTTTTTTGGGGTAAAAATAGACATTTTTCAACTATTATAAAGTATATTTTATTGCTGAAATAAATTTTTGGGTTTTAACCCTAGGGTAAATCAATCGTTTTCCATTGCAAGTAGTTTCCAGATCGTTGAAAACAAAGAGGTAGATAAAATTAAGGGGATATTGGATAGAAACTGAAGGGATCAACACCCTGAATCTGTTATTAGAGGTATCAAGCCAGAGCTCGATTTTGAGTAAGAATAAAAAATTAAAGATGAGAGGGAAGCGTAATTGGCCATATTCTTAAATCAGCCTCAGACGTCCAGCCTATTTCGGCCCTATTTTCTTCTTAATAATCACTAGCCTAAATTGAGATTGATCCTCTTCATTGCTTTGTTCCTTGTTCCCCTAAGATTGATTAGGAGCAAAATGAGCATCCTACTATAAATTCCTAAAAAAATGCCCAAATCTGTGGCAAATATTACACTTGAAAGGTAGTTGATAGTAATACAATTCTTGGAGGAAGATCCTCTCATCCAGCTATAGAGGAATGGAATCCACGAGACCTTTATCCAACTCGACTTCAACACAAATACAAGGCACAAAAATTGGCATCCTTTGTTTTCTGCCACTTCAAGTAACTATCCAAAGACACCATCGATATCCTTTAGGATAGCCTTGTCCCAAAATATCAACAAAAAAAGGGGATGAAAACCCATAACAAAACAAGGAGAATTCCTCCATTGGATTGAAGTTTAGAGACCAAGGATTCAGATACAGTGCAACAGTGCCTGGAATCCTATAAAATAAGGACCTAAGAAAAATATTAAATCCTAATCTTCTTCAGATATGAAAAAGAAAGAAAAATACACCTCTTCAAAGTGAAAAAACAGAGAGTTGTCCCTACATATTTGGAGCCCAACAATCTGAGATCCATATATCTAATGCAATCAGACTATGACGCAACCCAGTGAATTTACATATCAATGCTCATCCTATGAGGATGGACACTTTCCATCAATTTTCTGAGGTCTAGATCAACAGAGATGGGATCATTACCTTCTTCACAAATTGGCTTGTTGGGGGCAGCTTCATAGGCATCAATAAGGCGACTAACAAATTTACAAGAAATGTATTTGGATGATCAAAAGCAAGGTTGGCCAAATTAGTAGACACACTCTAGACATCCATTAAAAACATAATCTATATTCGTCAAATACTAATGGTGCCAATTTTAGACTAAAGTATTAACCCAACAAGGATCCCCTCCTTTCGAAAACATCAAAACATTCATTTATTTTTTCCTTAGGTGTAAAATTCAAGATAGGGATAAGATGGCAGAATTTTATATGGATAATTTAATACTTCTTGCTATGAATGTGTGGGACCCCAACTTTCAGCTAGGTGATGTGAAATTTATTTCTTTAGCCTCCTGGATGACCCGTGAAGAGACCATAGCAGAATAAATCAAAAGAATCATGGAAAAAGAGATTAATAACCTTTATGGATCATGGAATAACTACAAGGCCCTCGCATTATCACTATTAACCAAATGATTATAGTAGAATATCGACCGATGAAAACTGTCTACAAAAAAAAATATGAGTAGGAAAAACTTCATTTTGAAGATACCTTTAGATTGTTGGGAGATGAGAGCCTACAAGCATGCCAAATAAGGTGGCATAACTTGCCACACAGTTTGCGAATAAAGGAATATCATTCACCAAAGAAGTTGAAGAGTGTTTTGGATAGAAGAAAGATTAATGAGCCAAAATAGATGTAAATCATTCTACAATATCTCTCGTTTGATTTAATATTCCACCACAAGGCCGAGAGTAGTAATTTCAGAGAATCATTTATGCCAAATAAATTATTTACCAGTTACGTTGAGCCTATAAGTTAAATCATAGTGATGTGATGTGCCTTTCTCTATTGATATAGATCATAGTGCTAAAGAAGACTTTACAAATCTGATAGATGGTTATGGAAAGTATTTTGGACTAAAGAATGTTGGATAAATGCAATCCTTCTAGTCAGATGTGGCATTGCTCTAGGGTAATAATTGATACTCAACAGAGTGTCATACATCAGTGATATGTCACTTGGTAGTACTTGATGGTTGTGATATTCAGTTGTGCTTGATGGGTGCTAGATACTTTTTCATATGTCAAAGAACTTATTTTATCACCTCAAGTTTGATCTACCTACAATGGCACCCTACTCAGCGATAACATAAGGATCCAGGATTTACGCATGCATGACTAAGACCAGTCCTTATACTTATTTTTCAACCCAATGAAAAGGACCACAACATTGTTCTATTAGATGTGTTCTATAGGTTTGAAATCCGTTGGTTGCATTTACAATACTGGAAGGCTATGCTTGAAATTCCTCCAAGGGAGTCAACACAAGAGGATTGTAAAGAGGGAAATGAAACCTACAACTATCATTTCATACTGCTACCTCTAAAGAAGTCCTATTTTTTGCCTCAAAGGGAGGCCTCTATACGTTGCTATACTTGCATTCATTTAATACATGGTGCATGTGGGAAGGTTCATCAAGTGTATACCCAATTATAAACCATTAAATAGGGTGATTACTCTTGTAGTACATACAAGAGAGGTATTATGATAGAACAAAACCAATAACATGACAATCTTAATCTCATATATGAGTGTACACATAATTGACATTCCTATTATGATCTACCATCCATGAAGCTTTCCTTGTGAAATAAATATCAAAAGCACCATGGAAATGCCAAGTCACAAAGGAATTAACATGTCCAAGAATCTTACCATATCAAGAATGGAATATCTTTGTACTAGTGCTTAGCATGGTTACACACTCAAGTGATGGAAATATCTCATATAAAGACCAAATATATATGATAATCACACAAACTATACCAATTAGTCTTATGCTACCATTACAGTGTAAAAGACTCCATGACTCAACTATCTTTTGCAAAATTTTAAAGGAAAAATGCACAACTAATTTCAGTTGGTTAACACAAACACCAAAGTTGGATAAGTCCACTATTTTCGTGGTCAATGGGCAATATTTTAGTGATTATAACAGTTTTGAGCCACTAGATGTGAAGTTTAGCGATGGCCATTTCCTTGTTACTGTAGCAAGATATACTTTCCAGTAATTAAAATATGGCTTCATTTCCTTGCTATTGTAGCAAGACACACTACCCAATAATTAAAGCATAGCCCCATTACTTTGTTGTTGTAGCAAGGCAAACTTCCCAGTCATTAAAACACGACTCCATTTTCTTTCTGTTGTAGCAAGACAAACTTCCCAACAACAAAACATGACTAAAAGAAGCACAAATCCAAATGAAGGGAAACTCCAAAAAGAAGCACCAATCCAAATTAATTAAGGTCCTCTTCTGGGCATACGGGTGATCCCTGTCAAGAATTCTAAACTTGTCAAAAGTCTAAAGCATAGATATTTCTATCTTTGTGATAGAATACATCTCTTATTCAAATATGTGTGCTTGTGACACTGGTATTGTACTCTTATTACAAAGTTAAAATCCTGTGGTGAACGAGTACATATGGCAGTCACCAATATCATATATATTTGATCACTGTCATGAATTTTGAAAGATCCAAGGAAAATAGACCTGAAGCAATATAGTCATCAATCAAATGTTGAAGCTAGAAATAAATAGTGACATTCTTATAGCTATCAGTTTTGCATAAGGACTTGTGAAGCTATAAGGACATCAATCCAAGGTAGGTGGCAATCATATACTTGAAAGAATCAGTAAAAAATACAGTGTACCAACATGAAAAACCTTGATAAGCCATGTCAAATAAGGGATAGTGATTTTTCACCTGTCCACATTTAACATAGATACATTGATAAGAAAGCCAAAGAAGTGGTATATGGTCAGTTCTAAGAAAAACAAATAAAGTTTCACCCATCTATACCTTAAATTGATAAGAAATTTCCTTCCATTTCTCCTTTGTTGGATGTACACCTGTGGGATTGTGAGCACAAGGAACCATTGGGAGAATTATGTACACAAAGAACAAATGAAAAGAAGGGAAAAACCTAGTGAACTATAAATTGGCATGCTACTCTCTTCATCCAAATGTCTGTCATTTTTTATGAATGGAACAGGTGAACAGAAGGAGGGAAAAACAATACTATCCTAGTTTGAATAATGTGAAGGCTTATACAGTGAATAATGTGAAGGACTAGTTTGAGGGAAGATATCTCAAATATGCCTATTCCAGAAGTTCATATTGGAAGCCTTCAAGTCCTTTTCTCTAGTGACTACGTTAAGCCCTATTCAAAGGTTCAAAGTTGAGTTGGATCTAGTTCAGAAGTTAACAAATTGAATAATAAGTCCTACAGAGTATGACATCTCTAAGAGGGCTTCAAATATCTAAAGAAATAGGCTCCATACCTGTTGATTTGAGAAGAAGGAAATTTTGAACCTAATAGCTTGACACATTGTAGCGGCATCTAAATTCATATTCAAAACAAGCTACAGTTAGTCACCTTGAGAATCTCTCTTGAATAATTCTACACTTGAAACATTCTTGGGAACCTCGCTCCTTCATCATATCAAGAAGAAGAGATCAGGATTAATTTTTTGGGTTGTAATTCCTCTCATTCAAGAAGAATCTAGGGTATCCACCAAAGATTTATGTCCATTAAAAAATACACTGTGTTTAATGTTAAATTTAGACAAATACTTGACATCATGTGCAACTAGGATAGCCTATTTTCATTTATTATCAGTTTGTATAAATGCTTCTAACAACGCAATGCATAACAATATCACACAATGGCTACATAATTAGGAAGATACAAGTATTTCATACTATCTTAGGTTTCTTTTGGATTTGTAGCTGCAATTAATATAACTGAAAAAGTTTAGGTTCTATTAGTATTGGGAGATAGGCCAAATACTGGATTCCAATTTCTCGGAATCAATTCCTCGACATGCGCTCCAAATCACCTTCCACTTCCTCTCCATGTCAAGGCCACGTTAGTGCAATGTTTTCACCATGTCATCACCACATCACCAATGAGCCATGTCATGATGACACACCATCTACCACATAGATGTGCCACATCATTCTAATTCAGTGCCACAACATCATGAACCCAATAACAATGACATGTTATCTTCCATGTGGGTGTTACACATACCAATGAATATGTTACTGTTCTTCATTGCAAATTTAGATTGTGATCTTCAAACAGTCTACAAATAGAGATTTTCGGACATCTTCTTTGAGATTTTCAATGACCTATCTCCGAGGTTTTCCAGTGACACGACAGAAGTAGTAGGCCTTGACCCATAGGAAGGCACCTACAGGTAGACACAACAACCTTCGCCATCAATAGCATAACATGCTCCCATTTCCTTGCTAAGAAAAATGAGAAAACAAGAGCACATGGCAATGTGTTTTTTTGGAAAAATGTGGAAGAATTATGTGAAAAAGTTGACATAATTATATTTCATGGATTTTCCACATTGATACTTGTTCATGAGAAGGAAATATGCAGGCATTGTTGGCTCAATAATGCCCATGTGTGCTTATATTTTGAAAAACACCTTTGAGATTCATCTTTGATGGCTAAACGTTGTGTCTGTGTGTGAGCAAACACACATACACACATAGAGATTACACACACAGACATAAACTAGAGCTCTCATTATGTTCACTTAGTACGATAAACCTTGTGTTGGGTGAACCCTTCAACCTTGCAAGACTGGGCTGAGTGGGAAGATTTGATTCCTGGGTGGAAATAATTTTATGTACATGGAGTAACCCCTAGAAAAAACTCAAGTAATCAATGTAATTTTTTAGATCTAGGTCCAACTTTCTAACCTG
The DNA here is from genome assembly GCA_034641835.2 of Pinus albicaulis. Classification (NCBI taxonomy): domain Eukaryota; kingdom Viridiplantae; phylum Streptophyta; class Pinopsida; order Pinales; family Pinaceae; genus Pinus; species Pinus albicaulis. The sequence continues at coordinate 492,806,622 of CM076569.1, forward strand.
CACCTGGAGTTCCTTTGTACCTAACTACAACACAAGGGAATGCGATAAGATGGATACGATACAATGGTGGTTATATCACCATAACTAGAACAGGTAAGTATAAAAATAGTATTAAAAAAAAAGTTTCAATGTATAAAAGCATGTTCAAACTTACTATCAAATAGAGGAAAAAACACATACAAAAAACCAGATAATAATCATGAACAAGCTTCATATTGAATTATGAACTGTAAAGGAACTTACAAAATGTGACACTGTGAACTTGGTCAAGCGCACAAGCAAAAAGATCCTAGACATGACCCTGGTTGACAAGTTGTATTGCTCATGATGCAAGAGGATTTGTACCTGCGGTGCCAAGTCATTCAAAATCCATAATTATCTATACAATAAACACAAGTAATTGATGTAGTATTTTTTACTCTAAGATGCATTCTTATGATAATTTTAGAACATATGTTAACAATGTCAAAACATACCTGAATAAGCTCCTCTTCATTTCAAGAACAATTTATTGGAGTTTCCTGAACTTGGAACAAGCCTCCCACGATCTGAAAGAGTAGAAACTAAGTCAAAAATGATTTTTTTGTTGCTACGTTGGATCGAGGGAGGTTTGCTCCAAGATTAAATATCTCCAATCAATTATTCTCTACTAAATAGGGCCAATCACGTGAAGATGGAAGCTCTTATGGCCCCTCCCCCCCTCTCAAATCACTCTCAATTCCCCAATACCCAATCTATATTTCATTTTTTACTTTCATGAGCAGAAAATAAATATTCAATAACTAATAAAAAAACAATGCAACAAAAAGTATTCAAGAAAACATTGAAACTTCTTGACATAAAAACAGTATGATAAATGAATTTTTATATAACGCAAAAAAGGTTCCAAGTATGGTAACATTTGTCTTATAATAATACAATATTTTACATTATCAAATTTACTTTTACTTATTCCTACTTCTAAAGCTCCTAACTACATCATCAACATCATTGTGCTCTACTTCTTTTTCATGCCTTTCCCACGTAGCAGACCTAGTTGCATACTCACGATTTCTGGTCTCAAGCAGTGACGGGGCATCGCCTACAAAAACAGATAATATTAAATTTTAATTATCAGTTTTTAAATATCATTGCAATAGTTCGGTAATATTAATAAAAAAAATTGCAATGAGATTATTTACCTAGTGCACTAGTTGTCACCGTTGCCCTGTGTTCCTCTCTAGTGGTAGGATGCTCAAGTACAACATTCTCTGTCATTTAAACAAAAAACATTATAAGGACACAACCATCAAGGTATAATTAGAAAAAATTATAAGTGGAAATTAATTACTGTCATGGCCCTCACTAATAGTAGCATTGTCGGCCTGGTCCCCACTACAATGATCAGGTTGCACGTGAGGACCATGTACTTCTGGCAATATTTCACTCTCAACGCACTGCTCTACAACTGGGTTATTTGGGTCATTGAAATTGTTGCTCCCCTGATTTAAACAAATTTTTTATACAATAAATTTATGGACGAAAACAAACATATTGAAAGGTTAACGTTTTACCTTATCAGGCATTATGGATCTTGGGACCTGTCCCAAGCTTCTACAATGTTCAACTACGGCTTGATAGCCAGAACGGAAAGCGATCTCTCTGTCTTCCTTTGTGGTTTCCGTTCCAATGTCATCACCCTACATTACATATTATTGTGTATTTTTAATGTTATTTGATGGGATTACAAAAATGTTGCAAGGCGATACAATTAATTATAAGATGTTTAGCTACTTACAATTCTTGCGGCTAATTTCAAGTAGCCGCCCTAGCCTAGCTTGTGATGGCCTTTTTTTTCAATCCTAGCTTTGGTTGCCTTCGAGGTGTCAAGCAACCTATCATCAAAATCTTGACGTCAGATATGACGTAGCACACTTTTATTCTAAACATAGAGAAAATTAAAGCTATTGAATTAAAGTTGTAATTTACCTTGCGGATCTAGTTAGCATTTTTCCTTCTTTCTTGGCCTTTTTCTCTTTTCCGTCATTGATGAGTGCTCTCCACTCCCTCTCTGGAACTGTGAGAGGACACTCGTATCTAGAGTTAATTTGAAATTGCGTTCTAGAGGTGACCCTAGTATATTTCAGATATTTTCCAACTACCCGAGCGACCGTTGTTCTATCAAATGTGCCCACCCCAAAAAGGGATTATAGATAATCTAGAAGATATTTTTTCAGGTTTGAATTCTACGAATTCCACCTTGTGCATATGGTTAGGCCAAAAATTACCAATGCCTTACTCTCCAAAAACCTATAGAACTCATTGTTTCCTACACAGAAAAAATATATTATCATTAATTTAAAAATAAAAATCATGATAAAATATGTTTTAGATAGAGTACATGAAATAGTTAAAATATTAAAACTTACCTGGGAGTTGTATGTGCTTTATAGGAACACCTTCATCGTTCACCAAAAACGTACCATCAATGGTCCTCGTGGAGGTGACATGTGTAGCTCCAGGAAATGCAATAATATAGTTGGCCATACCAACCTCATCACTGCCAACACGTTCAATGATTGGCTAGGTGTCTTCTTGGGTAGGATGCATTTCTTGGGTGCCACCTAAAGGTGTAGAAGGTGTACGAGAGGGTTCCTAAGAAATCTCTTGCCTTTGTGTCCCACTACCACCAATACCAATGGCAGCACGTGTCAGATAATGCTACATACAAAAGAATTTTTTTGTTAGTTTAGTTAATGTAAAAATTAAAAATCAAACTATCACAATTGATCTCATGCAGAACAAGAAAAATATCCTTTTTGTTTTTTATTATTACGTATATATTTCTAGTTGGGTCATAAGTTGTCATATCCTCATTCCTAATTCAGGTGTTTGAGGCGTAACGTCTACCAAATGCTCAAGTTCCAACTTTTCTTTTTGTTGGGATCCTGTGATTTAGTAGATTGGCATACTAAATGACAAGGCAACACATAAACCAGTCTTTAGAGCTCTAAGATCTAGCCCTCCTAGTCTCAGAGAGGGATCTCTCAATTTTTTTGCAAAGATATGACTTGTTTGTTTGTAAAAAGTATATTTTAGGCTAGTTATTAAGCTTGAGTTTGTTTGATTGTTTGATGGGACATGATGATCTAGGCAGCATAGATAGGAAAGGGAAATCTCTAAGTCGTTGGGCAATGGAGTCAAGTGGAAATGATAACAGGTTTGTAGATGACTTAGGTGTATCGAAGGGAAAATCTAACTTGGCTGTTGGATTAACAAAGTCTTTCAGGTGAAATGAAATGAACATTAAGGGTTTAGAATGAAAAGCAGAACTAAGGGAAATTAAGAATCCTTAATTATATGTACTTCTCAAAAAAGGGACTTAAAACATTATCTAAACATGAAGGAGTATTTTATAGATAGGGCTAACCATGAATTCTAGAAATTATACTTCAGCAGATAACAATCTCAAGACAAACTTTCAAAATGAAATCTAAGAGTCGAGGAACGCTCTATTTCATCAAAGATTTCACTCTCAAGGATAAGAAAACATTTAAGATTCACAAATAACTGCATTCATAGAAGAGGGAACTCCTAAACATATAAGACTACAATTATAAAGACTTTAAAAACAATTATTTGAGAAAATACAAAGGGTATGATCAAAACATACCTCTTTGGCAAACTTTGGACAATGGTACTTTGAAAGGAGACTTCAAAAACAGTTTTTAAAGTGTCAACAAAAAGCAGGGAAAACCATAAATCATCTTGAGGCTAAATGTATTGAACTATTTCTGAAATAAACAAGCATAAGGGTTGAAAATCAGTTGAACTACTTAATCAAACATTCAGCAGATGAAAACATAAAGACAGTGAAGAGTAAACAGGTCTAATGTGCTTCTAGGAGACATTTCTTAGCCTAAAATTTTTACTCTACTGTAAGCAAGCAATGATGAAAACAGAATAGAAAATAGTAAAAACATTAACAGTTTAGAATACTTCACCAACAACCAAGCTCAGGGATCCCATGACAGAGCTTTCTTCATCAACAAACAGGTCAAAAAATCCACAGGTTCTAGTACATCAATTTCTTTTCAATCTCAGCAGAGCTATATATTACTTCAAAGAGTTATCAAATGCCTAAAATACAGTGAGTTTGAATGCAGTATTTATGCTGCAAATGAGGAGGTGGAACTATTTATGGTTCAAAATGTTATTAATGACACAGTAAATGTACTCCTATCCTTAAAAACCATGCAAGGAATAAGGTAGGAATGTTTCTCAACTACTTCTATGTGTATTAGATCTGTCTTTACTTCCTGAGGATAAAATAGCTGAAAAGATTGACTTTGAGGCATTTTTCTGTCTTTACAATAACTGTCTGACACTTTATAAAATACATTTTTGTGTAATAACTGCCAATTTTTCTTTTGAGGTATAAAGTAAGTGAAAGGTGTCACTTTTGATTTATCAAGTGAATAACTGCTCCTTTGATGTATCCGAGGTTGTCTTTAAGCTTGATTTGCCTTAATTTCATCATAAAATTGTGTATTTGAGGCCTTTTAGCCTTGATCAGCAAATTAAACCTTTTTAAATCTTCTGTGTGTCTCTTTGTACCTTGATACTCTGTTTTAACTCTGATTTTGTGTTTTTAAGGCTGATCATGCCTTCTTCATTCTTCTTCGGTCTTCAATTGTCCTTTTGCTGACTGCATCCACCTTTAAAACAATAATTTCATCAAGATAAAACTTCAAAAACTTTTCTCAAATGAATCAAGTGTTCTTCATCAGTTTTAGAAAAAACAATAATTTCATCAAGATAAATGATTATAAAATAGCCTATGTCTTCTGAAAAGGCTACGTCCATGGCCCTTTGGAAGGTGGCCCCTACATTCATTAAACCAAATGGAATTTTGACATACATGAATGTAATCCAAGGTGTAGTAAAATCAGTTTTACGTTGGTCACTTGGGAGTAATAAAACCTGATTGTATCCTGAGAACCCATCCAACAGTGAAATTATTTTAGCCCCAACCACCCTTTGAAGTATATGATCCATTTTTGGAAAGGGATAGTTATCTTTAAGAGAGGCTCTATTTAGATTTCTGAAATCAATGCAAAGCCTAATTTCTCAAGTCTTTTTCCTAACAGATACTAAGTTGGAAACCCATTCTAAATACCTGATGGGAACTATGATCCTAGCATCATACATTTTCTTAATCTCTTTCTCAACTAAAGGCAATAAAACAGGGTTTATCCTTCTGAGATTTTGTTTGAAAGGTTTCTGATTTTCCTTAAGAGGAATTTTGTGTTGAATGATGCTGGTATCATATGATTTTAAATCCTTGTATCCCCATGCAAAAACATCTTTAAATTATTTGAAAAGATCTATGTATTACTGTTTAATATGGGGTGGGAGAGTGCTGGAAAGTTTGATCATTTTGGGTTCTGCTAGGCAGCCTATGTTATGTTCATCTATGTTTGTTTCTATAGGCTCCATTCTTGGTTCTTTGGCTACATCATTGAAATCAAAAAGTTGTTTTAATGGTGTAAGACCTCTTGGAATTGTATCATTTTTACATTGTAAAACTTCCAGGTCTTTCTGATCTATACTGTCAGCTATTTCTGCTCTAAAAGGGTGTTCAAAATGGTTTATATCAGCAGAAAAGGACAACGCTATTTCAGGGATTTTTTCTTCATTATAATAGTTTTCCTCATGGTTTGAAATAGGTGTTGGTATTGGAAAAGTCATTCTTTGATTGCAGAAAATCATCTATGTGTTTGTCTCCTTCAAATACTTGCCAATAATCTTCATTATCAGGTATTGCAGGTCTGTTTTTTACCTTTACATCAAATTTTTCATTTGTCTCTGGTATTTGGCAATTACTAGTAGCAAAGGAAAGTTCATTTTCTAGATGATTTTGAGCTCTTGGGATGAAAATGAGTTCATATTTTTCAAAGGTTTGAGGAGATCAAAAGCAGCATTTCTATATTCTCTGAGTTTTGGATTTTTGGTTGAATACTCCCCTTTAATCTCTCTGATAATTAGCTCAGAATCCCCTTGGCCTGATATTCTTTTGGTTCCTAGATCTTTGAGTAAGTGTAGGCCAATAAGGAGGGCCTCATATTCAGCAATGTTGTTTGTGCATGGAAAATCCAGTTTATAGGAAAATCCTTTGCTTGTGTTATGTATCCATACACCAGCCCCTACACTTAGTTTCCTACAAGAGCCATCAAAGTTTATTTTCCAAGGTATTTCCATTTATCTTTCATTTTCTTTCTACTTTTCAAGGCTACAAAAATATGGATTGTTCTTTTCTTGAGTTGATGGAAGATTTGACTGTTCTGGCAGTCTAAATTCTCCTTTTTTTTCCTTTTCTTGTTGGTTGATTTCATCTTCATTATATAAGATAAAGGAATCCAAATCTGAATGGACGGAGTAGATAGGAGAATTGTTTGTTTTGTCTATGTTGCTCACCATGTATTTCATGTGGGATTCCCTGTATAGTCTTCTAGTTTGGTTAAATACTAGGATGGTGGCATAAGACATGTCCATTTGAAGGCTTCCTTGAATTTTGGCTCCCCATGATCTAGATAAAAGCATGCCATACTTAGGGGGGATATCAGCTACCACTATGTCCATTACTAGACTCTTAGCAGGAATTTGTGACAAGTTAACACACAAATCTTTATTAAGCCTAAGCATTTGACCCTGCTAGAATCAAAAGAATACAGGTCTTTGTATGGTTTAGTAATTTCTAAGCCTAGGATTTCCATTAATTCTTTGGGCATAAGATTGTGAGAAGCACCTGAGTCTAGAATGGCATTGTGCAAGATTTTATCATGTATATTCAAGCTGAAATAGAAGGGAGGGACAATGCCTTCTTGGTATTTCCCTTCAACTTCAGGAACAAACAATAATTATGGTTTATCATCTACCAAGTTTAAAGTATCAATGTCATTGCCCATATTCAAAGCTTTCAAAACTTTTTTTTTATATACATCCTGAGTTACTAGTTCAGCTAAGGGTATGGTGATTTTAATCTTGGCAATTTCCCCTTCAAGGCTGAAAGGAACTATTGTTTTTGACATATTTACATCTTTTTTGTCATTTACAACTCTTTCAGAAATTTTGATTTGCTGAACTTTATTTGAACTGTTATTTGGGATAGATTTGTTAGGGCCACTAGCAGAAGTACTAGGGCAGCTTTGTTCAACACTTTGCTGAATGTTTTTGTCCTTATTTTGATCAGTTTTCTTGGCTAAAGTGTGGGTGTTACTTGTTGTCTTCTTAGGCTGATTTTCTGAGATTTTCTTAACAGCAGTACTAGTGTTTTTATCATTGGAACTCTCTGGGCTACCTTTTCTTCTAACATTGTATTGTTTGTGTACCTCCATGATAACATTTTCAAAAACCAATTTGTAATCTTCAGAATATTCATTATTTTATTAATTTTTTTCTGAAGAGAAGAATCCTTGTTCTTCTTTAGTGAGAAAAACATTTGTCTCACTGTCAGATCCTATCAAGTTTACATGATTTTCTTCCAACCTTTCAACTTCCCTTTCTTCTTCTTGATCAACATAGTTTTTTTGAAAGGAAGGCCTAATCTGCTAGTCATTATCTCTTTGCCTATCTTGATTAGGGTCTCTTCTGAGATTTTGGTTTCTATTTCTATTTTGGTTTTCTCTAGGAGGCACTCTATCATTCAAATTTATCTTTTCAATCATCCTCTCCATTACCTTAACCAAGTTATAAATTTTAGTATCTAATGATGAGGTTGAAGCCATTGTATCATCCTTGTATGTAACTCTTTTTTCTGCTCTCAACCTAACTCTTTTCTCAATCAGATTTGCCTCCACACTCATGGCTCCCCTCTGCATATATTCTAAATTTGAGGGGTCTCTTTCTCTTAGCTGGTAGGCCATTTCAAGGTCAAAGTCTTTTGGGAATTTAGCCAAGGCTAAGCCTAAAGGAGGTTTAATGTCTGGGAGAAGAGCATTATACACACTACTGAATCTAGTGCAATAATCATGGACACTTTCCCCAGTATTCCTTTTGAGATTAGTATAGTCTGAAAGGATTTGGAGAGGGTTCTTCCTAATTTCCCATTTGTTTATGAATGTTTGGTATAAAGAAGGGATATCATTTATGCTGTGAGGAGCTAAGTTTTTAAACCATTTCTTGACTTCTCCTCCTAAACTTTGAGCAAAAATTCTCATCTTAATGGTCTCTTCTTCTATTTCCATGTAATCAAAAGCATCATTCATTTTATCTACATGTTGTTGGGTAGTAGTAGGTTCATTTGCAGTGAAATGGGGAATTTTGGATTTGTAATCATTGGGTAAGGCAACCATAGGTTGTGGTAACACTAGTGGAGCATACCATGCTGCCATGATTGGAAATAATAGGGGATTTACAAGAGGGAGAGTGGGCTAAAATTGAGTGTTTTGACCAGCGGATGTGTAGATAGGAGTGGAAGAAACACTTGGGCCAGCAAACTGATGATGAGCAGATTTGTTATGGAAGGAGCTGAAATGATGGAGAAGCTGAGAAACAGGTGGAGTAGAAGGTGAGGCTTCTCTGCTAAAGCTCTATTGCAGATCTGTGGTTTCAAAATTAGCTTGGTTTAAATCACTTTGAGACTTATTTCTAAAAAGGTTCTTTGTGTGAGGTAAGTCAAAGTGAGGATCTTTCAAGACTGTGAGGTTTTTAGGGACAGATCTTGTTCTTGGAATGGTCCTATCAGTAGTTGGCTTTCCAGGTCTATAAGTTTGCCACAAAATCCTCTCTGGATTTTCAACTATGGTAGGGGGATTAGGATCTGGAAGGGATCTAGTGTTAATCCTATGTGAAGCCAAATTTCAGTTTCCAAAATTTTTAGAGAGGAAGAGGTTTTTAGGACTGTTTTTCAAAAATTTTCCTCTCACAGTGATTTCTACAATAGGATAAATAGGCTTCTAAACTTCCTCAAGGTTGGTTAACACAATCCTAAGGAAATCTAGAGATCTAGTGAGGTAATAGGCCTATTGGGGCTAGTGGAGTCGCCAGGTGGAAATTTTTAGCTTTTCTGAAGGTAAAATGTTTTATGGTCCACCACCAATGGTTTATTTGAAAACCAATCTGAAATGTTTTTCGGTTTTTATGAGTTTCTATGGTTTTTTGAAGGACTAATGAGTCTATAAGAGCTTGCTAGGCAACTATGAACTCAGATGGTCCCACCGTGATCGCCAAAATTTTGGGATCCTGTGATTTAGCAGATTGGCATATTAAATGACAAGGAAACACATAAACCAGCCTTTAGAGCTTTAGGATCTAGCCCTCCTAGTCTCAGAAAGGGATCTCTCAATTTTTTTGCAAAGATATGACTTGTTTGTTTGTAAAAGGTAGATTTTAGGCTAGTTATTAAGATTGAGTTTGTTTGATTGTTTGATGGGACATGATGATCTAGGTAGCATAGATAGGAAAGGGAAATATATAAGTCATTGGGCAATGGAGTCAAGTGGAAATGATAACAGGTTTGTAGATGAATCAGGGGTATCAAAGGGCAAATCTAACTTGGCTGTTGGATTAACAAAGTCTTTCAGGTGAAATGAAATGAACACTAAGGGTTTAGAATGAAAAGTAGAACTAAGGGAAATTAAGAATCCTTAATTATATGTACTTCTCAACAAAGGGACTTAAAACATTATCTGAACATGAAGGAGTATTTTATAGACAGGGCTAACCATGAATTCTATAAATTATACTTCAGAAGATAACAATCTCAAGACAAACTTTCAAAATGAAATATAAGAGTCGAGGAACGCTCTATTTCATCAAATATTTCACTCTCAAGGATAAGAAAACATTTAAGATTCACAAATAACTGCATTCATAGAAGAGGGAAATCCTAAACATCTAAGACTGCAATTATAAAGACTTTCAAAACAATTATTTGAGCAAATACAAAGGGTATGATCAAAACAAACCTCTTTGGAAAACTTTGGACAATGGTACTTTGAAAGGAGACTTCAGAAATAGTTTTTAAAGTGTCAACAAAAAGCAGGGAAAACCATAAATCATCTTGAGGCTAACTATATTGAACTATATCTAAAATAAACAAGCTTAAGGGTTGAAAATAAGTTGAACTACTTAATCAAACATTCAGCAGATGAAAACATAAAGACAGTGAAGAGTAAACAGGTCTAAGGTGCTTCTAGGAGACATTTCTTAGCCTAAACTTTTTACTCTACTGTAAGAAAGCAATGATGAAAACATAATGGAAAATAGGAAAAACATTAACAGTTTAGAATACTTCACCAAAAACCAAGCTTAGGGATCCAATGATAGAGCTTTCTTCATCAACAAACAGGTCAAAACATCCACAAGTTCCAGTACATCAATTTCTTTTCAATCTCAACAGAGCTATATATTACTTCAAAGAGTTATCAAATGCCAAAAATAAAATGGGTTCGAATGCAGTATTTATGTTGCAAATGAGAAGGTGGAACTATTTAGGGTTCAAAATGTTATTAATGACACAACAAATGTACTCCTATCCTTAAAAACCATGCAAGGCATAAGGTAGGAATGTTTCTCAACTACTTCTCTATGTATTAAATCTGTCTTTACTTCCTGAGGATAAAATAGCTGAAAAGATTGACTTTGAGGCCTTTTTCTATCTTTACAATAACTGTCTGACACTTTATAAAATATATTTTTGTGTAATAACTGCCAATTTTTCTTTTGAGATATAAAGTAAGTGAAAGGTGTCACTTTTGATTTATCAAGTGAATAATTGCTCCTTTGATGTATCTGAGGTTGTCTTTAAGCTTGCTTTGCCTTAATTTCATCATAAAACTGTGTTTTTGAGGCCTTTTAGCCTTGATCTACTAATTAAACCTTTTTAAATATTCTGTCTGTCTCTTTATACCTTGATACTCTGTTTGAACTCTGATTTTGTGTTTTTAAGGCTGATCATGCCTTCTTCATTCTTCTTCGGTCTTCAATTGTCCTTTTGCTGACTGCATCCACCTTTAAACTGCATTTTAACATTAAAAACTGTAGGATTAAATATTTAATCCTTCAAACTTATGCATTAACCCCTTTAACTTTGACTTTTTGCTGGCTTTCCCTTTAATTCTTTAATACTGCGTTTGCTGGTGTACATGTGTCTTCGGCCTGCGAAGGGTTTAGTGATATAACCAGTGTTCATAAAACATTGGTTAATACCTGAATTTTCTACCCCCAGCAACTTCTTTTCTGCGTCGATAAGTCTTTAGAAATGATAATCTTTGGCCCTATGCCACTTTTTCCTGGCAATAAGACTGTTTTTCTTTGGTAACCTGCATTTTTAAAACTTGCAACAAACCACAAAAATGTTATAAAAAACCTGCGAAAGAGGGTTTAAAATTGTTTTACAGAGGCTAATGGAGTGGCAGAGGAGCAGTGAGGAAGAAATTAATGCACGGAAGGGCATTCCATGGTAAAAAACGTGAAAAATGGGGTTTAAAATGACTTTGGCGCGAAGGAATGAGGATGGGCGGTAATGGAAAACCGCCAGTGGTTTTCGCGTTGCCAAAAGGCAGTAAGCGGTATTATCATGAATGAATGTGATTCCATACATTGCATGACACCTGTCCGCAACGAAACCACCGATTTCGCGTAACTTTTGGTTGTTAAACCCTGGGAGAAAATGTTGCATGGTATCGAATATGAGCCGTCGGATGGGAAGGGGCAGATCCGATGGTGCAGAGAGGAGTGTGATGGAAAGGTGCATGAACAAGAGCGTCAGTGGGAGACATGTGGCAAGCACTGATTGGGAGAGGCGGTTGGGTAATGGGTGGTAGGCCCTGGAGTGTGACGTCAGTTAATTTGTCGTGGAGCGGAAAGATCATTGGATTGTCGGGTTAGATGAGAACCGTTGGATCTATAAGATCTACGGTGTAGATTGATCAGCGGGGATAAATGGGTGGGAGGTTGGATGATGAAAGGGAAGGACGGTGGCCGCTGGATGGTCAGGATGGGTGGCTGAGATCCGTCGAGGAATAACATAGGCGTGGGGAAGAAGAAGAAAGGGAAGAGGGGCTGAAGAAAAGGTGTCGGGAAGTGGTCCTGTGGATGGAGCAGAGGACCAGGGGAAAAATAGAAGGGGCTAGGGACTAGGCGCTCGGTCACAGCGCCTGGTTTTATGGCGGATAAGGAAAAGAGGCTAAACCCAAAGGGGCTAAAAAAACTTTAATTTTATACATAGGCGGACATAGACTAAACAAGGTGGAGGAAATGTTTGAGTGCTTGGTTTCGAGGGTTAGGTCATATGATAGAGGAGACTGAATTTTTTAAACCCTCGAGGGCTTTAACTTTTATTTATAAAAAAGACTATTTTTTAGGCCAAAAAATGGGGTTTTAGGCCAAATTAGAAGTTCTGATAGGTGAAAAAGGGGTGTTTTAAACCAAAACAAAGTGAGTTTAATGGTTTAAAAAGGGTTTTCGAACCATATAAAGGAGTTATGATGGTTTGGAGGGTTTTTTCAGAGGAAATGATCAGTTGATAGAGGGAAAGTGGGTTGTTTTTCAGAGGGAAATGGAATAATAAAAACAGGGATAAAATAGCCTGAAATAAGCTTTCTTTTTTTAAAACAGCAAGATAACCTTTTAGGAGACATGGATGAAGATTTCAATGGACTGATGGACTTGCAATGATGAAGGCAGTGAGATTTCTAGAACTCATAATGTTCTTGCAATTTTGTTCTAGAAATATGGGTTTGTTACATTTAGTCATCTTTGGATAAAGTCAAAATTATGGATGACTAACACTTTTCGCTCCTTTTTTTGCAGCAATAGCAATGGACATGGGGATGAAGAAAACTCTTCCTTGTTGAGGGAATCATCAGGCACACCATGGCTAGGCGTCTTCATATTTGAAAAAAATTAACATTATTTCAGTTATGTAAATAACTAAAATACCTGAAGATAGAGAAAGGCTGGCACTTTACACGTTCTTCGGCTGGCCTCTTTCCGTGATTATCCTGTCCTGGGGTTGTTCCTGTACTGCCACAATCAGTCTGCCACATTGCAATAAAATTAGAAATGTGAAAACTTGAAAACAATATCTAACTTGAAAACACAAAATGAAAACTGAAATAATTTCTAAATTTACCTTTCTAATACATAAACTTTGTGCATTAAAGAGGCCCTGGAGTGGTTGAGTATAATTAAAATTAAGGGCTGTAAGCCAAATTTTTATACTTACACCTTGCTAGTAGACAATTTCTGCAAAGTAGGTAGATTAGATGAGGCTAAAGAGATTTTCAGTGAACCTTTAATGAGCAGAATAAAGCTAATTGTAGTGACCTATAATCCATTGGTCAATGGATATTGCAAGGGAGGGAAATTGGATGAAGTGTTACACCATTTTTTTGGTCATATAACCTATTATCATTAGATGAACCCAAGTACGCCATGTAAGACCAATTTTACCCTAAGTAAAATTGCTTTCACCATATAAAATAACATTTGTCTATATTTCCTGGTCATATTTAACCCAAAACAAGGAAATTAATTAAATAAATCATTATTTATTTAATTATTTCCTAGGAATAAGTTATTTAAATCATTATTTAAATAATATTCCTAGTTAAATTTGACTAAATCATTTTTAAATAATTAAATAAATCATTATTTATTTAATTATATCCCCACCATCTCCCTAAAATAATAAATAAATCATTTATTTATTTATTGTTTATAAATCAAGGAATTGACCCAAGTCAAAAGACCTTTTCCCTCCAACAAATATAATAAAATATTCCTAAAAGGTGATTCTAGAATTTGATTAATAATATTTTATTCATGCACCGAGTTTTAGAACACCCCAATATTTTGTTATAAATAGAAGGGTTTTCCCCATTCATTAGTCACCTTCATTGCATTAGATCACACTGGATCTACTCTTGGTCACCATTTTCCATTTTTGCCTTGTGAGCTCCCATTGAGCTCTATGTTTGTCTGGGTTTTCTACCACAATAAGAGAGAGGAATTTTAGATCTGAAACGTTGAGGACTTTCAAGAACCCTTCCCATTGAGGAGAACCGAAAAACACCTTTCTTGTTTTCCTCTCAAGTGCCCCATTCTTTAACATAATATAAAACATTCTTTTAAACACATTTCTCTTGTCTTGTCTATTGGATGCATGGAGCCATATTGTATTTTATCTGCTTAATGTCTTTTATGCTTAGATCTAGATTTGTGTAGTATTATTTGGATCATATAATTGCAGATTTAAAGATGTTTGGCAGCCGTAATCGATGTTAGGGCTATTTGTTATGCGTAGCTAAAGTGATCTTTTACGACGAAAGAATCATACTAACAATTGGCGACTCCACACGGGTTTTCTTTTGCGACCACTGTCGTTTCATATATTCCTGCATATCTAGTTGTTTCAGACCCTAGGGTTTCTCTTCCATTTTCTGTTTTTCCTATTTTTATGGTTCTTTCCACCTCTAAAACCCTCAAACAGTCAAATTTTTAACTTCCATGTGTTTCTGGCCTTATTGCGCAGGTGACAGACGTCAACCGCAGCTGAGACGACAACTTTTTCTGAAATCTGCTGCCGAGAGAGCCGGATCTGCAGGTCGCACTTATCGGCCCAAAAAGTGTGACCTAGCCTTGAGGTCGCACTTTTCTACCCTAAATCTGCGTCCTGGACTGCAAACAGGTCAGAACCTGCGACCTGCACTTTTTTCTGCAATTTTCCAGCATTTTTTATGGGTTTGTCTGAAGCTTCTGTCAGGGTTTTCTAGCCTCTGTATCTGCCCGTTTAGACGTGTTTCTACTCTGTTTCACTCAACTAAGTGGGAATATTTCCCCTTAGGGCTCTAGTACCCTCCACTTTTTTTGGAAGAGTTTTTGTTGTTTCAGAAGTCTGAATTTCCAGGGTTTCAGCCCTTTTTCTTCCAGATCTCCCTCTCTTACCTTCACCATGTCTAGTTCAAGACCTAGCCCTAAACCCAGTTCTACCGCTGGGTCCGTTTCCAGTGGAACCACTACGGGACCTACCTCGACTGCCCCATTTCTCCCTTATATGGCCGGTCTCAGTCTCCCCGACTTCAATCAGCTGATTAATGATCCTATTCGCCATGATGTCAATTGGCCTACTATGCCAACCAAGCTCCCCTCCGACATTCCCAAGTTCGAAGGCCTTGCTAGTGAAGATCCCTCCAACCATATCTGATCTTTCCACATGTGGTGTTCCTCCAATTCCATCACTGATGACTCCATCTGTCTTCGTTTGTTCCAACGCACACTTACCGGCGAAGCTTCTAAATGGTATGTTGATCAAGCCACCTCTTCCCATACCACATTTCTGACCATTGCCCAAGCCTTTTTATCCTATTTCCAGCTCTCTCTCTGATACAACATTGGTACTGAACTCTTAACTTCTTTTCATCAATCCTCTTCGACCCGCCTTTCCGCTCATGTCCACGAATGGCGACGAAGATGGAGCTTGTGTCGCACTCCCCCCTTTGAAGATCGGGTTTACATGGACTAGTTCCTTCGCTCTCTCTTACCTCCCATTGGAAAAGATGTCGCATCCCATTTTCCCCAAACCGAAGAAGCCACCCTCCAAATAGCCTTGAAATATGACCTCATATACGCCCAATCTAGTTATGTTTATACCGTCCTTCTTGACCTCCCCAAGCCCGGTGGTCCTAATGCCTCAGGGGCATCTCACTTTGCCGACGGTATCGTTGGAGCCCTGTCGCATACCTCTGCTCAACCTCCTATGGGCTATGGTTTCCCTCCAGGAGGGGCCAACCCCTCCAGCATGTTCCCCCACTCCAGGTAGCATGTATCGAGGATACGGCATGCCTCCTCCTTTTTCCCACCCTCTTGCTTACCTCAATGTTGCCCATCCTACCCTGTATCCGTACCTACAACCTGGTGTCCCAGCTCCTCCAGCATTTTGACCTCCCAATCCCTTGCCTTCTCCACCCCCACAATCGTATTTACTACCCCCTCCCGGGCAAGTATTTGTGCAGCAGGGGGCAACTAATCCTCTTCCTTCTCAAAGAAAGAGGAAAGGCAATCAATCCGCTTCTGGTAATCATGGATCCAATCCTTCCAATATTGACCCTACCACTTCCAACCAGCCACAGGGCTCCCAGCCCAAGCCGGACAGGCCGCTTCGCACCAATAAGCCTTGTTCGTGTTGTGGTGTTTTTTGTCATTACACTCACGATTGTCCCTTATTACCACAAATGCGGCAAATGTGGGAGTCCCAGGCCACCGTACGGGGACAACACTCCTCCCCTACCGTCCCTCCCAATCCAGCTACTTCTCAACCTGCTGTGTTTACTAATCCTTTCCCTCAACAAGGATTCGTGGCCACTCAACCACCTCATGCCCCAGTAACCACTCAACCTTCCCCTTCTGGTTCCTTTGATTACCAGATTCTCATGATGGCCTCTGACCAACCGCTCATCGTCGACCTTAACCTTCAAACTCGGTCCCGTTAGTATTCCACGCCTCCCGTTCCGTCTATCTCTGAGTTCCCATCTTCAGGTCCTACAGAGCCTCTGTCGTGTTAGATTCGGTATCTTCATCCCTCCATCAGAGATCAAAATTTCTTTTGTTGCATTTCATTTTAGGTGTCTCATTCAGTTCAGTCAGCTGCATTCCATTAGGAGCATGGATCATCTGACGGAAGGGTCTTTTAACTCATGTCCCTCATGTCGTGTACCTGCTGGTCCGTGTCTGTTCATCAAAATCAATTTTAAAGTCATTTACAGTCATGTTTGGCTTCCTGTTCTCCAAAGAGTCATTTTAGGGTTTTTAGGTCTCATTAGGTCTAGGGTTTCATTAATTTAGTCTTTATAATGTCTAAAAATGTCAGCAGGCACATGAGGGAGGCTAGAAATAAGGTTTTCAGTGCAAAATTTCATCATCATAATTCTTAATCATGATTCTTCTTCAAAACTCTGTTTTGAAGAAAAATCGTCAATTTCATCTTTTGTAATAAATGTAATGTGATTTTCAAAGTTTTTTCAGTTGTGAAGTTCTTTAGGCGCAGCCCTGGTCGCCTTTTCCGAAATCCCATGCCAGCTATCCCTGCAAAATATAGACAAGATTCATCACCAGTTCATAAAATCAAAGGAAACAAACAAAAACAGAGTTTATATTAAAAAGTGAAAAGTGCCAAAGTCTGCAACATTAGAAAGTGGATTTGTCAAAAGAAAATCAAAGTCCTTTGTGTATATAAGATATTTTCATATTCAAACAATTCATTTGCACACCAAGAGACATCATTGAGCCGAATAAAAACCTGGAAGAGAAAAATAGTGTTTGAAAGGCGGACTGTGGGTGAGATTGACAGTCGCGGCGCACTGGGCGTTGGGCGCGACGCACATAACAGTCGCGGTGCATAGGGCAGTTTCTCACTGTGCAATTCTGAACTGGCACAACTCACATAACTATCGTGGTGCACTGGGCCTCTGTCGCGGCGCAAAGGGCCGGCATTCAAATTTTGTCATTGCCTCCAACAAATTCCAAATTTCTCGGTCTCATTTGCTCCGTGTAAGTTCAAATCATCTTGCAATTTCCATTAATCAGTATTGGGTGTTGTTTGAAAGATTGGTTTTGAGAATTTGAATGCCAAACTATAAACCCTATCACCTTGTTTAAAACTGCTCCTCAGGGTTTTTAAATTGGCCTTTTAAAAAGTAATTGTGGTGCCCAACTTTTTAATTTTCCATCTTGTTCATCCCTTCCCTCACTATAATCCTATCATCACTATTAATATTACCATTACACTCCTCCCCTATTCCCTTATATCCCAAGTCATTTCTCATCATTTTTCCTCTTCCCATTTCATTTGTAAAAAATCCCCAAACCCCAAGAATTCCCAAATAGTCAGTGGCTGTCCCTACACCTCTGATATCACTTGATTGAAGTTCATTATCCCCACTATCCTATTTTTCTCCACAGTCCCTTCCCTTTGGCACATATTTGGCAACTAAGAAAAAACAACCAAATTCTCATTCTTCATAACATTCAAGCCAAACATAGACCTTGAAATACCATGGAGACAGACACTGATACATCATATGACAGAGATAGTGATTCTACCACTCAGCTACATGCCCCGAGAAGGCCTCGTAAAGGTGGAAAACATGTGAGAGAAGAGTGTTGAGTCCCAAACTTGCATCTTTCCTATACACCTTTCTAGACTTTTTCCATTTACCTGGACCTCCTAAGTCATCAAAATCATTGCATATTAATCATAAAAGAGCATTTAAATTGGTTTTTAACTATGTTTTGTGTCTGCTGTTTGAATTAGATTTTTGCTCATTGAGCTGCAGAATCTTGTCACTTTCCGCAGCTGCTTCAACTTTCCGCAACCATTTTGTTAAATTCTATATTGCAGGTGTCTTCAGGCAAATCAAGCCACATGGGCAAGTTGGAAATGACATGGATATGGACCGAGTCCTATTGGCTCAGTCGAATTCACCAAAGAAGGTCGTGGTCAAAGGTAGTCAAGCGGTGGTCAACCTAAGAGTCCTACGGTGACAGAACTCCATTTTTCACCACGTGAAGACTTGTGTGGCCGTTCCTAAATCTCAGGGGACATATCAACACCTGTGAACTGCTCCATAAGCTGAATCCAACGGCCACCCTCCATAGATTTAATCTTCACGACAGCCATAATGCTAGATTTCTGGACGTGGTTGTTCACGTGTCTTTTATCAGCGCAGATTGTAGGAAAGTAGTTATGTCATCCTCTGTTATAAATAATGCGTTCTCATACGCATAGTAGCTAGCTTTTGTAATGTGATTTTGCTGTAAAGAAAGCCCACTGTGCCGTGACATTATTTCCTTGTTATGACTGCGTTTTGAATACATGAGAAGACTCTGTTCATAAGCATAATTCGTGGTTGATAGCTGTTCCCCGAGGATTGTGCAGAGGGCCCCTGCACACGCCGAGGTTTTGTTTATTGTTGTATAGTTTCATGCTTTATTTCCTTACGTTCATTATTCCATAGTTATTCACGTGTATATATTACATCTTTTATGGTATTAACGTTTTATTTCTGTCCATAATTTTTCATGCTTTATATTTCTGTTAACTGATCAGTGTCTTTGTTCCAGATTACAGTAGGCAGCCCGGGAATTTGCACATAGTTTTACAATGACTAATGACATGGAATCAGTCTTGTCCTTCTGCTGATTTATTTTTCTTAGCTTTTAATTCCAGCACTGTTTTATTTATTTCAGCTTTGTACATTTGCTTTATTAGTTAGATTAGATATTAAATTACTCATGTCATTATCAGTTACCTCCGAAAGCCATAGCGAGACTAATGGTGAGGGATTGAAGTATGAGTGTGTAGTTTGATATTAGTTTATTTCTCTGCAAGTTAGATATTAAATTGCTCATGTCATTATCAGTTACCTCCGAAAGCCATAGCGAGACTAATGGTGAGGGATTGAAGTATGAGTGTGTAATTTGATATTAGTTTATTTTTCTGCAAATTAGATATCAGATTGCTCAAGCTATTTATGATTACCTCCGAAAGCCATAGCAAGACTAATGGTGAGGGGTCAGAATACGAGTTGATGTAATTTGATTTTAGCTTTACTTTGCTTGCAATTCTTGGATTTCTTTGAGCACAGTTTCTTTTGTATTTAGACAGCAGCAAGGGTAATGGGTTTCATGATCAATAGTTCACTGTTTGTTTGACTAGTATAGTGGCACATTTTAATTTTCTCTTAGGAATTAATTTTGTCATTGCATGTTTTAAAACCCTTTTGAAGTTTGAAGTTTGGAAAATAATTATAAAGGACATCATTGCCTTGAACATTTATATCCATACTTGTCTTTTAGAATTTCCATCTCACATTAGGAAACCAACCAAGATAAAAACCCCCAAGATAAATAAATAAAAAAAACCCAAAAATGACAAAAAGTAAGAGATAGGTTATCTTGCACATATAGTGCGCCACACTTCGTCATCTTACGAATCCCGGATTGACAAATTAATGTAGCAATTTAGGACACACTAAATTGACCAAACGAAGAGCCCACCTCATTTACTCAATTGCAGGCTTGCTCGCTTGCCATGGCATGCTTTTGAGAGCAGTCATGCTATCAGTATTGTGAGATGATTTCTAGGATTCAGCATCATCAGGAGTTAGCTCAGTTTTTTGTGTTACATTTGCATGATGGTCAGGTAACTCTTGCTGGTGTAAATTTTACCTTGACACTGGAAACCATATCTCAAGCAACTGGAATACCGAATGTGGGTGAACAGTGGAACAAGAGACAACAGGTGGAAAAAGTGCATTATGAACCATACATCAGGCCTAGCTATGTGATACAGCTCAGTAGGGTGTTCCCATTCCGGTTCCTAAAGGAATCCTATGCGTCTTGATGAAACTCATTATCAGATACTTCAGTTGTGAGGGCCGATTCTCACGCCTCTATGCATACCACATCAGATTATTGATGCATTTCACTAGAGTGAGGATGATGAACATACCTTATTTCATGTGCCGCAACATTTAGCGAATGACCACTCTTGTGCAGAAGAAGACTCCCGAGCAGCAGTACAACAGTATTTATCACTATGCACTCATCAAGATTGTTGTTGTACATCAGCTTGGATTGCAAGGTATTGCGTGGGAGGATTTCATTTCCCATGACTTTTTCACAGCTCCTCAGGTTCCTCTGGAGGTTTTCCACGATGCAGGTGAACCTTCACATCAGCCTGAAGGTCACAAGATAGAGCCTATCAATGTGCCAGTCTTTGTTACTTATCAGAGAGGCACCGGAGTGTTATTTGCAGCAGCTCGACGAGTACTATCTCCACCCGGGGTGGAAGGGGTCTCGTTGCCGTCATCAGCAGCATAGGTACAGGTACAGGACAGAGGTAAGAGGCCTATGCAATATGAGGGCCCTTCAGGAGGCCAGGATACTGATTTCATATTGATTGATGAGGATTTGAGCTCTCCAAGCTCAAAGTTGAGAGAGATCATTCAGGAGAAGAAGGCGGAAATTGACATCTTGACCAACAAATTGAAAAGAGCTCAATGGATCATAAACTATCTGGAGCAGCAGAACAAATAGTTGGAGGATCAACAGACAATCGTGGATTTGCAAAACATCTGTGAGAACCGGCAAGCTGCCCGAAGAAGCCAAACCAAGATGACACCCATTGAGCGGGAGATTGAGGCTGATAGAGAGGCTTGCCTTGAGAGGGTCAACATTCATCTTGAGAAGCTATTGGAGAAGGAAAACAAGGAAAAGAACATGCTCAGACACATGAAGAACCACTATTGGGCACGAAATCATGTTTGCAAAGCAAGGATCAAAATCCTGAAGGCAAGGCTAAGGAGGGCACTAAAGCGTCGCAAAAGGCATGATAGGCTCCAAATTTTGGCCGAAGCTTCTTTGGCCCAGCATAGTGCTTGATGAGGGACCTTCAGCCCAAATTTCAAGAAATTTGGGAAAAATTTTGTCAATTTTGAATTTTTTGGCCTAAACACAAATTTTCCTGCCCGACGCGTAGCGCCACTTGGCGAGCGCTTATAATTGGCAGCTCTTCTGGAGGAGAAATTCACATTTCTGGATTTTTCATCAAAATTTATGCATGCCTATGGATTACCTAAGGATTTCATCAAGTTTTGGGCTGCCTAAAGGGTCAAAAACACCCTAAAAATGGTCTTTCTGCCACTTTTTGCACACACAGGAAGAAGTGTTGGGAGATTGAACTTTTGGAGAGGCAAATGGAAACCAAATCTATAAATTCCACTTGGGTTGGAAATTAGATAGGCATTTATTTCCAACAACCTATCCTGCACTCAATTTGGACTTCAGGAAGGCCCTCAAAATCAGCCTCAAACTTGTGCTACGCATAGAGATTTCAGGCGTGGCTCATAGAGAAATTTGGCCTATTTTTCACTCAGCAGCTCAGAATTTCGCCCAGTTTTGGCCAGTTTGAATTTTTCATGTAACTCTTGATGAACCTTGATGTAATTTCATGACCATGATGTAATTTTGGAACATTTTTACTTATCTTAGTAGATTCATTCACCAAAAAGTGAAATGTAAGTGAATGAATCAATTTCCTATCATATAGAGGCAAGTTGTTTCATTGCCTATTTTTTAGTTCTTAGTTTA
The DNA here is from genome assembly GCA_034641835.2 of Pinus albicaulis. NCBI lineage: Eukaryota > Viridiplantae > Streptophyta > Pinopsida > Pinales > Pinaceae > Pinus > Pinus albicaulis. The sequence goes on from CM076569.1 coordinate 492,828,756, forward strand.
GATATGGTTGAAACAGCTCCTAGAATGATGAGCTCGACCCATAGAGGCATGGGAATGAGTTAGGCTTATCTATATCATGTAGTTCTTCGGTCATTTTTAGGGTTGGACACTTGGGATTGCTTGGCACTTCATTGTACATTTTATCTCTGCAATTTTGGCAAATGAATAGACCAGGGTTTGCAGCACTCTTTGGGATCCATGTGGCTCTGTGTTTTGATGGTGTTTTTCTCTATGTGATTTTAAGTTCATTGATGTTTATGTGTATCATTCCCCTTCTCCTTTCTTCTTAAATTAAACAAATGAGTTATAAAGGTGGAATTCATTAGATTGTTTTGCTCTGCCTTTAGTTTGCTTAATTTTCCATGTTTTCATCTGTTTGAAGAGGATTCTTGAAATCCTGTTGCCCTCTTCAGCTCCTCACCGGTATAAACTATCCATTCATTCAATCCAAAGCATCAAGATAATTTCCTTCCTTTCCCCAATCAGAACTCTGCAAAAACTAGGCCTCATCCCCGAACCCAAAACTGCCTTTCCCTTTGATTCCAACAAAAACCCCCAAAATCAAATCAAACTCCCTTACTTATATACCTAGCCTAAAATTAGCCTTTATTTCAAGTAATCTCAAGCCCTATTGATTATTTTTGCTAAGATTGACCCGGAGAGAGCCCTCTCCTGATCTGGTAGGGCTAGCTACCAGACTGAGCGTGGTTTGATGTTACCCTGAACTCTCCCTTTTTTTAGCCTGAGGTATATTTAGGAAATAACATGTCGACACCCAATGGTCCCTTGAAAATCCCTCCGCCCAAAGCTGAGGTTCATACCAAGACTCCTAAGGGCCCATTACGCCGAAATGCTGCCTCTGGTCGGGCTGCCCATTCATACAGTATAGTAGATGATCTGGCACAATTTCCTGCTGCCATTTCAACACTGGAACTCCTCCAATCGTGTCCTTCTCAAAAGAAGGCTCTACTATATGTCATGGGTGCTGTAGATCCTGCTGATGACCAATTGATTGTTTTCGACGCCCGTCAGTCTGACCATCCCCCTCTTCCTCCTTCTGTTGCTTTCCAAATCCCAGTCAAAATCCGAAATTCCAATGTCGCTCGATGTATTATTGATGAGGGGGCATCTACCTGTGTGATGTCCGCTTCAGTTTGGAAACAACTTGGATCCCCTGAGCTGGCCCTTTCCACAATCACCCTTCGTGCGTGGGATGGCCATGCCTCCCAACCCATTGGCCTATTTCGTAACTGTCCTATCACCCTTGTCGGCAAGACTGTTTGTGTCGACGTTGAAGTTATCGACACCCCTCTTGACTGCAATATTCTTTTGGGGCGTAGTTACACCTATGCCATGTCTTCCATCCCCTCCGCAGTCCACCATAAGATGTTCTTCCCTCATAATGGCAAGATTGTCATGATTGACCAGTTGACTTACCATGAACCAAAGTCTCAGACCTCCCCTGAGTCCACCATCTCTACTGTCACCAATAAGCCAACTGTTGATTCTTTGACCAGTGTTTCCCCTGGCGTCTACAAAGACTCCTCCTTGCTTGGAACTTTTCCTGGTCTTCCTCCTCCTCCTGTCTCTGACCCCAACTTAGCGAATGTTTGCATGATGCAATCGTCTCAGACTGGCCTTTCACAACCTACTTCGGCTAGTTAGCAACCTCAATCTTTCCCACCGCAACCTGCTCCTAGCCCTTTGCCCCCGCTAGCCACCCTTTTTCCTTCATAATCTCCTCCCCCGACCGTTCCTCCTGGCCATTTCCCTACCGGTCAGATTCCTTTCCTTGCTCCCCCTCCTGGAGTTCATTCCATCCCTATCTTGGTCACCCTCTCCCTCCCTAACTTGACCTTGGGTATACCCATCTGGTACCTGGACCCCCCAGCCACTACCCTGCCTGGTCAACTCAAACCTTATCTTGATTTTACCCTAGTTCACCCAATACCCATGGATTCTCCCGCTGCACCAGTACCTCAGTCCCCTCATAAGGAACCGCCTCCCGCTACGACCATGTCGGGTAACCATAACAAAGCTCGCAGGGGGGCATCAAAGGACCAAGTTGCCCCGACAACCTCTACTCCTCATCGACCTCCAAAGCATCCCATCTAGTGTGCCTTGTGCGATGTTGTCGGCCACACTACCCATACCTGTCCTGAATTACCACATCTCAAAACCATGGTCAATGAAACATTTCCAGAATCTGACATTCCTGACATCTATGTCACCATACCTGATTCCCTTTCGAAACTTAAACACTTGCGCACCAATCACCCTTGTTCCCTGTGCGATTTTTATGGACATTATACCCTTCTTTGCCCTCGTCTTGGCGAGTATCAGGCTTCCTTAGCCACCTACCACCAATTCGAAGCTGCACTTGCCTGTAATCCTTCTTCACTAACACCAGACCACCTGTCTACCCAAATTACCATTTCTCATCCTGCCACTGAAATGACCGCACCGTCAGCCACTATTTCCTACCTTTCCTCATCACCGCGTTTCCCGGCAACCGATCCCTTAGTGCCTTCCCCTGATGTTTCCCCTACTTTCTTTGTTGTTACCCCTCATGCGGACACGCATGTGAGCCTTTCCCCTCAAAATTAGGTGCCTCATATTTCTACCTCCTTAGATCCTCCTATTCCACCCACTCTTCCCATATTTCAGTCTGATGAAGACATCATGGAAGCCATGACTAAACCTGATTTTCCATGGGACGATATGCATCATCGTGCATACTTCCTCCCACACCAATCCCATGACCAATATGCTCTCGAATCCAAAGAATTCATTCCCGATACAGTTGATTGGTTCAAAAACCCCATCCCTACACCTGACGCTTTCGAAGAAGGAAATATGGCTAATATCTCTCCTACCATCAAAATAGACATTTCTGTCAAACCAGGTATTGAAGAACATATCACCATAGGCGCCCACTGCACTCCGGAAGAAATTTAAGCCTACACCAAACTCTTCAAATAATTCTGTGATATTTTTGCCTGGTTCTACTCAGAAATGCCTAGACTCGATCCTGCCATTGTCGAACACCACATCGACACATGGCCTGATGCCTTGCCGGTCCGTCAAAAATTGAGACCCGTCCATCCCTCTAGACGTGAAGCCATCAAATCTGAAATCGATAAGCTCCGGCAGGCTACTTTCATTTACCCCATCGAATACACCACTTGGGTGTCCAACCCAGTTCCTGTCCTCAAAAAACAAGGCACCATTCGTGTTTGCACTAAATTTCGCGATCTGAACAAAGCTTGTCCCAAAGACAACTTCTCCACACCATTTATTGACCAAATCATTGATGAGTGTGTGGGGCACGAGATTCTATCCTTTATGGATGGCTTCTTTGGATACAAACAAATACTTATCCGTCGTGTTGATCAGCTTAAAACCGCGTTCATTAGTCCGTGGGGCACTTTTTCCTACCGAGTCATGCCATTTGGCCTTAAAAACGCTGGCGCCACTTTTCAACGAGCCATGTCTTATTGTTTCCATGAATTAGCTCATATTATCCTTGCCTATTTAGATGACCTTACTGCGCGTTCTAAACATCAGGCGCAACACCTTCATGATCTGTGTACCATTTTTCTCCGATGTCGCAAGTATAACATTCGCCTTAACCCATTGAAATGTGTCTTCTGTGTTCCCGCCGGTCGTCTCCTTGGCTTCATAGTGTCTAAAGATGGGATAACTCTCGACCCTTTGAAGGTTCAAGCCATTCTTGAACTTCCTAAACCTTGTACCTTACGCCAACTTCAAAGTCTCCAAGGTAAAGCTAATTTTCTTCACCGATTCGTTCCTAACTACGCCACTACCGCACATGGCTTCCTTAGACTTCTTCGATCTCACACCCCTTTTTTCTGGGATACCTACGCTCAGGAGTCTTCTGATGCCCTCAAGCATGCCCTCACATTTGCTCCCTTGATCTGTCCTCCTGACTTTGACCGAGATTTCATTCTATACATCTCCGCTTCCACCTATTCGGTTGCTGGTGTCCTTTTCCAGGAGGATGACAACGCTATCGAACATGTGATCTATTATGTCAGTAAGAACCTTGCCGGTCCACCTGTATCCTACTCGCATGAAGAAAAATTAGCACTAGCTGTCGTGTTCTCAGTCCAAAAACTGCGTCATTATATCCTCATGCGTTCCACCAAGGTTGTGACTGATTCCAACCCCATGGCTTTCCTATTGAGTCGACACATCCTCAATGGGAAGTACGCTCGTTGGGTCATTATCCTCCAAGAATTCAACCTTGAATTTTTCACCCCAAAAAGTAAGAAAGGTTTAGTCCTTATTGAACTCATTTCTGCTTTGCCTACCAGGACACAGGACACTCCCATCAATGATGCTCTTCCCGATGAACATTTATTTGCCATCACCACTGAAGATCCTTGGTACGGTGACATCCTTACTTACTTGCGAACCCAAAAGTTCGCCCTTCATCTTGATCATGACGCTCGACGACGTATCCGACACCAAGCCTCTCGCTACCTTCTAATCGGAAATGACCTCTATCGTCGTGGGGTAGATACTGTCCTTCGTCATTGCCTCACACACGCTGAAGCTGAACAAGTCCTCAATGCCTGTCATAGAGGTGCTTGCGGTTGCCACCTCTCGGGCCTCGCCACCGCCCAAAAAATCATGCGCGCTGGGTATTTTTGGCCTTCTCTTTTCAGTGATTGCATTGAAGTAGTCAAACACTGTTTCAATTGCCAACATTTCGCCCCCAAGGCACGAGCTCCTCCCGCTCCCCTGCATCCTGTCGTCACAGCTAGCCCTTTTTGTAAATGGGCCATTGACTTTATGGAATGTCGACCTCCATTGGCTGGTAACCACAAATATATCATCGTGGAGGTTGACTATTTCACTAAATGGGCCGAAGCTATGCCAACATTCAACAATACGATAGCCACTGCATCCCTCTTTTTCTTTAACCACGTCATCGCTCGATTTGGAGTTCCCAAACAATTAGTCTCTAACCATGGCCGACATTTCGAAGATGATATTTGGCATGAGCTATCCTCCCTATTGGGTTTTGAGCACCAATATTCCTCTTCATATTACCCCCAAGGTAATGGCCAAGTTGAAGCGGTCAACAAAATTATTAAGACCATGCTTCAACGAACGGTGAATAAGCACAAAACCATTTGGCATCTCATGCTCTTCCCCGCTTTGTGGGCTTATCATACTTCTGTTAAAACCGCCACCGGTTTCACTCCTTTCCACCTTGTCTTTGGCGAAGAGGTCGTCTTACCAATCGAGTGTGAAATCCCTTCCCTTCATTTGGCCGTCGAACTTCTCCCTAATACCCAACCTCTAGAACAACAACTTATCATGCTCGAGCACACCTCTGAAGACTGTCGTGTTGCATTACAAACTCTTGAAGTGACCAAAAAATGCACCAAAGCTCAGTATGACCGAAAATTCCACCCTCGTACCTTTCATGAAGGTGACCTTGTTCTAGTATATGACCAGGCCCACGATACCCTCAGTCATGGGAAGTTCGACTCATTATGGATAGGTCCTTACATTATCAGTAAAGACCTTGGTAAGGGGGCATATCTTTTAGAGGACTTTGAAGGCCACATCCTTCCTAATCCTCGTAATGCACTCTATCTTAAGAGATATTACCCCTAGCATTTCCCATTCGAAATGCATGTTTTATTTTCTTTTAGATAGCCAGCATCTGTTGTTTTCACATTTCGCTACTTCACCAGGACTCCTATTGTCCACGAAGCATTACTTCACTTCTCGTCAAAATCAGATTTTCTCACTTACAACACATTTCATTGGGGGCACCACTTTGCCTCTATACTCATTCTTGTTCGTGTCAATTTCCATCATGAGATACCATTTTGTACTCATGTTTTTTATGGTCCCCTTTGGACCATTCCCCATTCCATCATCATCATTAGTGTCTATCTGTTCATCACCCTACTATTTTCTCTCATGCCGTAGTTGGGGTTCCCTTATTACCTCACCTAAAGCGGACCTACTTCTGTCGACATCAGCTCATTTACTCCAGAAGCCAGGTCTAGGGGGCAGCGTCCCTTGGTTCGAGCACTTTTCAGCATGATCGTGATCTATACACTTGATGGTCCAGCGATGCAGCGGCAGCTCTTGGTGATTCCTGGGCATGTGTGAGATGTCTCAACCCTCATGAGGGGGTGGCCCTACAGGTAGCCCCCCACATGCCCAGATGATTTCTTCATTTCGGCCCTTGATGCAGCTCCTCTCATTTGATGATATCGGCCTCAGCCGCTTGCAGCGCCTCTTCGATTTGCATGTATCAGTCAGATTTTGCGAGCCCCTCCCCAGGTGTAGGGGGCATCGGGGTGTATTTGTATCTCATGTACTACAATATTATTTTATAAGTCCTGACGGCTATTCCAGGCATCGCATGTATGTGGGATCCATCATTTTATTTATCTGGCTCATGTTTTGGCCAACACATGTTCCATTATTGCGTTCTATGGTTTTCCGGGCACCTTATTCTTTGTACTATTGTCTCGGCGGGCATAGGTATGCCTCCCCCGCCGCCTTTAGCACAGGTACCACTTCATCAACTAGAGACTTGTTGCACCTGTAAGTCTCGTCTCCTCAGGGTCTAGTCCTTTAGCATATTAGACTACCTTACATTTCTCTCTCTCTCTCCCCTCTTGATGCTTAGTGATTGAGTTCTTACAACGTACTTCGGTCATACGATTTTCTCCTGACACTCGTACATTGGGGGGCAATCTGTTACACCATTTTTTTGGTCATCTAACCGATTATCATTAGATGAACCCAAGTACACCATGTAAGACCAATTTTACCCTAAGTAAAATTGTTTTCACCATATAAAATAACATTTGTCTATTTTTCCTGGTCATATTTAACCCAAAACAAGGTAATTAATTAAATGAATCATTATTTATTTAATTATTTCCTAGGAATAAGTTATTTAAATCATTATTTAAATAATATTCCTAGTTAAATTTGACTAAATCATTTTTAAATAATTAAATAAATCATTATTTATTTAATTATATCCCCACCATCTCCCTAAAATAATAAATAAATCATTTATTTATTTATTGTTTATAAATCAAGGAATTGACCCAAGTCAAAAGACCTTTTTCCTCCAACAAATATAATAAAATATTCCTAAAAGGTGATTCTAGAATTTGATTAATAATATTTTATTCATGCACCGAGTTCTAGAACACCCCAATATTTTGCTATAAATAGAAGGGTCTTCCCCATTCATTAGTCACCTTCATTGCATTAGATCACACTGGATCTACTCTTGGTCACCATTTTCCATTTTTGCCTTGTGAGCTCCCATTGAGTTCTATGTTTGTCTGGGTTTTCTACCACAATAAGAGAGGAATTTTAGATCTGAAACGCTGAGGACTTTCAAGAACCCATCCCATTGAGGAGAACCGAAACACACCTTTCTTGTTTTCCTCTCAGGTGCCCCATTCTTTAACATAATATAAAAAATTATTTTAAACACATTGCTCTTGTATTGTCTATTGGATGCATGGAGCCATATTGTATTTTATCTGCTTAATGTCTTTTATGCTTAGATCTGGATTTGTGCAGTATTATTTGGATCATCTGATTGCATATTTAAATATGTTAGGGCTATTTGTTATGCATAGCTAAAGTGATCTTTTACGATGAAAGAATCATACTAACATGAAGATTTCCTTCTCCTCGAAGAAATGAATGAGAATGACTGCATGCCTGACATAATTACATACAGTACCATAATTTATGGGCTAATGAAAGAGAACAAGATCTTAGAGGCTTTGAAGTTGGATGATCAAATGGAAGACAAGGGATATGAACTATATATCAAGACAACAGTTTCTTATTTGGGGTGCCCTTGCTAGATCCTTATAATGAGTGGTCAAATTACTTGTGGGACGATTAACTTTCCCAGTCAGTAATCGGCTCAAGGTGATCTTGGGTTGTGTGTTTTTAAAACTATGGTTACACCTGGGCCTCCAAAATTTGATTACATCATAATATATCAAATCTATGTTGGATAAAACTACACTGAATCAGCTATCAATGTGGACTTATGGAAACTTGCATGAACCAACAGTCACTAAAGTGCATGATGGAGGGCCATTTTGGACAGCCAGGCAACTTCTTCAGAAGGACTTACCTCTTGATTTGAACTGCAAGGAGAATGGGCTTCTCATAAGAAATAGTGAAATTATATTATTCAATGGTGATAAAACACAATTTTTGAGTTTTCTTACTCAAATTTGTAATGCAATTGTTAAGTGCAAAGGTTCAGGAGCGGCAGTGAAGTGCTTGAGTTCAATTGAACTTTTTTTGATTGAATTTTTATGCTTAGATGATTTTAGTGCATGTTTGGATGATTTGGTTCTTGCTCATTGTGATTATCAAAGAAATATATTTATCAATGAGCTAGGAAATGATAGTGGAAGTGCAAGATCTGCTAAGAAAGTGGTTCAATAGCTTGCCTTCTTAGGGCTTGAAATGTTTCAAGGGAGGAAAACGTTTCCTAGAAATTTGCTTAAATAGATTTGCATGATAAGGATTTTGTTTTTATTAATGGTCCTCCAAGTGTCCACGAACATTCATTACATGGATTATAATCATACGTACATCTGGGCTCTACAATGATTATTAACCCTCTAATATGGTCGCCATTTGGTGTAGATTTTGATGGGGATTCCATTCATGTTTTTTTATCCCCAATATTTAGGATCTCAAGCTGAGCTTTCTCAGCTTCTAAGTGTGGATCAACAAATTTTTAGTTCCCATTTTGGAGAGGCGATAATAGCACTAACTATTGATACTTGATGCATTTTTGTATGCCAATATTTTATCCATCCACATGATGTATAATCATACCATCAAGGTTGGAACAAATACCTTGGGCTTTGGACGCACGTCACTCATGCTACCCCTTGTAAGTTGTTATGGAGTATATGACTATATTATGATTACTACGTCTTCCCATTGGTATTAGTTGTCTTCTTGATGTATATTATGACATATCCACATTTCATTTGCTCATGGTTACGATCATTTTCATGACATGGACCTGCTGTGTACTTTTTTCATGGCCATCGTCTTGCATATTATTACATGGATCCACAATGTGCTATGTTGGCAGCCATGCTTTGTTTCTCTTCTAAGCATCAGCATACCTATCTATTTGTTGAAAATCGATTGCAAGTACTCACTAGTTCCTTGATCTTTAGCTCTTTCCTTGGAATTCCTCATAACTTATGTTTATTAGAATGTGTTTCGACCATTGGTTCCTCTTCTTACCTCACACATTAGGGGGTGTTGTTACAACTCTATTTTCCACCCTTGAATCTCACTAAGGATAGATGCAACAGTTACACATGCCAATACCAGCAAATTTCCACAACTATCATAAAGACCAATCATCATTCTCTTAACTTCTACAGTGTTTAAACTCTGCAAGGTCAATTCATACAATGTTTCTAAGAACAAGTGTACATAGACCAATTCATCTCGATCACTAGGACCAATCCACATACCAAACCTGGTCTAAAACATTATAACAAGCATTTAACAGAATTAATAGGAGAATATGACTTGGTTACTACATTGATCCACCTTGGGTGTAAAACTGACATGAAGAAAAAAAGAGAAATAGTAGGGGAAAGTTGGCCATTTTTGTTAGATTTGAGTCCCTGTGGGAGTTAAGACAATACCTTGCTCTTGCCAACCTGGTTAACTTCTTGTGGCTAGAATTCTTGTATTCAACAAAGGTAGTTTGAATATTTTATGGTAGATATGTATTCAAAACCTTGAGAATTTCCTTCAAACAGTATAAATAAGTATTTCCTCAAGATATGATTTGATTGTGCTACATTTGAAAGGCGTCATGTAGGAATTGTGGCACAACATGCATTTGGACATATGAGAAGCAACCATTGTTATGCAGCCTATTAATTCATCTTCTTGTCACTTTGTTCCTGGATTAATTATGTGATGATATTGACTTAATTTCATGTGCCACGACATTTTTAAAATATAGCGAGTGTTAGTGTCTTTTCTATGAGTTACTAGGGAAAATCTGACACAATTCGGTGAGTTTAGTTGGAGGTCCTTATTCACTACTAAGTAATACTTATATCATATTTTTGAAGCTTCCATTGCCACTAACCCAACAAGGAGAGAAAGCATTATAAATCAAATTAAATTTAAACTTGTTGAATTAGTGAAGTACCAAAGCAAGTTGTTCTGATTCAAATGCAACGATAATTGCCTGCTAGAATGCAAGTTATTATGTGTTGCAAATAAAATTTTCAACTTGATTAGGTTGGTTTATGATTTTGAGAGTGAAGATGAGGATATTTAATATCAACTCACTGGTGCTAGTGACAGGTATCTCCTTTCCAGTTTCTGCCATCATGGGATTAGTTCAACCAGAAATTATAACAACCTGATGTTGTCATTAGAAAACAATCATAATAATCTTGATAACTAATTGATGTTAGTAGTGCTCACTTCCTTTTTTATGTTTTTGTATTTTTGGATGGTGCTTATGGTAAATATCATGTTAAAATTTGGGACATCATGTTGTTTTAGTAATATTGGTTGGTGAATTTGGCACAGTGAAAATTCCAATTATGTGTATGGGCCTATAACCACAAATAATTCTTTAAATCCATGTATGTTTAAAATTCTTGTACATTTTGGATAACAACCAATTATAATATCCATGATGGTTTGGATCTTCATAGTATCATAAGAGGTGGATCAAGGTTCAATGAGGAAGGCCAAAGCCATTTTTTAAAGGCAACAGTCTTGACTAGTGAAGTATTATTTGATGTTGTCTGAATTTTCCTAAGATTGTCTTTCTTACATTCATATATTTTATGGTATGAGAAAGGAGACAGTGAGCCGACCATGATATGTTATAGCATGATGCCAAGAATTTTATATCATTCTTTTAGTTCCTTTTATAATATATGGTATCTATATGCAAGGCTACCTCATCTTATATATCACCTATTTTTTTATAAATGAATATGCATTGTCACATGCAATGAAAATTCGGTCTACTTATTATAGTTTGGAGTTTTATTACTTCAAACTATAGAAAAGTGGCTCTAAACTTGTATCTATTCAACTTTGCAGGTGGCTTTTGGGATATACTTCATGTGATGCTTGTGGTAGGCTTTTTATAAAAGGAAAATATTGTCCAATTTGTTTAATGTCAGGTCATTAAATCCCTAAGTTCTCCCTTTTACTTTACATGGAATGCTGCTTTACCTTTTATAGTCAGAGCTTTTTCAATTATGCAGCCTATCAACTAAAATTTTCCATTTGTTTAGTTTTAGATGAACAACACAGTGCTAGAAAAATGCCTAAAAACACTTTCAGACAACATTATACCATTCAAATTAAACCCAGCAAGGAATACGCTGAAAAACACTTCTAGACAACATTATACCATTCAAATTAAACTCAGCAAGGAATACACCAATGATATGCACTATACAATACAAAACTAACTCCTTTCCACTCATGAAATGAATTTAGAATTATACAACACCATGTTACAAAATTTATGGACTGATAAGAGAGCCATGGAAAGTAATCATCCATAGGCATTTATTTCTCAATACTCAAACTAATATTAAACCCATAAGTTCTATACATTGTTTATTTAAGGCAATATGAAGATAGTTCCAAGTCATAAACAATCAATTTCTTAGATTGAAATCAACATATACAGTGCGCAAATAAGGGTAATTGAACTTGGTTTGGAGGCTTATGAATAAGTGAAAAATATCAGTTCTTAAGGTTGAAATGGGCCAGCGTTGACCCCTTGAATTACGAGCTTAATTTCTAGAGTACGACCAACTCTTACTCATTGTACAAACCCAACAACATTTATGGCTCCCTTTTTCTCCTAAATGAAACCCTCTACACACATGTAATTAAGGCATCTCCATAACCCACACACAGATATTGTGATAGCATCCAGAAGAGGTGAAATCAACCCACAATAATGCTACAGCTAGCAAGGAAATTTCTCTAGAAACTCGTCCTTAAACACAATGTCACTCTTAGGAGGTACAAACTTTAGAAAATGAGAAAAATATCAATCCTACCTTCCAAAAACACGCCCATAAGACAAAGACAAAATTCGAGCTCCCTTGTGACTGGTTATTGTACTTCCTTTGTTATAGAATTCGACCAGCTGAGTGTAAGAGTGTATACGGACCTCTTGAGTGTATAACTCGACCCCTTGGAAAAACTAAACTTGACCCACGGAACAAAGGATTTCAGTCTCTTTCACAATACTAAACTTGTTCTTCCTTGTCAAGAACTTGACCAACAATGAATAATAATGAACTCAACCCTAAATGCAATGTTCACTTCCTTTCTAAGAATTATTGAGAGGTTGGAGACTTAGAGTTTGATGGAAACAATCCCAGCTACATTGATACACACTTGATGGCAATTCCCAACGATATCCTTTCCAGCAACAAGGAACCTCTTTGTAAATAGAATTGTCAAATCAAGCACAAATTAACATATATGGTCATTCATAATGAAAACCAAAATAACCTTCCCTTGCTTCAATTGGAAAAGGAAAAAAAGTTAACAACTTCAACTCATCCTAACTCCAATTAGCTTGGATTGGTCATAAATGCACATTATCTTGTGCTAATTGTTAGAGTCGGTATCTTCATCCCTCCGTCAGAGATCAATTTTCTCTTGTTGCATTTCATTTTAGGTGTCTCACTCAGTTCAGTCATCTGCATTCCATTAGGAACATCGATTTTCTGATGGTAGGGGGCACTCATGTTCCTCATGTCTTGTACCTATTGGTCTAATTCTGTTCACCGAAATCATGTACAGTCCTGTTTGGTCTCAAAATTGACAAAGAGTCATTTTAGGGTTGCAGGTTTCATTAGGTCTAAGGTTTCGCTAATTTGGTCTTCAAAATTCTTAATAATGCCAGCAGGCACATGAGGGAGCTTCAAATAAGGTTTCTTCAAAACCCTATTTTTGAAGAAAAATTGTCTATTTTGTCTTTTTGTAATAAATGTAATGTAAATTTCAAAAAAAATTCAGTTGTGAAATTCTTCAGGCGCAGCCCTGGTCGCCTTTGCCAAAACACCATGTCATGTATCCCTGCAAAGACAAACAAAGAGATTCATCATCAGTTTAAAAATCAAATGAAACAAACAAAAACAAAGTTTATTTTAAAAAAGTGAAAAGTGCCAAAGTCTGCAACATTAGAAAGTGGGTTTTGAAGAATCAAAAATCAAGTTCTTTTCCATAAAAGATATTTTTTTGTTTCAAAAATTAATTTGCATGCCAAAGCCAAGAGAGGAAGTCGAGGAAAGTCGTGGAGGAGCGAAAACATTTGTTTAAGGCCGGACCGTGTGTTGAAATCAGCTGCGCGACGCATTGGGCAGAGGCGCGGCGCACTGGTTGAGCGTGGTGCATTGGGACGCTCATCTCAGTGTATTTTTCAACCAGCGCGGCACATACACCAGGTGCGGTGCACTGGGTTTTGCGCACGGCGCACAGGACAGATAACCAAAATTTTGTCATTTGCCTCCACAAACTCCAAATCAACTCGGTTATTTTTGTCCAAGTAAGTTTATGAGATGTTGTAATTTCCATTTAAACAATGTTTGGTGTGGTTGGAGATTTGATATGAGAGTTGAATGTCAAAAGCCAAACCCTATCATCTTGTTGAAGAAATGCCTCTTTAGGGTTTTGAAGTTGGAGTTTCAAAATTTGTTTTGGTGCCAAAAATTTTCTTCCCTCACTTAGTTCATTCCTCCCTCTCACTGTTATCCTATTATTTCAGTCTATTCCCTTATCTCACTATATCCCTAAAGTCACTCAATACTTATTTCATCCCTTATCCCTTTCATATTCAAAGTGACTTATTCCTAAGCCCCATTTTCCTGTCCCTAAGTTAATTTATTCCTTATCATTCCTCTTTCCCATTTCACTTGTAAAAAAAATTCCCAAATTCCCAAAATCCCAAAAATTCAAGTAGTTGTCCCATTGTCTCTACATTATCAAATCAGAAGTTTTAAAAAAAGGCAAATCTCACTTGGTTAAACTCCATTTTCCCCACTGCCCTATTTCCCACAATCCCTCATTTGAATTTGAAATATTTGGCATTAAAACAAAAGGTACCAAATTCTCCTTTTCAACAAGCTAAACATACACCTTGCATGGACATTATGGAGACAGACACTGAAACATCATATGAACAAGACATTGATTCCACCACTAAACTGCATGCACCAAGAAGGCATTAAGGTGGCGTAAAAATCATGATAGGCTCCAAATTTTGGCCGAAGCTTCTTTGGATGAGCATAGCACTCAATAAGGGACCTTCAGCCCAAATTTCAAGAAATTTGGGAAAAATTTTGTCAATTTTGAATTTTTTTGGTCACAAAACAGGTTTTTCTGCCCGACGCGTAGCGCCACTTGGCGCGCGCTTATAATTGGCAACTCTTCAGGGGGGGAACTTTGAATTTATGGATTTTTTATCAAAATTTATGCATGCTCATGGATTACCTAAGGATTTCATCAAGTTTTGGGCTGCCTAAAGGGTCAAAAACACCCCAAAAAAGGCCTTTCTGCCATTTTTTGCACACATAGGAAGAAGTGTTGGGAGATTGAACTTTTGGAGGCGCAAATGGCAACCAAATCGAGAAATTACACTTGGGTTGGAAAGTAGACAGATAGGGCTTTCCAACGCGCTATCCTGTGCTCAATTTGGACTTCAGGAAGGGCCTCAAAATCAGCCTCAAACTTGTGCTACGCATAGAGATTCCAGGCACGACGCATAGAGGAATTTGGCCTATTTTTCACTCAGCAGCTCAGAATTTCGCCTAGTTTTGGCTAGTTTGACTTTTTCATGTAACTCTTGATGTAACTTGATGTAATTTCATGAACATGATGTAATTTTGGCACATTTTTACTCATTCTAGAAGATTCATTCACCAAAAGGTGAAATGTAAGTGAATGGATCCGTTTCCTAGCATATATAGGCAAGTTGTTTCATTGCCTATTTTCTAGTTCCTAGTTTAGATATGGTTGAAATAGCTCCTAGAATGATGAGCTCGACCCCTAGAGGCATGGGGAGGAGTTAGGCTTGTTTATATTATGTATTTTCTCAGTCATTTTCAGGGTTGGACACTTGGGATTGCTTGGCACTTCATTGTACATTTCATCTCTGCACTTTTGGAAAAGGAATAGACCAGGGTTTGCAGCACTCTTCGGGATGCATGTGGCTCTATGTTTTGATGGTTTTTTTCTCTATGTAATTGTAAGTTCACTGATTTTTATGTGTATCATTTTCCCTTCTCTTTTCTTCTTAAATTAAACAAATCAGTGTTAAAGGTGGAATTCATTGGATTGCTCTGCTCTGCCTTTAGGTTTGTTTAATTTTCCATGTTTTCATCTGTTTGAGGAGGAATCTTGAGACCCTCTTGCCCTCTTCAGCTCCTCACCTGTCTGATCCATCCATTCATTCAATCTAAAGCATCAAAATTATTGCCTTCCTTTCCCCAATCATAACTCTGCAAAAACTAGGTCTTATCCCCGCACCCAAAACTGCCTTTCCCTTTGATCCAACAAAAACCCCCAAAAACACAATCAAACTCCTTCACTTATGTACCTAGCCTAAAATTATCTTTTATTTCAAGTCATCTCAAGCCCTATTGATTATTTTTGCTGAGATTGACCTGGAGAGAGCCCTCTCCTGTTCTGGTAGGGCTAGCTACCAGACTGAGCGTGGTTTGATGTTACCCTGAACTCTGCCTTCCTTCAGCCTGAGGTAGATTTAGGCAATAACATAGTGGTGACCATACTGGGAAAGAAAATGGTTTTCTTGTTGGTGTTATTTTTTTTATAAGCTACAGACGGAGCCTGAAGTTATGCCAGGTAGCCTTCGAAACACTCTTGCTTTGCATTAGCGAAAGTAGATAAACGTTGCTTCAGTCAATCTTTGATCTAGTTTGTAAACGTAACATCTAACTTGTAAATTTCCCCAGTACATGTATCAAGTTAGATCTGATGGTTGATGGTGGACAACGATCATACATAAGAAGGCTGAAATCATTCACCTGGTGACTCCAACTCAATGTAGAGACTCCACTGGAGGACTAACTCTTTCTCTGAGAAAATGGAAGGATCTTACACAAAGTTCAGGTATCTAAAGTGGAATGGTATTCAGGATCTAGTCTGCTTTCTTGTAAATTACTTCTTCGCTGGTCTTGAAGCTGTCCTGAAAGTTTTTCAGAATTTGTTGTATGATAAAGGTGATCAAAATCTTCACTCGACCTATTCAAAAAGTGTAAATACTGAGTTTCCCTTTGATCCTGGCCTCCTTACTTTTCCCACATCTTATGATGACTCTCTTCAGAGTGATGAGCCTAAAGAAAACAAAACTGATCCCATAGCTCTTGTATATACTCTTACACCTTTTATAGTCCCAGATAGGTATAAACCTCTTGTTTTACCTTCTGTTCTCCATGCTTTCCCTGCAAATTATTACCTATATTTGCCGAGATTTGACGGTGAATGTAACAATGTCAACACTGAGCAACATGGGCAGAATGTTGAGACTTTCCTAGACCTTTTTGAAGTTGATGACGAAGATGTTAGTATTAGGCTTTTTGCTCTTTCTTTGCAAGCCAAAGTCAAGAGTTGGTTCAAAGCCCTGCCTTATGCGAGCATCTCAGATTTCCAGCAGTTCGTCAAAGTTTTCCTCGACAGGTGGGTGATCGAACAGAACCCTTTCCTTATTTTAGAAGAGTATAACCAGCTTAAAACACTGTCAGGAGAGACAATACAACAATTTTTTGCCAGATTTAACCAAGTTTATTATTCGATGCCAGTTGATATAAGGCCTCCTCCTAGATCTGCTCTCTTGCACTATCCGGGTGCTTTTGATCCGGAAATGGAATTTCAGTTGAGAGAAAGGAATGTTGCAACACTTGAAGAAATACAGAACAGTGCAGTAAATGTAGAAGCTAATCTGTTGATCAAAAGAGCAAGGCTAAAGGAAGAAGAAAAGAAGAATGTTGCAGAGCATCTGACACCTTCAGAGGAAAAGCTTGACCTTTTGGTAAACGCAGTAGAAGAGATGGTGTGGAAAATGACTGCAAAAAATGAAAATGACGTTCATGAATAAGTGGCTGATCCAAAACATTTTGTTTCTTATCCCAGTTGTCATAGATCTGATAATGATTGTTTTATAGATCATCTTGGAGTAGAGATATTTGTTGATTTGACATGTATACTTGATGATGTGTTTTATACTGATGATTTGCCTCCGTTTGATCAATATGATGATGATTATGTTCTCCAAACAGAAGCTAATCTTGCAGACAAATCAACAGCTAGTTTGTGGGAGGAAGAAGTTCACTTTCAGCAGCTTGAGTACAGTGATCAACCGATGCATATCAGCTATGACAGTGATGAGGAAAGTGCAACAAATTTTGAAGTAAGTGAAGGATATTTACCTTTTTGTTTTGATTATTTTCAGTTCATCAGAGACAACTTCCATGTAATCAGAAATCGACTGTCAACAAGTCTTTATTTGGACCATCTTGAGGGCAATGAAAACCTTGTTCAAGACTTCTCATATTCAGATTTGCAGCCTCCGAAAGCCATTGATTGTCAAGTTGCGGATGAAGGCTTGGAAGCTGGCACATATGATCAAATGATACAAGATGACTCCGCGCCATTTTGTTTTGAATCATTCCAGTTTTTGAAGGGTAAATTGCATAGTAAATCGTCAAATGAGCGGCCTGTAGGAAATCAACAATCTCTTAGTTTTAATGTTGAGGATGAGACAGATAGAAAAATTCTTGAGCAAGTTGTTAATGATAAATCTTCCCTTGAAACGACTGATGAAATCATTTTGGATACAAAACCCTCCCTAGCACCAGATTTTCAACCACCAAACGCAATTGAAGGTGAGATTACAGATGAAGGCGTGGAAGCCAAAATACATGATTTAATGATGCAAGAGTATTTTGTACCCTTTTGTTTCGAAGCATTTCATTTTATAAAGAATAATCTTCGTAATATCTCTAAAAAAATAGATGAACAGCCAGTAGGATGTCATACAATTTCAATGGATACATCGCAGCAGTCTTCTCAAGTTTTTGATGATCCTATTGCTCGTGTGTTGGATGATGTTTGCTGTAAAATTTCTTCTTCATTGGCTAACCATGTGCCAGAAAATAATGTTGATAATAATCTTATTCAAGAGTCGCCTTCATTGTCTTGTTTAACAGATTTTTCATTACAAAGCCCATACCAAGGTTTGCAGTCATATGAGGAGATTGATAAAGGAGACTTTTGTTCTATTTGAAATCAGCAATAGAGTTTGGTTATTCACAAAATTCAGGATCCTTTTGACAGCCTGTTGCTGTCACCAAAGAAAGACAGCACATATGTGAGGAAAATATTAATATCCAGCTATGAAGATTACCTGGATCAGAGCAGTAATGTGTTAATGGAAATCAATAGCTATGTTTATGAAGATCCTTTTGCAGTATTCTTGAAGTCATCCAGTCAATTCATGCTTTGCAATTTTATCAGCAGTCAACTTGATTCCAATTTTCCATGGGAGTTGCCTTTCGATTCTTCCCTTTTCCTGCACATCAGAAAGCATTTGGGAAGAAATCAAATACAGCCAAGATGCTTACATGGTTGCATTGGCTGTTCCATTTCACTTGATCGGGTGGTGAAAAGAAATGTTAGAGTAGGTTTGATGAATAAGATCAATTATGAGCATCTTTCCAGTTTGTTAGTTATGTTTTAGTCATGTTTGGTTTTATTATGGTTTTCAGTTTTAGCCTTGAGTCAGAGTCAGTCTGCATAATTTCATTTTTGTGTTTTGACTCCATTGCCCAATGGATGAAGGCACTGTCTTCTCTCCCAAATATCTGCAGTCCTTGGCACCTCCAAGGAGCTACCATCCCCATTGGAGCCAATGTTAGAGTCGGTATCTTCATCCCTCCGTCAGAGATCAATTTTATCTTGTTGCATTTCATTTTAGGTGTCTCACTCAGTTCAGTCATCTGCATTCCATTAGGAACATCGATTTTCTGACGGTAGGGGGCACTCATGTTCCTCATGTCTTGTACTTGCTGGTCTAATTCTGTTCACTGAAATCATGTACAGTCTTGTTTGGTCTCAAAATTGACAAAGAGTCATTTTAGGGTTGCAGGTTTCATTAGGTCTAGGGTTTCACTAATTTGGTCTTCAAAATGCTTAATAATGCCAGCAGGCACATGAGGGAGCTTCAAATAAGGTTTTGGAGCAAAATTTTCATCATCATAATGCTTGATAATAATTTTTCTTCAAAACATTCTTCAAAACCCTGTTTTGAAGAAAAATTGTCTATTTTGTCTTTTTGTAATAAATGTAATGTAAATTTCAAAGTTTTTTCAGTTGTGAAATTATTCAGGCGCAGCCCTGGTCGCCTTTTCCAAAACACCATGCCATCTATCCCTGCAAAGACAGACAAAGAGATTCATCATCAGTTTAAAAATCAAAGGAAACAAACAAAAACAAAGTTTATTTTAAAAAAGTGAAAAGTGCCAAAGTTTGCAACATTAGAAAGTGGGTTTTCAAGAAGCAAAAATCAAGTTCTTTGCCATAAAAGATATTTTTGTGTTTCAAAAATTCATTTGCACGCCAAAGCCAAGAGTGGAAGTCGAGGAAAGTCGTGGAGGAGCGAAAACATTTGTTTAAGGCCGAACTGTGTGTTGAAATCAGCTGTGCAACGCATTGGGCAGAGGCGCGGCGCACTGGTTGAGCACAGCGCATTGGGTCACTCATCTCAGTGTATTTTTCAACCAGCGTGGCGCATACACTAGGCGCGGCGCACTGGGTTTTGCGCGCGGCGCACAGGACAGATAACCAAAATTTTGTCATTTGCCTCCACAAACTCCAAATTAACTCGGTTCTTTTTGTCCAAGTAAGTTTATGAGCTGTTGGAATTTCCAT
This sequence comes from Pinus albicaulis, assembly GCA_034641835.2. Lineage (NCBI taxonomy): Eukaryota > Viridiplantae > Streptophyta > Pinopsida > Pinales > Pinaceae > Pinus > Pinus albicaulis. The sequence goes on from CM076569.1 coordinate 492,848,793, forward strand.
TTAAACAATGTTTGGTGTGGTTGGAGATTGGATATGAGAGTTGAATGTCAAAATCCAAACCCTATCATCTTGTTGAAGAAATGCCTCTTTAGGGTTTTGAAGTTGGAGTTTCAAAATTTGTTTTGGTGCCAAACTTTTTCTTCCCTCACTTGGTTTATTCCTCCCTCTCACTGTTATCCTATTATTGCAATATATTCCCTTATCTCCCTATATCCCTAAAGTCACTCAATACTTATTTCATCCCTTATCCCTTTCATATTCAAAGTGACTTATTCTTAAGCCCCATTTTCCTATCCCTAAGTTACTTTATTCCTTATCATTCCTATTTCCCATTTCACTTGTAAAAAAAATTCCCAAATTCCCAAAATCCCAAAAATTCAAGTAGCTGTCCCATTGTCTCTACATTATCAAATCAGAAGTTTAAAAAAAAGGAAAATCTCACTTGGTTAAACTCCATTTTCCCCACTGCCCTATTTCCCACAGTCCCTCATTTGACTTTGACATATTTGGCATTAAAACAAAAGGAACCAAATTCTCCTTTTCAACAAGCTAAACATACACCTTGCATGGACATTATGGAGACAAACACTGAAACATCATATGAACAAGACAGTGATTCCACCACTAAACTGCATGCACCAAGAAGGCATTAAGGTGGCGTAAAAAGCATGATAGGCTCCAAATTTTGGCCGAAGCTTCTTTGGCTGAGCATAGCACTCGATGAGGGACCTTCAGCCCAAATTTCAAGAAATTTGGGAAAAATTTTGTCAATTTTGAATTTTTTTGGTCACAAAACAGGTTTTTCTGCTCGACGCGTAGCGCCACTTGGCACGCGCTTATAATTGGCAGCTCTTCAGGGGGAAAAATTTTCATTTATGGATTTTTTATCAAAATTTATGCATGCTCATGGATTACCTAAGGATTTCATCAAGTTTTGGGTTGCCTAAAGGGTCAAAAACACCCTAAAAAAGGCATTTCTGCCACTTTTTGCACACACAGGAAGCAATGTTGGGAGATTGAACTTTTGGAGGGGAAAATGGCAACCAAATCCATAAATTCCACTTGTTTTGGAAAGTAGACAGATAGGGCTTTCCAACGAGCTATCCTGCGCTCAATTTGGACTTCAGGAAGGGCCTCAAAATCAGCCTCAAACTTGTGCTATGCATAGAGATTCCAGGCGCGGCGCATAGAGGAATTTGGCCTATTTTTCACTCAGCAGCTCAGAATTTCGCCTAGTTTTGGCTAGTTTGACTTTTTCATGTAACTCTTGATGTAAATTGATGTAATTTCATGACCATGATGTAATTTTGGCACATTTTTACTCATTCTAGAAGATTCATTCACTAAAATGTGAAATGTAAGTGAATGGATCAATTTCCTAGCATATAGAGGCAAGTTGTTTCATTGCCTATTTTCTAGTTCCTAGTTTACATATGGTTGAAACAGCTCCTAGAATGATGAGCTCGACCCCTATAGGCATGGGGAGGAGTTAGGCTTGTCTATATTATGTATTTTCTCAGTCATTTTCAGGGTTGGACACTTGGGATTGCTTGGCACTTCATTGTACATTTCATCTCTGCACTTTTGGCAAAGGAATAGACCAAGGTTTGCAGCACTCTTTGGGATCCATGTGGCTCTATGTTTTGATGGTGTGTTTCTCTATGTAATTTTAAGTTCACTGATGTTTATGTGTATCATTTTCCCTTCTCTTTTTTTCTTAGATTAAACAAATCAGTGTTAAAGGTGGAATTCATTGGATTGTTCTGCTCTGCCTTTAGGTTTGTTTAATTTTCCATGTTTTCATCTGTTTGAGGAGGACTCTTGAGACCCTATTTCCCTCTTCAGCTCCTCACCGGTATTATCCATCCATTCATTCAATCTAAAGCATCAAAAGGATTTCCTTCCTTGCCCCAATCAAAACTCTGCAAAAACTAAGCCTTATCCCCGCACCCAAAACTGCCTTTCCCTTTGATCCAACAAAAACCCCCAAAAACACAATCAAACTCCTTCACTTATATACCTAGCCTAAAATTATCTTTTATTTTAGGTCATCTCAAGCCCTATTTATTATTTTTGTTGAGATTGACCCGGAGAGAGCCCTCTCCTGTTCTGGTAGGGCTAGCTACCAGACTGAGCGTGGTTTGATGTTACCCTGAACTCTGCCTTCCTTCAGCCTGAGGTAGATTTAGGCAATAACACTAATCACTTGAAAATAGATTAGAATGTTGCTAGAGGATGGCAAGATTTTTCCCAATATCTTATATGTTCTTACAAACAAATATGAGAAGACTTACAAAAATAAGATGATGATAAAAAGTGTAACTAAGTGCGTAAAGCAGGGGCTTCAAGGTTCAACCTTAGGCATGTTCCCTCTTTCAATCCTAATATTACTTGGAATTATTTCTATGGTGCATGTCAAATTTTGGGTAATTATGTTGCTCGTATTGTCCTTCATTACAGTTATGATCATTAATTCTAACTCAAGATTTGAACTAGTAGTGGTACTAATATTCGTGCAAGGTAAGTAGCCCTTTGGGCCCTATTAAAATTTTCTATGGTTAAAGGTGTTCATAATCTTTAGGTTGTTGGAGACTCAAAAGTGGTAATTATAGTTTTAAAGTATATGTGACATTGGATAGTCTGGTTCTCTCTCACTGGCAACACTAAGTTAAGGAACTCCAGGAAGCTTTCCATTCAGTTTCTATTCAGCATGTTCACAGAGAATTTAATTCTCAGGCAGATCATCTTTCAAAGGATCCCATTGCAATCAGCAAATGGATTATGCATGGAGACTTAGAGGGAGGTTTTTGGTTTCAGATTGCCCAGAAAAAGGCTTTATACTCAATATTTCAAGTGTGAAATCAACATATACATTGAACCACCCATAAATGATCAAAAAATAAATAGTCCTAAGGCTTAACCATAGAAATATCAGTTAATTGAAGTTAGAGATGCAAGGGTTCCGCTAAATTTAGTAGTTTAGCAAAAAAACCCACATGTGAAGCAAAGGGGCAATCTCACTTTCTCTTAGTGTTGACTTAAGAAAATTATCTAATTTTATTATAGTCAAAATAGAAAATCTAGCAAATGTAATTGAGCATGCATGGATATTTTATCTCACTACGACTTCAATTCAGTGAGACAGTTTGACTTGAGTTTAAAATTCAAGTTCACTTGAGTTCTAGATGTCAGTTAGGCTTGATTTCGGCGAGGCAGTTCGACTTCAGTTCAAGGAGCTAGTTTTCTTGAGTTGAAGGGAAGTTCGATCCTATAAAGAGAAGAGTGTAGACTTGGTGAATACATCATTATGCACTAGAAATAATTTGTATTTGAGGTCAGGAAAATATTTCCAGATCAGCGTGTGAGGTCAGGGAGAGCACATCACTTAAGGAGGTTGAGATACATTGCGTAAGAAGGCAATTCTATCTAGTGTTTTTTGGTTTTTTGTTAATTGTATGCTTGTGTCTTTATGAATTTATTTTCTGCTACAAATTCATTAGAATACTCAATAAATTTGATCAGTGAATTTCGCAGTTCATTTTTATAATTCTTGCATCTCAGAACATTGTTCAAATTAGCAGTTGGGTATTAGAAAAGTAACAAGATATGCATTTGTCCTATTACTACTTATTACATTCATCATAGGCTCCTAGAAGGTAGCCTTCAGTAAAAGGACTCAATCATCTTGTTGTTTTCAAAAAGGGTCCAATACATTAACAATAAACAAAACTAGAGTTTTTTTTAATGAACTTCAACTAGAAAAGTGGCCCTGCATCAATACAGGACTCTCTCAGAAACTTAGACCTATGAAAATTCCCTGATCTCCTACTTTGGATTTTGACCCTCATGCGTAATAAATATTTGTTTAGGTAAATGATCAAATAGGGAGTTGAATTCTTAACAAACATGAAAATTGAAACTTCAACAAATAACCTCTTAACCTCCTGCACTTGGGTCATTATAGGTTCTAACGTCAGATTTTCAATTTGTATTAAATTTTTTCCCAGTTCTCCATTATTTTCAAATCTTCGAAGACTTTCAAATTCTTTAAGCCTTTAGCTATAGTTGTTTTAAAGAGGAGCCACATGGCAAATAGCTCAGCCCTATTATATGTACCATTTCCAGCAGCTAGTTTCATATTGAAAATTGAGATTGATTGAGAAGCAAGACAACATCAGCTCCACAAACCTAGGTAACCCTGGTAGGCTCCATCACAAAATCCCAGACCTGATCATAGTTTATAAGAGATTATTTTTGGGTTCTGGAAAAAAATTCTATCAATGGATTCCAACTACTATCACATGCACTCTGGATTTTATGAGCTATTTGTGTATCCTTACCATTTTGTGGGTTGACAAAGGCTGATTGCACCTAATTTCCTGGTCGGGCCAGTAGTTGTCTTTGCTTAGTGGTTGGTGGTCGAACCAATGGGTCCCCTGCTAAACCCCTGAACCAACGTCTTCTCATCTAAACCCCTGAACTAACGTCTTCTCAGCTACTGTCTCAGCGATTCTGCAATGTGATTGTAGTCGTCGGTCATTGCTGGAAAAAGAGCATAATTAGGCTAAGCATTGTTAGAAAAAATGTGGTAATGTAATTACCACATATCCCTTGTTGGAATTTAAAAAAAAGGCCGGTATTTAGGCTAATCTAGGGGTCTCAAATTCCACAAGGTAACTTACATTTCACCAAATGAAATTTCAAATTAATAATTATTTTCATATATATCCTTCGCTTCATAAAGCTTCCACAAGTAAAAGTTTTAGTTTAATTCTTACATCGAAAACCCCTATCCACACTCTTGATTCGATGAGTGTGTGACAAGTCTCCTTTTCTTAGTAGTTGTTTTCCATTTTGGTTCTAGACAATCCCCCTCCTCGGGTGATCTACTTGATCGATGTAACACCCTTACATTAAATATGATCTCTATAAACACGTTTGTGTAATTGAGCATCTCATCATAATTTTAGATTGCTTGCATAGAAACTTGGTGTGGTTAATCTAATAAAATTATTACTAGTAAAAGTTCATTCATGTTCCGATAATGATATTGAGGCATGGACATGTGTTGCTATTCATTGTGCATCAATGGTTTAAACATGTATTAATGCTAAGTTAAATAATAATGCTTTAAAATAATTAATGTCAATTGATTAATTATGAATTAGTAAATTTAATTAAAAATTACTAATTAGACTACAATGTTAATTGATTAATCACTTAATTTTTTTTATGTTATATTTATCAACATACATGTAATAAAAAATTTAAGTGACTCTTAAAAACCCAAGGAAGAGGCACACAGGTTAGAGTCTAAGCAAGTTAGCCATTAATGCATGGCGTTGTCATCTATGTTTCGTTCCCTAAAAGGTTAACTTGTTGGGTAATGAAATGAAAGGGAGGGGTAAGAGTGCCCTCTAAGTCACATTTGGAGGCAACCCCAAACAACATTAAATACAAGAGATGAGGAGAGCAGGGGGTCCAAAATTTTTGGTGTTGAAGAGAATTCTCAAGAAGTAAACCTATGCAAGAACATTACACGGGGGGGATTACACCAAAGAGTGGCTCCACCTTCATTAGTTTTCTTTTCCCATATATAACAAAGCTTGAGTGTGAACAACGAGTGATTGAACATACAAGTGCTTTCTTAGATTGATAAACCATGGTGCTTGCTTCTACTGATAAACCATTGTGCTTTTCTGTTAAAAAACGCAACAAGAAATTCTTAATTTTATTTTCCCTTGATTAAATTGAGAAAATTCGAATTTCAACATCAACCAAGGGGGGTCTGAAGGGAAGTATCTAATGCTCTTGTGCATATGTGGTTAAACAAAAAGGCCCCCTTTCATTTTCATTAAGTGTTCCTGATACAAAATCCATATTATAGTCGAAGCCCTAAAAATTAGATGAAGTCCAAGTACATTGAATGTATTGTATATAAATAACCTTTCTAACAACTTGACACAAACATACAATGATGTCATTCATATTGGTGGTGTAAATCACTTGATGAATTTTGTTACAACTTTAATCGCTAAAGAGGCCTTGTCTTTTTGAGTGATCTATTCATTTCCAACTCCTTGTGTGAGAGAGCACTACAAGATCCATCTGATCATGAAATGTGGATATTGTGAGTGATTCAAATCGACGCTTGGAAAATTATCTAATTTTTCTATGTTTGGTATACATGGTAATAATGGCATTACCCACAAACACATGATACCCTCATAACCAATACCTAGTTATCTAAAAATCAAATGTTTCCAATATGCTCAATTAGAGGTGAAGGATTCTCCTAGGAGGTCAATATGTTGGTTTGGGGTGTTATTTTCAGCCTCAGATACTTATTGGTTAAGGGCTTCAAGGGTAAAGGGTTAAGTTCCAAGGGATTTAGGGTCATAGGATTTAGTGGTTATCACCACTATTGGGGGTTCCCCTATCGATTGTTCTCACTACCTTTCCTCTAGGTCCCCTAGCCCCTTATATGAAATTAGGTCCTAAGCCCCCTTCTCATTCTCTAATGCTAGGATTATAGATCATAGTAAACCATACTTGCACCTCTAAATTCTACCCATCCATGAAACCCTTGTGTCCCCTTGACCCGTTATTTCACATTCCCTAAGGCACAAATCAAATATTTGGATGTATCTTGGATGACTTGTCACATTCCACTAGCTTCACGCATGAATAGGAATTCCCATCATTTAAGAATTTTTTGGAGGGTTTTCATGGAATATTCAAGGGCCACATTTACAAAAAAAGAGCATTTTATAAGTATATGTTAGATGGATTAAGGACTATAGGGTTGTTGACAGGGAAAAAATTCCACCTTGCCAACAAGGGGGAATTAATCACCCGATTGTAGGTCCCAACTAGACCTGCTCTCGATTTGAATGGCCAATCCCAACGTGTTTTAAGGACTATTACAAGGGTCATGGGTTTCAATAAATACGTACAATCTGCAATAATTATACAAAAAAGAATGCATAAACCATTTATGCTTCTTTCCAAATGTGCTTGTACCTTGGTCTAGCCTTAACAGCTCCCCAACAGTGCAAACAATCCAAAGGAACCCCAAAATTCCCTTTTAGAACATGTTTATGAAGTCTACACGAATTATGGTTCAAGTGGGTCACTCGGGTCATAGACGCCCTTAGCACCTTGAACGTGTTTCTGCACATGGGTCACCGAGGTCACGGTTTACACGTGGGTCACCGCGGTCATGGCCTGCACGCGTCTCCTGAATGTGTTCAGATCGCGTTCGACCCAACCCGACCCTGATGAACGACTTTTGCACCTTCAAACATTGTTCCACATGACATCCTGAGCACAGACGCATTGCACGAACCCGACTCGACCTAAACGCGCCTGCCTTGAACATTGTTATGCATGCGTCCTACGGAAGGAACCCGACTTGACCCTACCCTGAACACTGTTCTACACGCGCCCGACAGAAGGAACCCGACTCCACCTGCAGGTGAATGCTGAATGTGTTTTTACCCGACACGACCCATACTCTATTTCCTTGCTGCGGCTTCGCCCCGACCTGAACGCATTTGGGCAAGCGCCCTCACAGGGCGTGACACGACGCGCCCGACTGAACGAAGACACAAGGGAGAAACCAGAAAATGGGCCACACAAACATGCAAAGGGCACCCGTGCGGTCACAACTTAGAAAATTTGATATGGGCACCCTCACACGGCGCGACACAGTGCATCCGACCGAATGAAGGCACAAGTGAGCAACCGGAAAATGAGCTGCACGAATGTGCACAAGGCACCTGTGTGGTCACAACCTAGAAAATTTGATACAGGGACCCTCAACCAAAACGACCCGACCCAAACGCGTTTGGGCGGGCGCCCTAAACCGAAACGACCTGACCCGAACGTGTTTTGGTGGGCGCCCTCAACCGAAACGACCTGACCCGAACGGGTTTGGGCGGGTGCATGACCGAACGAAGGCATAAGGGAGAAAATGGAAAACGGATCGCATGAACATGCACAAGGCACCCGTGCGGTCACAATTTAGAAAATTTGATATGGCTTCCCTCAAATGAAACGACCTGACCCGAACGCGTCTGGGCGGGCGCCCTCACACAGCGCGACACAACGCGCACGACCGAATGAAGGCGTAAGGGAGCAAATGAAAAACGGGCCGCGCGAACGTGCAAAAGGCACACGTGTGGTCACAACTTAGAAAATTTGATACTGCCACCCTCAAAAGAAACGACCCAACCGGACCCGAACGCGTTTGGGCGGGCACCCTCACATTGCACGCTCGACCGAACGAAGGCACAAGGGAGAAAACAGCAAATGGGCCTCATGAACGTGCACAAGGCACCCATGGGAGGAACTGTTTTTTTAACTCCTCAGTCAATCTCTCCTTGCGTAATTTCTAGAATAATACATACATGTGAATGGATGGTCATTTAATTAAACCCATGCATTTTTGTGATAAGCGTGAAAGGCCACAACCTCAAGCTCATATAATCTTCACTAAATTATAAACATAAAATGCAAAGAAGTAGCAGGACAACTGGGAATAAAACCATGAAATCATGTGTTTACATTATGGCTAAACGTTATGATCATGTCATTCTAACAACACAAGATATAGGGGAGATCCTTAAACCTCATATAAAAGAAACGCTTAGTCTAATGAAGCCAGAATTTCATCCATAAAACAATAGAAATTCTAGCATGATTTTGCGAAAATCTGGTGGAAGTTATTGAAAATCTAGGTTATAGTTGTCAATATTCAAGATTTTGGGTGCCTTGAAGGGTCCTTGATGGTGTTGAATCCATTTTCGTCATCAAAAGAGCAATTTAAACACTACCATAGTGGGATTTTTTGAGGAATTTATTGTCGTATTCTAGCAAGAAAATGGTCATCCGGAAAAAATTATGGCCTCGTTGGAAAATTCCTAAAAGAAATGCACTTTTAATGTTTTTTAACAATTTCAACAATTTTGGTGCTGCAATAATCTGACAACAATGATGAAATTTACGATAATGCAAATAAATATGGGTGAGATTCTCTTGGTTTCAATAATAATTTATTCCCTACTGAACAGGGCCAACCACGTGAAGGTGGAAGCTCATATATATATTAATTAACAAAATTACTACACTAATATATGAAATAATACATTAAATCTGTAACAAACCTCATATCGTCACCATTCTGACATTTTGTAAATGGTCTTTTCATATCGTGGCTATTCCGACGATCTCAATAGCCTATGTCATGCTTCTGACATTTTCTATCCATGTCGTTATTCCGACGTTTTGTGAACAGTCTTTGTGAACGTGTCAGGGTGCCCTAGGAAACGCATTCGGGCGGGTTGGGTCATGTGAGGGCGCCGAGGGAAACGAGTTAGGGTGGGTCAGGTCGGGTCGAGTCGTGTTGTGTGAGGGCACCGAAGGAAACCCTTGAGTCTGTCATATTCCAATTTTTGTTGTAATAAATTTCCATTTTTTATACGGCCTCCCTCACACGATCCGACTCGAATGTGTTTCCTATCGCGCCCTCACATGGCACGAGCTGACCCGCTCGAACAAAGGCATGAAGGAGATCAAAATGGAAAATAGATCGCACAAACATGTAGTATAAGGCACACAGGCGATCACAACTTAGCATTTTTTATACGACCACCCTCACACGACCTGACCCACCTGAATGTGTTTCCATAGATGCCCTCAAACGACCCGACGTGACCTGACCCGCCCGAACTCATTTCCCTGGGTGCCCTCACACAACCCGACCTGACCCTCCTCGACCCGTGGCAAACACGTTTCCTTGTCCGCCCTCACACGACCCGACCTGAACCGACCGTGCCCGATCGAATGCATTTCCTTGAGTGCCCTCACATGACCTGACCCAACCTGACCCGCCCGAACGCATTTCCTCGGGTGCCCTCACATGACACAACCTGAGAAAACCCGCCCGAATGCGTTTACCTGAGTGCCCTCACACGACTCGACTCAACCCAACCTGACCCGCTCGAACACGTTTCCTTGGGCGCCCTCACACGACACGACCCAACCTGACTCGCCTAAATGCATTTCCTTGTGCAACCTTACATGACACGACCTGATCGAACCCTACCCAACCTGCCCGAATGTGTTTCCTTGGGCACCCTCACACGACCCAACATGACCCAACTCGGACGCATTCCTTAGGCACCCTCACATGACCCGACCTAACCTGACCTCACACGACCCAACCCGACCCGACCTCACACGACCCAACCTAACCTGACTCGACTCGACTAGACCCAACCTGACCCGAACTAACCCCGAAACCTCAGACGACCTGACCTGACACCGCGACCTAACACTACCCCACCCGACCCGACTGGCCGACCTGCCCGGAAAAAGGAAATTCTAATGTGAAGCTTGCAAAAAGGCTAAAGGGATGACATGCATGAACATAGGAGAGGGTAATAGAAATTTCGAGAAGAAGGCTAGAGAGGGAGAGCTATTGAAGTTAGAGAATATTCATTCACCCAATATCAATGTAAACTTTGATCAACTTCTTTCTTGCATTGTTGTAAAGATATTTGATTGTAGAACAATGCCACAAGGCGTTGCAATTAAGCAAAAAAAACTTTGATCTCAAAAAACATCGTTTAATGCTTCAAAATGACCCAAAAAATTTTTAGACCTTAATCCTCCAAACTAGGACTTGCTGTTAAAAATAAACATGAGAGCTAATTCCTCTATTTTTCCTTACTTTGAAAACATCAAAATAAATAACAAAGAAAAATAATTGAGAAATGGACCTCTGAGACCAGAATATATATCATAATGAGAGTATTAAAGCTAACTTTGTACTCACGCTTCCATCAACACTCTTTAAATCATCTTGTATATTATATCATTGCTAACATTTAATCCTTTAGTAATATTGATTTCTAGGTGCGGGGTTTCCTTTACATGTATTAATAAAAACCTATTAAACTGAAAATATATGAAAAGTTATCGTTACTATGTGAGGTTTAGTTGCTCTATTTCCGGCATCAAACCCCCTTGAAACGAGGTATTCCTCTACATTTAAATTTTAAAATTCAATTTATTAAAGAATAAACATATCTACCCACAAAGTTAATTTTTCCTTAGTTTGGATTAAATTAGACATTAAACTCGTTAGAATTAATGTTGGAGGATGATTAAAATTCTTAAATTTATTAGATCAACTCAATTGTGAACATATAGATTATTATAAACTTTGTAGTGTTGCTTTCTTCCTTTTACCAAAGTGGGTGAAAGGAACATATCAATGTGGGTTAAAGGAACATATTACAATACTCTTGAAGGTACATGTATTAGGGACTACATTGATGTGACAGATTTGGTGGATGCATACGTGAAGCCTTAGTTAATCTTCATCCTAGTGAAGTAGAGTTATATAATGTTGGCCCGGGAAAGGGTATGTAAGCTATAACTATAGTTTTTTCATATTGTTTTTATTATGTTGAGTCTAATTTATTTTAGACCTTTTTCTTACCTATGCCATTTTGATGTGGAAAAGAGGTACTTAAGGAGTGTTTGAAAATTAATAAAAAACTTTAATATTATATTATGATTGAAAAGCTACAACGCGAGTTAATATTAGATTACTTAGTGATCCTTCCAAAATTAACCAAGAGTTAAATTTGACTTTAAAATATACAAATCTTAGGGAAAGCCTTACTATGGCTTAGAAATGGCACAAAGAACATTTTAATGGGTATTATAATGATTTGATATTTTTTATTTGGTAAATAGTGTGGTATTTATATGTTAATATTATATAGTGTGGTTACGCGTTTGGTGAACACGTCGCAACACCGACGGTTACCCTCCAACCGGTGCAATACCGACAGTTGTCTTCAAACCATCGCAATACAGACATTTGGTAAACACGTCGCAACATCGATGGTTACCCTCCACCCTTCGCAGTACCGACAGTTGTCCTCAAATCGTCTCCATACCGACGGTTGTCCTCAAAGCATCTCTAAATGTTGCATTAACGACATTTGCCCCAAACCGTCGCAATACCGACTCATATTTTAAAAACATCGCATTTCCGACATTGTGTCCTAAAACCGTCGTAATACCGACTCATATTTTGGAAACGTCACATTTTCGACAACATTCATAAACGTCACAAAAGCGACGATGTCCCTAAACATCGGGATAGCGAAGGTTTTTGGCGGGATTTGAAAAATTGATAAAAATTGGGGAAATTTCCGACAATACGTCAAAAGTGTCTTAACTAAAGTGTCGGAATTTTCACCAAATGTACTAGTGCCTTTTCCCTTACATGCCCAACAATAAGGCTTAAATTGGTCAAAAATCAGTCCCCATTCAGGGTTCAGGGGTCTTGGATGTTGGGTTACCTCTTGGAGGTGTTGTTAATGTTGTGTAAGGTATGTATGCCAGGTTTTCGTCGGTTCCAATTCCTTAAGGTAATATAGGAGGTTGAATCTCATATTAGTAGCCTCTCGTCGCAAGCTTACCATGGTTGGATGGTTAATTAGGTAGATGTGGGAAGAGGTTTTTACACTCCAAGTAGTCGGAAAATCTCTTTCATGAAAATATTATCAATATGTGATGTCTCATAGGTGAATTGTACATGTATGAAATGTGTTGCTTTACTTAAGGTGTCTACCACCACCATAGTGGAATCATGTTATATTTTGGTCCTTAGTAATCATGTGATGAAGTCCAAGGAGATGACTTCCCATTTCCATTTAGGGATAGGAAGTGGATTTAACAATCTGGCAGGGATTTTGTGTTCTACCTTTACTTGTTTACATTGTAAGAATTTTGATTAATATTTTTCCACCTCTTTTTTCATGCTTGGCCCAAAGAAAATTTTTCTTAGTGTCATTTTCATCTTTTGATACCCGGGGTGTCTTGCATATGGCTTCTTATGATATTCATATATTACAAGATGTTTTAAATCATTCACATTGGGTACATACAATATGTTTCTATAGATTAACAAATTTTCAGATTTTTCTACATTACTTGGAATTGTTTGCTGCAATTTCTGTTGAATTTATAGGTATCTATGGTCTTCTAGATTGGATTTTTTAATATTCTCTACAACATATGTTTGAATATTTCTAATGGACACCCCCATTATGGCATGTGCATGTCAGCTCAATGCATCTGCAATTTTATTTTCCTTTCCCTTTATGTGTTTAATGTCAAACTTGAATTCACTAAGAAAAGATAGCCACCTAGACTGTCTAGCATTAAGATCTTGTTTGCTGAAAAAAATATTTTAGGATTATATGATATATTGCCAAAGTAATTTATTTTCCTGATAAGTAGTGGCTCCAAATTTTTAAAGCATGTATTACAACAACCAACTCTATATCATATACCACATAGTTCTATTCATGTTTTTTCAGCTTCCTCGACTTCTAGGCTACTACTACATTTTCCTACATCAAAACTCCCCTAACCATTCCAAGAAAGCATCTGTGCATGTAGGTTTTAACCCTGTACAGAAATTATCTGCAAACGAATTCTTAAAAAATATAAAATAAACAATAGCGAGAGCATAAAACATAAAAAATATACACAGATATTTTTCCCCTTGATCTTGATTTTTCACTATATTCATTTTAGTGTTACAACACATATATATACATGTCAAAGCATTCAAAAACCCAAATCCATTAACCCTAAATTAGAACATAACCGTAGTTCCCTTGACCGTATCTACAAAATAACATGGGTAGAAAACCATCATGCCCCAAAACCATGTGCAAACCCATGTACAAAACCATAGGTGGGTCCGCCCACCTAAAATAGGGTCCCAAAAAAAAAAAAAATCTCGGGGTGCTACCCGAACCCTATGCAGGGGGCTACCCACCCCCTACAAACCCCTGGACAGGGGGGACTACCACCCTCCCTGTGACCCCCCTGCCCGCTACGCTTGGTTCAACGAACAGGGAGGGGCTATCCCCCCCCCCCCCCCCCCATGCGTGCGACTATTCATGGAAAGAATATAACAGACACCCAATAGTGCAAACAATAAATTATTTATTCGGATCTGCAATATGTAAAATAGGAGCCACTATAAGTAAGTGCTTCAATTTATCAAAAATTTCTTGACATTTGGTTTTGAACTAAATTTTTATTCCCTTATTCTATAACGATGTAATATGGTAAGCCAATTTAGAGAATCCTTCTATAAATATTTGGTAATATTAGTTCATTCCCATTAATGAGCAAACATCTGACACATCCTTAGGTATGGGTCAATTAAAAATATCCCTAACCTTCTCAAGATCAATGAACAATCCCTCCTTTGAAATAAGGTGACCCAAATATTGTATTATGTCCTTATAAAACTTCACATTTGCAAAGTTTAGCATATAGTTGATTTTCCCTAAAAGTTTGCAGTACTAATATTAGATGATTCTTATGTTCTTTTTCATTCTTGGAATACACCAAAATTTCATCTATAAATACCAGTACAAATTTATCAAGGAACTTTTTAAGGACATTGTTCACTAAGCACATAAAGGTTTATGGTGCATTAGTAAGACCAAATGGTAAGACTATAAATTTGTAGTGACCACATCTGGTCCGAAAAGTTGTTTTATGAATATCTGCATCCTTTATTCTCAATTGGTGGTACCCGATCCTTAAATCAATTTTTGAAAATATGGTTTCCCCCCTTACTTGATCGAACATATCATCAACACAGGGAAGTGGGCATTTATTTTTAATGGTTAACTTATTTAATTGTTGATAGTCAATGCACATTGTAAATGTGCCATCTTTATTTTTGACAAACAACATAGGATCTCCTCATGGTGATACACTAGGCCTAATATGACCCTTTTCCAATAATTCTTGTAACGAAATTTTCAACTCTAAAAGCTCATGTGAACTCATCCCGTAAGGAGCTATAGACATTGGGGTTTCCCCTAGTACCAAATCAATGGAAAAATATATATCTCTGTAAGGAGGTAAACCTGGAATTTCCTTGGGAAAAACATCTTGAAACTCCTTAATAACTGGAAAAGTCTCTAAGTTTTGTGCTTATGTTTGTTGTTCATTTTTTTCCAAATGACTCATAAACATATGACACCCTTTTCATGCACTCTTTTTCATTTGCATTGTTATAATTTGTCTAACTGATATGGGTTTGGGTATGCCTCTAATTAATTAAGTCTACCCATTTGAACTCACATAGCTCATTGTTTTCTCTAAGAAATTTATGATGCCACCATGTTTTTGTATAAATTTGCTGGATAATGAATATTTATCCACCGAGATTATCCTGATCACATACTAATTCAAATTCATATGCAACACATAATCTCTTCTACAATCAATCATCAATTTGCGGAAATAGAAACAGTCGCATGCGCACATGAACACAATATGTAATGGGGAAAGCTTATAGCTGAAAACCCCTCAGCTATTTTGTATATTATATGGAGAGAACATGTAACAGTACATAGCACAATACTCCTCACAAGTACTCAGTACTATCTCATAAATTTACACACAAACTAGCTTGGTTTTGAACAAGTCACAGGTTCAAAACTCATCCACTAATTGCCTGCCTCTATTGCGCAATCAAGGCTGGTCTAATGAGAGATCCAAGGTTCGAATCTCCTTGGCTTGACAGCGCAATCCTCATGGGCAATTCCTCCAAGTGTGGTGCAAATCTCATGCACATCTAATGTCACAACTGATAGCTATCTCAACCCTTTCATCTACCTCTTTCACTGGTCTCCACTGAACTGTCCATGCACTGTAGTGAACTGATGTGTTCTTGAGTTGAATAATGAGTTAATAATTAGTGAATTAAATAATATTTAATTCACTCCACTCATTACTAGTTGATTAGCTACTTAAACTAATCTCAACTAGTTCAACTAAGTTAAACCGAACACAACTCCACCAACTGTCTCATCAACTCCACCAAACTTCTGCCACTGAAGTCCTAACTGAATTCAACCATGCATGAGCTCACCAAACCCCAAGGAATAGCATAATTCCTTCTGTCAGCTACATGGGCCACATCTGTAGCTCCAACTGAAGTGCTCCAAGAGAATAAACTGAAGTTTAGAGTCTAAATATTATTAAGGGCTAATAATATTTGACTGACCTATTTTTAGACAGGCAGTCTAAAAATAGACTTCGACCTATATGTCTAAAAAAAAGGTCCATCTATTTTTACCAACTCGACCAATCATCCAAGAATAACATACTGCAACCCCTGGACCATGCTCCATATGTCTAAAAATAGACATAGTCTAAAAATAGACTTTGCGCCAAAAATAGCCTGCCGGCCCACTTAGTGAAGGCGACTTCATTTCACTAAGCTCCATCATCTTTTTGCATTTTCAACACTCCCTCTCAACAAGATATGGATTATCTGCAACCCCTATCCTGCCTCTATGGAATTCGAACTTGCTCCTAGTGAGCGCCTTCGTCAAGATGTCAGCATCCTGAGCCTCCGTGGGAACATATGAAAGCATCATGATTCTCCGCTGAACACAATATCTGATATGATGGTACCTGATGTCGATGTGTTTGGATCTATCATGAAACACTGGATTAGCCGAGAGTTTAATGCAACTCTGGTTATCACAATAAATCACTGTAGACTCCAAATGAAACCCGAACAATCCAACGAGGATCTTCCTCATCCAAATAGCCTCGCATGCAGCCAAGCTTGCTGCCATGTACTCGGCCTCTGCTGAACTGAGTGCCACGGATCTCTGCTTCCTGCTGTACCAGGAAATTGTTGTCGACCCAATGCTGAAAATACCTCCAAATGTGCTCTTATGGTCCGTTGGGCTCCCTGCCCAATCTGCATCAGTGAAGCCAGAAAGCTTCGCTCCATCCTCCTGTCTGTACCATAGACCATATCCTAATGTGCCACTAAGATAACGAAATACATGCTTGCTTGCCTTCCAGAAGAGCTTGGTAGGCTTAACCATAGCTTGCGAAAGCTGGTTAACAGCATAGCATATATCGGGTCGTGTATTGACCAAATACATAAGAGACCCCACCAACTGTCGATAGACAGTGGCATCCACTACCTCCATTGAAGTAGCATCCTCCTTCCTCCAACCACTAGGAAGAGGAGTGTCAACAGGCTTGCAGCCATGCATGTTGAACCTCTCCAGTATCTCCCGGGCATAATTTCCCTGAGAAACAAACAGTCCTGAACTGCGCTGCCAAATCTCCAATCCCAAGAAATAATGAAGGAGGCCCAAGTCCTTCATCTCGAACTCTCTAGCAAGGTCCTCCTTGCATGAAAGTATCAACAGCTCATCACCCGTCAAAATCAGATCATCTACATACAGTACAATGATCAGCAGCTTCCCCTCCACCATAATCTGGTACAGGTTAGGATCCGCCTCACTCTTGGAAAATCCAAGCCCGGTGAAATAACTGTCAATCCGTGTGTACCAAGCACGAGGTGCTTGCTTCAGCCCGTACAGTGCTCTCTTGAGTCGGCAAACATGCGACTCACTGCTGAAGATCTCGAAACCTTCGGGTTGCTCTATGTACACCTCCTCCTCAATGACTCCGTTGAGGAACGCAGTCTTCACATCCATCTGATGGATGTGCCATCCCATCTACGCTGAGAGAGCTAGGATCGTCCGTATGGAAGAGTACCTTGCGACAGGTGCAAAGGTCTCCTCATAATCGATCCCCTCGATCTGTGAGAAGCCACGGGCGACAAATCTCGCCTTGTACTTCTCCACACTCCCGTCAGCCGCCTGCTTCACTTTGTAGATCCATCGTGAACCCACCACTGATTTCCCCTTCGGTCTTGGGACAATCTCCCATGCACTGTTTCTGACGATCGAATCATATTCTTCGATCATGGCATCTACCCATGCGGGTTCCTCCACAGCTTCCTCAAAAGAGGATGGCTCCGTCACGACACATTAACTCATAAGAGCCATGTATCCAGTGTACCGATCCGGTGACTGTCTCTGTCTGCGCTGTGCTGTAGGTGGTCCTACAACCTTCTCTGCATCTTGAGCCAGTCGCTCAGCTTCTGTAGTGCGCTTGCGCCCTCTGATGGTTGGCGCTGCATGAGTGGTCTCTTCCACTCCATGAACTTCCTCTTGTGGCTGATCCACATCAGGAAGCTCCTCCTTAGGAACTAATAGCTCCTCATCTGCATGCAAGTGTGGCTCCCTCTCAAGTGAACACTTCATGGCTTTCTCCTCTTGAAACTTGATATCAGTCGCTACTCAGTCTTGCGACTGTCACATGAAATACACTCGATAGTTGTGAGGTGTATCAGTGTACCCCACAAATATTCCAACCTGCACGGTCGGATCCGGCTTCTTTCGGCATCCTTTGTCACATTCATGTAGGCAATTGAGCCAAAAATTCTCGGATGAGAAATATCGGGCCTCTTGCTGACTTCTCTCACGGTGTACTCATGCCAAGAACCTTGTGAGGACAACGGTTACGCACATACCATGCTTGTGTGCATGCCTCGGCCCACAAGGAAGTGAAGGGAGTGAGTACGATCATGCAACATCGCCGTGCAACACCCACGATCGTTACGTTCTTGCTGCTCGGCCACCCCGTTACGCGCTGTGGGCCTTAAGGGATGCGATAAATATCTCTGAATCATACTGCGTGTGCAAAAAAGTCCTTGAATTCGGCTTAGAGATGAATTCACCACCATTGTCGCTCACGACCTTCACATGCTTCCCCGATTCCTTCTCTACCAGCACCTTGAACTCACAGAACTTTGAGTATGTCTCGCTCTTCTTCTGCATGAAGAAGATCCAGCACTTCCAAGAGAAATCATCAACAAATATCACATAGTACTTGTGCTTTGTTGTTGAAGCTACTGAGAAAGGTCCACACACGTCTGTGTGGATTCTCTCAAGGATCGTCGTGGCGCGACTATCCTTCTCGTGAAAGGTGGCTTTCACAAATTTTCCCAAGGTACACCCCTTGCACTGATATGACTGCGCAAGAGTGCCCTTAGGAAGCCCAGTAGAAATCTGTTGCAGGATCTTCAAAGCTCCATGGTGAAGGTGGCCCAATCGCCTGTGCCACAGTTCGCCCTCATCATCCCGGCTCACCACTTCTCCCACCTTGCATGCCATTGCTACGCAGCCATCTACTTGCAACTGATAAAGGTTCTTGACTCGAACCCCTATCTTCCGGGTCTCACCAGTAGTCTTATTGCGCAGGAAGGCTTTTCCTTCGCTGAAGACCACATCATACCCCTTGTCTTCCAACATCGCCACAGAGATCAGGTTCTTCATCAATCCTGGAACATGCACAACTTCCTTCAATATGAAAGGTTTACCAGACTCCCTCTCAAAGGAAATGAATGCAGATGCATTGCTTGCTTGTATCTACCATCATCGCCCATCTCGATGTGCACTCCAAGATCTTTTTCCTCCAGATCTGAAAACAGATCTCGATCTCCAGTCATGTGAAATGACGCACCACTGTCCAAGAACCATAATGATCCCATCACACTTGAAACCAAGCATGCGATCAGTGAAAAATCCAGTTTGAATTGAGAAGCCAATGCCTCTCCCGCTGCAGATCCAACAACCTTATTATTTTTCTTCTTCTGCGGACAATTTGTGGCATAGTGTCCATGTTGGTGACAGTGAAAACACTTCACCTTGGACATGTCTTGCTTCTTGCCTTTCGCACCAGACTGAGAAGCTTTCTTGCTCTTCCCCTTCTTTGCTTTGGCAGCCAAAGCACAATTTTCTTCATCGGATACCTTTGATGAAGATCCATCCCTGGTAGTCCGCCTTATCTCCTCTTGCATGAGATCTGACCAAAGTCGCTCCCATCCCGACAACTTCTCCCGACCATTGACAGAGTCCTGATAGGAATGCCAACTCTTCGGAAGACCAGGAAAATAGGTATATCTTCTTCGACAGTCCACCCCACATTTGACTCATGCACTGAGTGAACCGTGAGGTATTTGGCGATACGCATCGCCTTTCTCCATCTTAATGTTTCTGAGCTTATCCTTGAGCGCCAGCTTCCTTTGGTCGCTCTTACTCTGGAATAGATCTGTCAACGCTTTCCACATCAAATATGGAGAAGCTTTTCCATGCAGGATGGATACAATGTGATCCTTGATGCCCTCCAACAGAATCCTTCGACATTTCGCCATCTTCTTTTGCCAAGCCTCGACTTCAGCAGGATCAGTGGGCTTTTGGACATCTGTATCTACGAACTCCTTCAGTCCATTATCTTCTAATACTGCCTCCATGCGATCCTTCCATGCAACATAATTCGAACTAACTTCAAGAGCATATTCGAGTCGCAAACCGTTGAAAGACATTTTCAACTCCGGCACCAAGAAAAACAAACTGCTACAAAATTCGAATTCCAAACTCAAAAACTTCAACTGCTTCTGGATCTGTGAGAACAAATTATTTCTAGCACAGAGATCGACTGTAAGGGCATTTACTGGATATATCACCTTTCAGAGAAAGAATGGATCCAGAGGCTACCTGGCCCGTTACAGACTCTGTCTACCGAAATGATATTGTAATCACTGCAATAGATCCTGATGACCAATTTGCTCCGATACCATGTAGAAATTTGCTGAATAATGAATATTTATCAACCGAGATTATCCTAATCACATACTAATTCGAATTCATATGCAACACATAATCTCTTCTACAATCAATCATCAATTTGCGGAAATGGAAATAGTCGTATGCGCACATAAGCACAATATGTAATGGGGAAAGCTTATCGCTGAAAACCCCTCAGCTATTCTGTATATTATATGGAGAGAACATGTAACAGTACATAGCACAATACTCCTCACAAGTACTCAGTACTATCTCATAAAGTTACACACAAACTAGCTTGGTTTTGAACAAGTCACAGGTTCAAAACTCATCCACTAATTGCCTGCCTCTATTGCACAATCAAGGCTGGTCTAATGAGAGATCCAAGGTTCGAATCTCCTTGGCTTGACAGCGCAATCCTCATGGGAAATTCCTCCAAGTGTGGTGCAAATCTCATGCACAACTGATGTCACAACTGATAGCTATCTCAACCCTTTCACCTACCTCTTCCACTGGTCTTCCTTTGAGTAATCATACCTTTGTAGTGGTGATGTGTTCTTGAGTTGAATAATGAGTTAATAATTAGTGAATTAAATAATATTTAATTCACTCCACTCATTACTAGTTGATTAGCTAGTTAAACTAATCACAACTAGTTCAACTAAGTTAATGATCCGGATTTATGCAGGAACGCAACAGAATATAGAAATAACCATGAACATAGAGATGCAGCGGAAATAATGCTTCATTTCATTAATATCAAATAACAGAAATATGCTTACAGGCATAATGGAAATAAAATAGCTAGGGTGCTGGTAGCGAATCTCTGAGAAGAGATGTGATGGCTACAGACCTCTGAACTGTGTTACAATGAGGCTCGAGGGCCTATTTATTGTTGAGAAACAATGTAGAATCTGAAACGTCCAAAAACCCAACCGTAGGAGATGAGGCGCCAAAACTGTGGGCGCCCGTTTGGGTAAATTGGTGGTTCAACTTCCCGGGGGCATAACTTTGGCACCCGATCTCCGTTTGACGTGCTCAATAGCTCGTTAGAAAGATCTATCCGAGGAATTCAATTTTTGAACGAGCAACATCGGTCCATGGACCCATGTTGCTCTTCGTTTTCCCAAAAAACGTCGTTTAGGGCCTCAAAACAGCTCCTGAAGTTCAGGACCCAAAAAACTGCTAAAAATAGTAAGTTTTGTTGCAACTTGAAAATTGAAAGAACTGATGGTGGGGGTTCAAATGGAATAGGTGGGTGGCCCCCAATATCCACCTGGATCATTAAGGCCCTGAAACGGCTCCGGGAGTGGAGGACCCGAAAACCTGCTAAAAATAGTAAGTGGTGTTGTATGTGGAGAGCTGCAAGAATTGATGGTGCTAGTCCAAATGGAGTAGGTGGGTGGCCACCGATATCCACCTGGATCATTCCTCCCTCCTTAGGAAGCAATGGTCCCCATTGCGTTGAGATCCTCCATGAGATGAGGCAAATTCTACTGAACTGAGTATTAGATGTGTTGAAGATGTCAAGGACCTGCGGGTGGACATGCTGGATGCATTTAGTAAATTTGGTTTCTTTATCAGCCTCAGACAGTACATGTTTGGATTCTGTATGTGTAGTTGCAGGATGCATGGAAACATCAGGCGGTGGTGCGTTGGGAGTCATATCAATGGATTTCTTGTCCTGACAGTGTAGAGGAACCTCTATGAGTGAGGGGAAAACTTCCTCGTATTCCTCCATGACTTTGTCCATCTGCTGCAGCCGTGCAAGGGAGCCCTGTTTCGAGGCTGTGGCCACAATAATTTTCTTTCCCCGTGAGTGAGTTGTAAGGAAAATGAATTTCTTGGTTTGGGAAACAATCTTACTGTGTTGTTTTGCAGTAGTCAAAGAGATGACAGGAGGCGGTACTACCTCCGGTATCCTGTACAAGTTATTTCCCAAAGTAATAATAACAGCACGAGGCCTAGACTCATACACAGCATGTCATCTCCATAAGTATGGTTGGCCCAATAATACATCAGCTACATCAAGAGGAGCAACATCACACAATACCTCATCAGTGAATGGCTTGATACTGTATGGAAGTCGGCACTGCTGGCGGATGCGGAGATCTCTCCCTGGGTGGAGCCACCCAATGATATACGGTTGCGGGTGTGCTATGGTTGGTAGGCCGAGCCGCTTCACGACGTCTGCTGAAATGAGGTTCTTTTGGCTTCCGCTATCGACGAGAAACTGCAGCGGAGAACCCTTCACCCACATCTGCGACTGGAAGAGGCGCTCCCCCTCCTCTGGATCCTCTGGACCCTCCTTTTGGATCTTGGTGGTGGCAACAATGGCACTGGGATCCGCATCAATGATATGCTTCCCTTTGTCATTGCCTTTGTCTGGTTCTAACTCAGGATCAGAAAATGCATCTGATTCGGGTGCCTTTAGTTCAGCCACCAAAGACTGTTTGGCCCGACACTCGTTTGTGCTGTGAGTGGGGCTGTTATAAAATTCACACCACTTCCCTGTGTCCTTCTTTGGATTTGTGGTGTTGTTCTGAGTCGCATTGCTTTGGCCTTGCCCCTTGTTCTTCGATTCGGGGGCACCTTTCGGATTCGCAGATCCAAAGTCTCGCTTCTTCTGCTTAAATTTCTGCTCGATCTTGGTGGCATAGCGATATGCCGTGCCAAGCGATGTAATGTCGAGGAACTCCATTTCCTCTTGAATGTGTTTGTGCAGACAGCCGCGGTACTTGAGCACCAAATGTCTCTCTGAATCTTTAATACCCAACTTTGTGCGCAGGGTATGGAACAGATTCATCAGTTCATGCACATCTTGATCCTTTTGTTGCCGCAGCGTGGTCCATTGGATGTATTTGTCCTCATAGCTCCCCACGGGGTAATATTGTTCCTTGATGCCGTCTTGGAACGAATTCCAAGTGGGTGTGGCCGAGAACAAAGAGGGTTCCCCTTCGCCCTCTTGCTCATGGTAGGTTTCCCACCAGTCTTTGACATGGGGGGCGGCTTTGAGGAGTGCAAAAATAATTTTTTCTCGGTCAGAGAAGTCATGGACCGAGAAATACCCTTCCAACAAATTTAACCATCTGTCTACAGCGTCTGCATCTATTTTTCCTTCAAATATAGAAATGTCAAAGTTTACCTGTACCTTGAAGGGAGTGGCGCCTCCAGAGTGGCTGTTGGATGCAGATGCGCCATATGTGGGCAGTCGTTGAAGGATTTGAGCAAAGTTATCCATCATCACGTTCCTTTGTTTCTCGAGAGCCTCCTCGAGCAGTATTTTGATAGGATCTCCTGCTCCCTCTTCTTTCTTTTCTTCCGCCATGGGAGGTCGTCGGGGTTTGCGAGGCTGATCTTGCAAGGGTTCAACCAGATCGAGCCCTAACTCCTTATACCCTGACCGCGTTGGGGACATGCAAAGAAAAACAAAGAAAGAGCAGACCCCCTCTGATACCACTGATCCGGATTTATGCAGGAACGCAATAGAATATAGAAATAACCATGAACATAGAGATGCAGCGGAAATAATGCTTCATTTCATTAATATCAAATAACAGAAATATGCTTACAGGCATAATGGAAATAAAATAGCTAGGGTGCTGGTAGCGAATCTCTGAGAAGAGATGTGATGGCTAAGGCACTTCCGAATCGTGTTACAATGAGGCTCTGAGGCCTATTAATAAGTAGAGTAACAGACTGTGGCAACACCAAACTCCAACCGTAGAGATGAGCAAACTGGTGTTTCATAAATTCAAATTTCAGGGTTCAACTTCCAGGCATAACTTTGCACCCGACTCTGCTTGACGTAAGCCAATAGCTCGGCAGACTTATCCGAGACTAATTTTAACGAGTAACATCGGTTCACATGGACCGTGTTGCTCTTATTTTTCCTGAAAAACGTCGTTTAGGGCCTCAAAACAGCTCCGGAAGTTCAGGACCCAAAAAACTGCTAAAAATAGTAAGTTTTGTTGCAACTTGAAAATTGAAAGAACTGATGGTGGGGGTTCAAATGGAATAGGTGGGTGGCCCCCAATATCCACCTGGATCATTAAGGCCCCGAAACGGCTCCGGGAGTGGAGGACCCGAAAACCTGCTAAAAATAGTAAGTGGTGATGTATGTGGAGAGCTGCAAGAATTGATGGTGCTAGTCCAAATGGAGTAGGTGGGTGGCCACCGATATCCACCTAGATCAGTTAAACCGAACACAACTCCACCAACTGTCTCATCAACTCCACCAAACTTCTGCCACTGAAGTCCTAACTGAAGTCAACCATGCATGAGCTCACCAAACCCCAAGGAATAGGTGATCTCCTTCATTATACATGGGCCACATCCGTAGCTCCAACCGAAGTGCTCCAAGAGAATAAACTGAAGTTTAGAGTCTAAATATTATTAAGGGCTAATAATATTTGACTGACCTATTTTTAGACAGGCAGTCTAAAAATAGACTTCGACCTATATGTCTAAAATAGAGGTCCATATATTTTTACCAACTCGACCAATCATCCAAGAATAACATACTGCAACCCCTGGACCATGCTCCATATGTCTAAAAATAGACATAGTCTAAAAATAGACTTTGCGCCAAAAATAGCCTGCGGGCCCACTTAGTGAAGGCGACTTCATTTCACTAAGCTCCATCATCTTGTTGCATTTTCAACAGTTTTTCCAACTAATCCATGCCTAATAGTACATCATAGGATCCTAAGGGCAGTATATTCAGATTGAATTCTGTGGGAAAACCATTTAAATTGATATGACAATGTCTCACTTGGCCAGTTATCCTCCTTTTCATACCAGTTGCCAACTGTAGCAACCATGCAGTTTTGAATTTTTCAAATATTAATTTACATTTTTCCACAAGCTGGGGACTAATGTAACTTAAACTAGCCCTTGGACCAATTAAAATAGAAATAGATTAGTTTTAAATGATACAATCAATCTTGATAATTGTAGATTGATGTTCATCCCATATGTCCTCCAATGTAATGCTTATCTTTGGAGTATTTCAGGCAATATCGTTCACAATTGTTGCTTCATGAACCAGAACAACTTGAATATTCTGAATAGATTTGAGATTATGTGAGCATTCTCTCAAAAGGTGAGGTTCACCACACCCCCAACACTTCAATGGTTCTCTCTCCCTACTTCCATTAATCTTTTTATTGTTCATATTTATTGATTTGGACCTCGTTTTAGATTGTGTTGGCTGATTTAAATTCCATTTACTAAATTTCTTCAGTTGATGATATTTTCCAAAATTTTTAAGATAACATGTTTCTGTCTCTTTGATCCCATTGTAGGTTTTTTCTGTCCTTACTTGACAAAGGCTTGGAGCTTTCAAACCTATTCTTAATACGCTTGTAGAAAAACCTTGCTTTCCTTACTGCCTCATCCATGGTTTTGGGATTATGAAACTCAATTCTTTCTTTATAAATTGTGCATAGACAGTTCAGAAATCGTTGTACCTTGGATTTCTCTTCTTTAATATAGGGAACATATCGTAATAAATTTGTAAATTTTTCCAGAAACTCATCCATAGTTAGGTGTCCTAGTCTTAACTCATATAACTCCTTAGAACTATCATCATAATATCGTTCATTCAGATATCAAGACTTATACTGTTTCTGGAATTCCTACCAAGAAACTGTCTTTTCTTCCAACGGGTGCACACTTTTGGCCTCTTCCCACCAGAGAGCATATTTTCCTTGTAGCTGGTAAATGGCCAATATGGCCTTCAAATTATTACTCTCATACTCGTAAACATGAAAATATGTTTTCATGTTAAGAAGCCATGATTCCACATCCTCTTCATTTTCCCCATCAAAGCTATGGTTTTTACTTTCCTAAATTCTCCTTGTAACTCCATTTTCTTCTTTCCTCTCTGTGATTTCAGATAGGTACTATCTAAATAACCTCCACTTTCAAACTTCTCTCATTCTTTTTCCACCTTTTTTCTTTTTAGCCCTTTAGTTTATATGGTTCTATGGCTATACTTTTCCATCAACTCCCTTATCATCCTCTCCTGTTCCTCACTAGCTTTTAGAAGAAGTTCATTACTGCTCCTGAGATGAACCGACTCTTGTTGCAGATTTCTGATGACATCCATAAACTGAGAGGTTGGTGGAGTACTTCCATTTCTCAACTCAACGTATAATTCTTCACCAACTGTTATGGATGGGGAGGATCCTTTGGCGTTTTTTATGGCTTGCTTCACTTAAGTACCTTTTAAACAATAAAAATTGTTATTAGTGTCTCATATTTACACTTCTACACATATTCCTTTTTAATATGATGGTTTCTTCCAAGCCTAGTGTTAAAACAAAAGCTATGATACCACCTGTCACATACCTAATTTACCTATATAAAAAAAACATTAGTGGCAACACCACGATGTCCATTTGTTTGTTTAATGTCTATTTCATTTCCACTAAGGAACATTAATGCTAGGGGAATGAATGAAAATATTGATTTGGCTTATTTAATCCCAATATTCAACTTTTGTCCTCGAATTATTTTAGGTGTAAGCAATGAAGTTTGGGTTCCTTTATTGGTTTGATCCCATATTTAATCCGTGTACCTTCACTTGAGTTTAATTATATTCATTCTTGTTTATATTTTTATATGGGATACCTTGGAATAGTTTACAAGGTGTACCTAGATACCATTGACAATTTTTCACGAAGTGTGGGGTGCCACATCCTCGTAGTGCAGGTGGCCTCCATGTGATGTGTCAATGTTGGAATTTGTAAATGGATGAGATGGGTTCATTCCATCGAAGGGTGGAGATTTTGTCTTGTAACCCTAACTCTCCTCATTGGGTTTATCCCTTCCATATGGTTCCTCGTCGATTTTTTTAATGAGTGCTGCCAAGGAAGATTGCCATGTGTTGGTTCTTGGTTTCCATAGACACTCCTAGAGTGCTACAGAATCGAAGTTTGGAAACCGCCAGGACAGCTTGTTTGTCTTACGAAATTATTTTTCGTTTTTTCTCCACAGGTTGCAGCCATCCGATATTGGGTCATTTTTCTATCCACTTTTATTGGCTCTATTATTTTTCTCCAATTTTAGATAATTTACCCATCGTTGTCGAGTAACCTTTATTTTCCAGTGTCATTTTCTTCCTTCTCACTTACAGGTTATACTTTCTCTTGGCGACATAGGGATGGTAACCTAATTTTGGGAGCAGTTCTTTAATTGGTCGGAAGAACGCTAGTAGGTAACGGCACAATAAAATTCTAAGTTGGTTGGATTCATTTTATCTGAGGAGTTTCATACACCCACAACATCACCAATGAAGATTTCCATGTGCTGGCTATGGTGTATCCTTTCTTGGTTCTAGTAATGCGTGGAAATGTTTTTCTCCTGCAACTCGGCATGCTCAGGTAAGTGTAAACAAAGGTTTATTCTTTCTCTTCCTATGCTACCCTTCTTGGCTATGTGTAGATTTAATTTTAATCATCTTCTTCGGTGTCTATTTTCCGTAGAAGATCCTGGAATGCTACGGAATTGAAGTCTGGAAACCGCCGGGACAACTTATTTTTCATAGGAATTTTTTTTTTCATTTGTTCTCCACACGTTGCAGCCATCCGATATTGGGTAATTTTTCTATCCACTTTTATTAGATCTATTTTTTTTTTTCTCCAATTTCAGATAAGTTACCCATCGCTGTCGAGTAACCTTTATTTTGCAGTGTCATTTTCTTCCTTTTCGCTTACAATTTATACTTTCACTTGGAAACATAGGGATGGTAACCTAATTTTGGGAGCAGTTCTTTAACTGGTCATAAGAACGCAAGTGCGTAGCGGTACAATAAAAAGGGTAAGTTCGTTGGATTCATTTTATCTGTTATGGATTGGTGTAACTTTCTTCTATACACTTGAAAATTAATAATTTTCTTTGTTTTGTCGAATCCCTTTCAGCACTAGTAGATTTCAGATTGTGCTCTCGTAGTTAGGAATACTCCGGCTTCTTTCCCTTTCAAGTATATATATATATATAGTCTTTCTTTCTAATTTATTGGATTTTCTTAAATGTTAATTTTAATCTTAATGAATCTTTCACCACAGGTAAACAAATTTAATAGGTGTACTCTTCTTTGGTTTATTTATAAGTAAATTGATATTGGAACCAAAATACCACACTAGACCTCAAATCCATCTTCCACCACTAACCATTGTCGTGGCTTTATAGGTTTGTGCTTGTCTGGTTGTTTGCCAATGTAACAATCCTGGTTAAAATTCCATGTAATAAAAAGTTAAAAATAATAACCATGGTTGATGGGACACTTATTTCAAGCTAAATATTAGGCAAAACATCCCAGAGTGTGTTAATTTAGTTTATTATGACTAAGGAAATTGGAAAAGGCAAAAGAAAAGGCTTTAGAAAGGTAAAATGGCATTTTTGGCACATTTATTTATAAAAATAATGGAAATTAGGAGAAAAGGGAGATGAAAGGTCACAAGGTGCATGTGAGGAGGAAATTGAAAGAAAATAATGAAAAATGAAGAAAATAGAGGTCTCTTCCATAAAAAAGCTTATGAGAATCAGTTGGTACCTTTTGTCAGTGCATTTTTTGGAGCTTTCTCATTATTCTTTTTCTCTTTCTCTCACTCTTGGACACTTAGATGTTTTGGAGCATTTTGGCATTGGACCAAGAAAAACAAGAAAGCAGGAAAAAGAAAGAAGCAAGCAAGGAGGAGCAGGAATCAAACAACTACAACAAGATTCTTTGCATGTATTGATTTGCATGTGTGATTTTCTTTCTAGATTTAACATCCATGGTATTGCATGTGGTTCTTTGCTATCTTGCATGGGTTTTTCCAGGCGTGACAACGTGTTCATCCTAGCCTTGCGATTTTGGATATCCATGGTGTTTTGGTGTTCTCATGTTTTGGTTTAGGTGGATTATCTGATGGATTTGAATCTTAGTGAGGTGGATCTCCAAATGATTATAGAATTGGTTTGTTTGTTGCCTTGGTTTAGGGCCTAGTGACCCCAGATTCAGACTGTGGGTTGTGGTAAAGCCTAAGAGGTGGTAGTTTACTCTCCATTTTAGGCCTAGGAATCCTGGGTTTGGGATTGTAGTAAAATTTGGAGAGTATGTCTCGATTTAGGGTCTAGTGACCCCTGATTTAGACTGTGGGTTACGGTAAAGCCTGAGAGACTAGGAGACAGGAAAATTCCTCACGGTTTAGGCAGAGAGAATTCGATGATATCCATTCTTGTGTTGGCATAGTGATCAGGTGTAGATAATGGTAAAGCCTAGTTTGTGATTGATGAAGGTGAGGTGGTTTATGCTCAAGATGTCCTGGTGTTTTTTTTTATTTGAGTTCCACATTCATTCTTGGAATATGGGAAAGGGTGATTGGATGAAGTAGATTTGGCTCAGCCAATCTATTGTCAGGTGGAACGAGGAAGTCCCATCTCCAGTTGGTTTTATTTTTCTCAGATTCACCCCCAATTGGTCACAAAATGCGTTAAAAAATGTTGGGTCAAAACTGCTGCGTTTTCGGGCTTCTGCTCCGGCAACGAAATCATTTGTTGCTAGATTGACTACTAGATCTGAGCACAAACAGCTCCAAGTATGTATGAACTGAATGTTGCCACTACAATTTCGGCTAAATCCACAGTTAAAGAACTCAGAGGGAGCATATCATTATTGGACACAGTGAGAGGTGGATCAGTCACCAATTATTATTAAATCTATAATATTTGCTATGATGACAACTGAGAGGTTTTATTCAATTAAAACTCTTCCACCACGCATGAATTATTATAGCCACGTAGAGATTTTTATTCCAATTTTGAAATATTTCATCGCATTTGAATATAAGCCCTGTCCTCAATAAGCCACATGATTAATTAAAAAAGTAGCTTTATTAAAATTCAAAATATTAACCATGCAACAAAATACAAGCACATGGAGAATTGGATACGAGATTTTTATTCAACAATTGGAATTTGTGTAACCACTACGCCACATGCATTTAATTCATAAGTGCCACCGAAACATTTGATCTCAATTTGAACTCGTTCTACTCTAGGAAAAAATGGACCTTAACTCCTTTACCCTTATAACCATTCCACCAGAGTTTAATCAGATAACAGTCAAAACCAAAAAATTGTTGCAGGGTGATTCAAGCTCGAAGCCTGCCCGCAACCAAGAAATATATTTTCTTAAGCGGTCCCTGTTCTAGTTGGTTGGTCGTTCATTACCGTGGCTCGACGCTCTGCTCTTTTTATTGTGTTGCGTGTGGCTTGGTCTTTCGTGGGTCTTTATATTCAATTGAGCCATGTTTTGTTTCGTTGTTTTAATGCATTGTTTTATGTTTTTATTTATGCATTCGTTTATGCATGTGTTTTCTATTATGTCTTTATTATGCGGTGTTTGTTTTTTAATTAGTTTAATTTTTTTAATTTTTTTTGTTATACGTTGTGTGTGGTTTTTTTTTAATTTCATTTATTATTATTTTTTGAAATGATTTTGTTTGGTTTTAATTTTATATTGAAATTGGTTTTTTTTTGTTATTTCATGTTTCGTAGTTTTGTTTAAGTTTTGTTTGTTTTTAATGTATTTTTATTATTTTATATTGTTTTATGTGCTTTATTTTATTTGTTATTTGATTTCATTGTTTTGTATTAATATGTTTATATTTATTATTATTATTATTATATATATTATTTGAATTATTTTCCAAAGATTAATATGATAGGATAAAGATAGCTTCTTTGAAAAAGATAGCAAATAATGAAGCAATTTTATGAGTTATTATTTTATTTTATTTTTAAATTTATTGATGAATTTTGAATTCGATTCTAAGTTAATTCATTAAAAAAAAAAATTCTTCCAGGTTGCACGAGAGCCTACTCATCAATTTGTAAATTCTCTAGGAAATGAAAAAAGAAGAAGTGAGAATTGATTTTATTTAAAATTTCACATTATCCTTATTCATAAACATGAGTTTTATTGAAAACGTTTCTATGTGGCTCTTACTGCACCACTAGAAATCTAAGAAAAATAAAAACAATTGAAAGAAATGAAATTTTAAAAAACTTTTAAAATTTAAAAAATTTTAATCAAGAACTAAATTAAGAACCTAAATGCAATCAGATCTGATTTTATTTTTCTACTTTATCCTATGTTATTTGAAAGCAATTTTTTTTTAGATATATGAATGTTTCCAATGGAGCCATTTACGGATTAAAATTTCTGAAATGCTCATATCCAAATTTGCAAAATGTACCTGATTATGTATGAGGACATGAGAAATCATTTTTACCTTTAGATTTTCCACAAAGATCACTTGAAGAATGGATGAATGTCGTGGCACAGTTGATTTTTGATACCCTTCCTCAATATAGTCTTTTTGCTCCCAAGAATGTTTGATCTACATACAAGATATTTCATCCATAAATGGTTTATTGTCAAAAATTTTATTCTACAAAAAAAGAATTGAAATGTATGCAACTAAATGATTTATGCATCTACATGTTTTAACCATGCATCTAGGAATAATATAAATAAATAAACTAAAAGTAAACTCTAGACAGAAGGCTAGTTTCTATGCACACTTCCCCGGAAATGGCACTAAAATGTTGAGGCAATTTAATTACCTATCATTTAATTGTCAACCCGGTGGTTTCGTAAAACTTGTGAAGCATGCATGCACTATAAATGCTAGAAATTAACCTCTAATTTAGATTAATCTAACTACGAAATCAAATGATGACAAACAAAAAACATAAGGAAACTAAAATCAATCTACGTAAAGGAAAAACTTAATCTACGAAAGGAAATTCAAATATTATTCACAAAAGTTGTTTGATATGAACGTGCACACAATCTCTTGAAAATGAATCTTTTAATCTAGGAATGAAAATAAATCTAAATTATTTGTATGAAATGAAAAGTTGATCTATACACATACTTGCATGATTGAAAGACAGAAAATTTACGCTAATGAAAGAAAATCTAGTCTAGGAAAGAAAGAAATATTTAATATATGAAAATAGGAGATTTAATCTACCACATATGTTAAGTGGAAATCTAAACTATCACACATGCATAAATAGAAATCTAAACTATAACACACTTGTATAGAATTGGAAATATAATCTAGGCACACTTCATGAATTCAAAATCTAAATTTCTTGTAAGCATTGAAAAGCATGAATTGAAATCTAAACAATCTTAACTATAATGAAAGCAAAGTGACCCATCGATCTAAACCTGCAAGAGCACACAAAAAAAATGAGCATATGAAAACTTAACTTAGGAAATCATGTAAATGAAAATAAAGGAAATAATAACAAAGCATGAAATAAAAACTAAACTAAACATAAAGAAATTAATGAAATTATGATACAATCTCACACTCATTTATGTGGCCAATCCAATGATGCATGAGGATGGTAAGTGAAGAACCTCCATATGCAAGAAAAACCAAATCAAAGTGAAAGAACACTCATGAGTATGGTGCCAAATCTAATTCTTTATTCAAACATGGACATAACTTCAAACTTTACACATGCCTTTGAGAGGAGAAGTCTCTCCTATTTGTACAAAAACATAAGAATCTACCCCATTAATGAGGATCCACTATTCTATCCCTAGATCACTAAAGATATCATAGAGTTACAACTTAGATAGGTAACGATGATACACATAGCTTCTTTGATTTTTATCCAAATATCCTTCCATATCTTGAAGAGAATTCAAATTTGAGCATTGGAGGCCACAAGAGGGTGCCTTGGAAGCTTCTAAATGACCTACAATTTTCATGAAACTCAAACCACTTTTAGATATTAGCAAGTATATGCCATTTTTCTAATTTTTAACCATTAATTCACTATAAACACTTGAAAAATATAACTTTAGGAAAATACAATTATCAGCCCATATGATGATAGACATGTAGGTTTATATGTGACAAAGTGATGGAATGAAGGTGATAAAGGTGAAATGAGGTGTGAATGAAGTGAAGATATATGTCATTTTAAAGACATTTTGGAGACCCAACATACCCCCAACTAGAGTGATTGCATGTCCTCATGAAAATATTGCATTAATTCCTTTGATTTTATTGCAACGTCTTTACTTTTTGAATGAGCTTGGCTTATATCAATGCTCTTTAAACTTTGCATTTGATTATATTTGATAATCTCATTTCTTTTTTCAAAAGTATTCCTTGTCATATATTGAATTGCGACATGTTTGGTGGGTTCTTGTGTGGCAACCAAATATTAATTGGTATTGGCTCTTGTGTATCAATACCTTGTTTCTTTTTATTGCAGCAAGGTTCCTTTAACATTTGGAGAATGCATATTTAAATAAGCCATATAATATTCTCATTATTTAGTCGTCATTTTTCAAATCATACAATTTTTTAACCATAATGCAATCGTAATTGATTAGGACAAGTATCTTAGGATGAATTGAAGTGAAACGGAATGAAGTGATATGAAACATGATCATAAATGGATGTTCCTTCACCCCCCAACTAAAGGTGTTTTCGGTTTTTAAATGAGAAAGTAAATATGGTAAATTATTTTCCAAAAATTATAATTTCAGCATTTAAGAAATTCCATGATTAAAAGCTAGAAAATAACATACCTTTACTTACCTAAGAAGTTGACAAATTGTGCATATGTAGAGAAGTGTAGATCCTACTGTTGAATCATGGAATATAATGTAAAATTCCATCTGCTTCTTGGTTGCATAAATTGTGGATGAGGTCGTGAAAGTGGATTATTTATTTCTGCTGCTAAATCTGTTGTATTCACTACAAAATGCTGAAGTGATATAGTTTTCACCTACTACAAAACCCGATGGTACAATTCTAGTCATGTGAAAAATGTGTTGTTGTCAAGCATGAAGAGAATTCATTGGATTACCAGCCATTAATGAATTTCATTAAAAAATGCGAGGAAAACTTGCCATTAATGTCAATGAGTGCCAAGGTACCTAAGTACATCTTGTGAAATGATAATAGATGATTTGATGTCGAGCCACTTGCAAGATCCAACGATCAAGAGACATTGATGTATTCCCATGATTGTCAGCGAGATAACTTTTCAATAATGCATACAAGCCTCACACTACAAGGAAAAGACCCTCTAGAAAAGGTTATAAAGGGGTTTTTAGTGTTATAAAATTGGCCAAAATTGTCAAAAAAACATTTTCTAGAACATCTGTTTATGGTTATGGAGGTTTTGGCGGAGCTTTTAATCGAAATTCAACACAACTAAAAAAATTAGGCAGCCAAAGGTTATTACAGATGTTTTTTTCATTGGTGCGCTACTAAGATGTCAATACATCGATGCGTGTCATCTAGAAGGTGGCCCATGGCGGTCAAAGGTGCATGCATCGGGCCGTCAAGGTATAAAACTGCACCGGGTGCAGTGTTGGTGATACAATGCATGGGGTCATTCTAATTGGTCTTGGGATTTGTGCAGTACCCATAGGTCGTCTCAACGCACTAGTATG
Source organism: Pinus albicaulis (assembly GCA_034641835.2). Classification (NCBI taxonomy): domain Eukaryota; kingdom Viridiplantae; phylum Streptophyta; class Pinopsida; order Pinales; family Pinaceae; genus Pinus; species Pinus albicaulis. The sequence goes on from CM076569.1 coordinate 492,883,851, forward strand.
TAGACTTATAGAAACGCATCGGTGTGCAATATCAAACAAATGCACCGAGATTTATAATTGGTATTGGTATTTTTGCGGTGCCCATAGGTTGTACAAATGCACCAGTGCCTAGTCTCACATAAACGCACCGGTGTGCAGTATCGCACAAACGAACCGAGATTTATAATTGGTATTGGTATTTGTGTGGTGCCCATAGGTTGTAGAAACGCATCGGTGTGTTGTATCATACAAACACATCGGTGTACAATAACTGACACGCACCGGTGTTCATTTTGTATTTTTTTAGAAACATCAACCTGTGACAGTGCAATTATTGTGATTTTTTAAAATTCATTATTCATCAAAAGTCAACACATCTTATAATAGTATTCATATTAATTAAATTTTTATTAATGCATTTGAATGTGAAGTTTGGATTAATTTGTTATATCATATCATAATTATTATGATTTTTTTAAATTCATTATTCCTCAAAAGTCAACACACACACACACACACACATATATATATATATATATCTTATAACAGTATTCATATGAATTAAATTTTTATTAGTACATTTTAATATGATGTTTGGATTAATCTGTTATATCATATCATCAAATTTCACATCTCTTCATTATAATATTTAGTCATCCTTAAATTTAATGAGTGGTGTTACATTTCACGGCGACAATGGAGAATGCAATAGAATAAATTAGAACATATTTTATTATATATATATGAATGACAGTCTTTGTCATACAAAATGGGACAGTTATTGGTATCCATGTCTTTCAATTGGGACACTATGTCCATTACATTAAACAAAATGTTTGATTTCACAAACAAATATTTCAAAAAATACAACACCTTTCTTTGATATCCAAACATTGTGATCATCATTCTTCGTTTGAACTTCTATCACTGCTAGAGCTACTTCCATGAATTGGGGTTGTTTTCAGGAATGTTTTGTTCACAATGTTGATTGTTTTCTTCTTCTTCACCTTCCATATACAAACATAAAAATAAACTGTAATGAGTGTATATACATTGGTGAGAATAATGAAAATTGTAATATTAAATAATATACATCAATGTATATCGAAAAGAAATGATGTACCATAGCAACAATTGACTCATGAACTATACACATTCTTTCAAAACCATGTAGTATGCCATCTTTCAAGATTTCTTCTATTGGCACAGTTCCATACTTTGTTTCCTGCAAGTTTTATACCCCATAACAAATCATATGTTTAATTTGAAAGATCTTTTTGTTCTATTGATTATATATGGATCTAAGTAAAACAAGATCAATAGATGCTTACAAATTCCACAATCAATTTTTGATATGCCAACATATACTCACAAACCATATTTAACCCAGTCTCAATCAATTCTTCTAATGGTTCTTCTTTGTATGTTAGCTCCTATTTGAAGACATTCAATGACTATTTTTGTAAAACAACTTAAAAAATACAAAAATGAAATCTAGTTAAGTTGTTAGAAGGAAGTAACAATTACTCACGAACTTAGATATCAACCCCTTTCTTCCTTGTCGTCCTATTTTATGTGTTGAATGGGTTCCATTTTCTTTTCTTTTCTGTAAGAAAATACTTGAAAATTAATATTTAATTATAAATTGTTTATTTATTGTACCTAATGATCGAAAAATTCAATGATTACATATTACATTTGAAGCACATTATTGTTGAGATGGCTCCTCCTGCGATGCAATTTTGTCCATTTCTTTGACCATCTCCTTGTACACCTTTTTGGACATTCCTACTGGCATATATCTAATATCAGCTCGTTCATATTTTGATATTTTCATAATCTTCCTGAAATGTAATATGACAATAAACTATTTAATTTTTATATTGATATATAAAAAGTAAATATAACAAAATTGAAATTTATAAATGATATTTATCATAATTCTAGGCAAAAATTTAAAGGAATATTACTTTTTCATTCCTTATTTTTTGTGGTTGTATGTTTTTCTATTAAAATTCTGACATTTCTCATTGACCAATTCTCTGGAAACTCTTCCTGTATTTTAGATAAAATTTGGTTTTTGGAATCATTTGATTGTTTTTTGTATTGTATGTGGAAATAACGTCTATACATTCGTTCCAATAGATCCCTCAAACTTTTGTAAAAAAATTTCCCCCTTTCGTTACCCTCCAGCACCACTCCAGATGCGCTAAGGAGCAATTCATTTTCATTTGCATGTTCTATTTTTTTTTTCTTTTCTTAGAAAAACATTTTTTTTCTGAGTTGTTGGTCCCCGCAGAACATTAAACATATGTGAATTAATAGATTGTTTGACACATGTTATCTAATAATTTTAAGTATATTGTTAATGAAAATTTAAAAAAAAAGTCATATTGGATCAATAGTATTTTTTCATTCACCTGATTCATCCTTTTGTAACTTTTCCATCAAGCTTTTACTCTCTTCTTGACCTAGATCAGAAATAATCTTATCGAGCTTCGTCATTTTGTGGCTCTGCATGATACACAGTAAACAATACATATTAGTTAAACATACATATAGTTCAAAAATAATATTTTTTGTAAATAATTTACAAAGAACTTGCATTTTTTTATTTTATTGATGTGTTATCGGTATTTTTGTTACTTGATCTCTTGTTATCCATTTCTTTATCAATATGAAACCTGTACCATATCATTCATTAATATATTTTGTAAATAAATTTTCAACGTTTCAGGTAAGAAAAAATTCTCAAGAAACCGATGCGCCATTCATGGTGTACGCACCAACGTCGGTGCGTGGGGGTCTTATAAACGCACCACAAAAATATTATCATAGACCGTACAGAGCTCTATGTCAACAAGGAGCACCGGTGCGTTACATGTTAACCATCGCACTGATTAACAAAGAAAAAATAATAAAGGTCGTCTAATGTTATTTTTTGTAGCATAAACGCCCCGCGCAAACAAGGGACCACCATGTGGTGCTCTATGTCAACTAAGAGACCCAGTGTGGTGCGTTATATGTTACATGGTGCACCGATTAACACAATAAAACATTTTTTTGTGAAACAGCACGTGCACGGTGCGCCATGATGAAATAGCACACCGGTGCCCTATTTTACATATAGCACATTGATTAAAAAATTGTTTTTAAATTTTTTATTACACAGTAATTTCGCAGGGCGCTGGGATAATCCAGTGCACCGGTGTGCTAGGTTACACTATGCACACCGATTAAAAAAAAAATCTTTTTTTTCAAAAATTTACGCAAGGGCCGACATGGATTGGGATTCGACTATGCAAGTCATCCCATGGGTTGGTTTTCATAGGCCTATATATAGCAATACAAACCCTATAAATTTAAAATGAAAAGCCCTAATTTTGAAAATAATAGAATCAAGGAGAAGAAAGGGCAGAAACAAAAAGAATGAAGGGTTTAGGATGAAAATTGACTTCTTCTTTTCTTTTTTCTGAAAATGAAAAAAAAAATTGAAATTTTTTTCTTACTGCATAAAAAAACTGCAGAAAAAGTAAAAAAAATAAGAAAATTTAGTTACAAGGTCGTTTGAAATTCTATGCTACAGGGTTTGAATCACTAGAGGTTTCGAATTTTGATTGTCTGAATACTTCTATTCGAACGTATTTCGCTGCTCCACCATGCTCTCTTGCTCTCTTGCTCCAGGTATGTCTCCTGTAAATATCTAGCTAAATCTTTTTGCAAAAATAGTGAAATAATGAAAATTGTTTAGTATTTAAAGAATTTTTTATGAAATTATATTTTCGAATATTTTCCGCCCATTTTTCAATTTACCGCTTTTTTTCACTTAAAGAAAATAGAGTTGTGCTTTTTTTATTTGCGGTTATTCATCACCGGTGCGTCACTTAATAGCATTGCACCGGTGCATCCATTGATAACACGACACCGGTGTGTAATAACTAAAACACACCGATGCGGTTATCTGTACATTAGCATTGATTACAAGAAGTCCATTTTTAATGCACCGAAATTACTTTTAGGTGTGTACACCAAAATTTATTTTTGATTTTGCTCAAATGTGGGGATAAAATATCATAGTTATATTGAATAGACAATTTTTCAAAATACAACTCGTTCCATAATATTTCTCAAAGTCCATCGCGGAGTTCCCCCTATCCATCTCGAGACGTAATATTTACTTCACATTTTATTTATATTTTCATTATCTAATTGACTTTATGTTTTTTATCCATGTCAATCATGCACAACTTAATTAAATTTATAATGTATACAAATTTGCAGGTTCATGCATATTTAGAATCGAGTTCAGATGCACAAAATATTCAAATAGCTCCAAAACGATGGAAGCTCTTATCACGAGCAGCATACCGCAAGGCGCATATGGTAGATGAAAATGGACAGCCGCTTCACCCTGCCTATTGTAACAATATTGCATCTTCTAGCCATAACCCTGGGACAATGATGGTAATAATTGTAATTGTTTGGTATATTGATTAATGTAATTATTTCAACGTCAAACCAATTAATCATGCAATATTGTCAACGCGCTTACTAATTGATATCATATATTTTGTACTAATCATGTTCAAATGTTTTTTTTTAATTATTAGGATTCTAGTGATGATGAGCGACCTACCTACCATCTTCTGTTGCACCCCACGACAATGTCAAATTGAGAGAAGACTGAATTAAGAGAAAAAATTGGAGAGGAACGATACCAAGAATGGTTGAATCAACCACTGATTCAATTCTCGCTATGTCCAAATTCACCAATTAGTAATGACTATAGCAATAGTAGTTCTTCACAAGATGGTAATGGAGGAAATCAAATAGATTTTGGTATGGATGATTACTTAAGGGATACAACTACCATGGAAGCAATGTTGTTAGATGCATTCCAAAACGATGATTAGATAGGGGATGATGCTCATATCACTGACACCTTTTTCGAAAGCTTTAAATTTGCTTCCACCACCCCTCTCTTTGGACCTAGAGTTAAGTGAAATTCTACCCAGTTGGGGAAAACGATGTTACTGTACAACTTGAAAACAAATTTTGGCTTGTTGAATGCATGTTTCTCAGAAATTTTGAGGTAAGTTACCATAAAGTCCTCCCTTATATAAATTTGAGAAATATAATCATTATACAATGAACATTACAAATGGTAAATTTTATGATCGTTAATAATTATATCGGAATTAATTTACATTTATTAATATATTTTTCCATGATCACCAACTAATGTTTATTCAAAGATAAGGTTTTTCTGAGTGATAATGTCTTGCCCGGTAGCTACGAAGAGGCAAAGAAATTGTTGAAAATGTTGGGTTTTGAGTACATATCATATCATGCACGTCCAAATGATTGTATTCTATATAGAGGAGAAAATGCAGACAAAGATATATGTCCGAAATGTTGGCATGACAGGTATGATAAATCAAAAAATAAGGGTAAATCACGTATTGGTCCTCCTTTTAAGATATTGAGGCACATTTCTATAATCCCAAGGATTCAAAGGCTCTTTCGTTGCAAAGAATTAGCTATGTTGAAGGGATATCATGCCTCACATAGAAGTGAGTTGGGAGTTATGTGAATCCCAACTGATACAATAGCCATGAAGCATATAGAGGATACATGGCCCAAAAAATTTAAGGATGAAGTACGAAGTCTAAGACTCAGCATAGCCATGGATGGCGTCAACCCATATTCCCTCCAGAACACCAACTATTATGTTTGGCATGTAGTAGTGATCAATAACAATATCCCCCCATGGTTGTCCATGAAGAATGAACATCTTATGTTGGCTCTCATAGTCCCTAGTAGAAGACAAGTGAAGAATATAGATGTCTACTTACAACCACTGGTAGACGAATTAAAGGAATTATGGGATGGGATAAATGTATAAGATGTATCAAGACCCATCGTAGCAGAGAGGAGTTTTACGTTGTGTATGTATGTATAAGGCTGATATTGCGGCCATTCAAAAGCTAGGGAGCCATTATAAAATTGGAGAGGTTACTATTGATATTTTTATATACGTAACAACATTCTTTCACACACAATATTAATCGTTGAATTATTTGACATCTGGTAGATATTTTGAACGTTCCGCTTATTATTAATTTGAGAGATGAATCTCAGGAGCTCACAAAAGGGTGCTTTCGAGGAAGAGTGTGACCTTCTCTCAAAGCTGATGGTCACACCTATGAAAGCCGTAGATGATTTGCCCCTGTATTCTCTGAAAACACCCTTTGCAAAAAGAGCAAAGATCTCGCTTCAATGGTAAACTAGAGAGAACCCAAAGGCCTGCAATAATGACAACAGTTGAATGGCTTAGAGAATATACGAGAGAGAAGGAGAAGGATATTATTGAAATGTTTGATTCAAATGGGGAGCCTATGTTCAGATGATCCAGAATTTTTAGCACCATATGTTGAGAAATTTCATTGGAGAGTGTTATAACTGATTTTATAACCTCCCATATTGGTAGCATCTTAAGATTACCCACTTATTAGGTCACGTGCATATATTTAAAAATGTTTCATCTTCTTTATGGAGGAACCTATCATCAAAACAAAGTGACACATTGGTTGTTAGGAAAGGCCTTATTACTTCAAAAACTAAAAAGAAACATTGGCCAAGACGATTAGAAGGTATAGAATCAGAGGCAGGCACTGGTCCCTCTAATTCATGGTATTTCAAAGAAGGTGATGTCCCATGGATTTTTAAAAAAGATGATCTTTCTTTGGCAAAGGAAGTTATAATGGGTGTGAGGGTGCCACCTTCATACGGGTCTTCACTACGACGTTGCTTCACCATGGATGACCATTTTTCGAGGTTGAAATCGCATGACCATCTGAATCTTCTAAGAGTACGTATAATTTGAAAAGCATGATTTTTTTTTTTTTATATTAACAAATTTTATCCCATACAGGGATCATAAAACATAACTAATTTTGTATATTATTGCACGTGTTTATAACTTTTTAGTGTCATTATCCTTTGTTCATGTGTGGGTGTGTGAAACATGAATTCCCTAAAGACCTAGGACGTGCAATATCTAAATTATCTGCATTTGTACGTTGGATCATGTCAAAGGAGATTCATTTGGCTAGCATTCCACGGTGGCGTCAAGAAATAGTTGAGATTGTTTGTATGTTTGAGAAGGAACTGCCGACGAGTTTCATGGATTTGTAGGTTCATCTTCTAATCCACCTAGTAGATGAGGTTGAATTAGTTGGGGTGGTTTCTTGCCATTGGATGTTCTTCTTAGAGAGGTACATGAATAAATTGAAAGGTTTTGTTCGAAAAAGGGCAAAACCCGAGGGGTCTATGGCAGATGCGTACATATCAAATGAGTCTTTCTATAATGACAATGAGTACATCAAGCAGATCAACAACAGACCAGGTGCGGTGAATTGGGATGATGAAAGGGATGAAGGAAAAAGAGAAGGGGAGTTGCTCCAAATGAGTGGAAAAAAACGCTTAATAAAGAGTAGCGACTTATAATTTTTCAAATTTACACAAAGTAAATATTCATCTTTAACTTTGATATAATGTATATTTCATCTCTATGTACTATATAATTTCGATTTGATTTCATCAGCGAATGAAAAAATTGAAGCAATCAATAAATTCGTTCTTTACAATTCTGAAGCAACACAACTGTGGGTCGCATTGTACGAACAAAACATGATGAAATGGGATAGTGATAAGAAATAATTCAGATGTTTGAATGGTAGAAGTGTGCCTAATCCTGATCATTTAAAAGAAAATATGCCAAAAATATGCCCCAACAGTTGGGTTGCTGACCAATTCAGAGAGAAATACAGTGCAACCGGTCGTTACCCTCGTGCTGAAGAGGATGCGCTAAACGTAGGGATTAGGTGCAACAACGCGGTAATAATATATTTAATTTATATGTACATTTGAAACTTAATAATGCACCATTCAAATGTAATTACATCTATATTTCATATTTTAACTATTGGGTTATTATAAGACACATGACACTATGGATTTTTTAACTTTTTTTATAATAGGTGGATTTGTTCCCATCTATGTGGGCATATGGACACCATTTTCACATAGAAAATGTCGATGTTGGAAACATCACACAAGACTGTGGAGTGGAAGTCGAGTTCGATCAATCTATTCGATCTAGACACCATGATCAAAACCTAGTATGAGGGACGTTCGGTTACATCGGAAAGACACAAGAGATCATTGAAGTGGATTTCTCTTCTTTCCAATGTGTTATTTTTAGGTGCAAGTGGTGGGACACCTTTGATCAGAATAATGTAAAGGAAGATCGTGATAGTAGGCTGATATGTATCAACTCTAGAAACATGTGGGATGAAGCTAAGGATCCCTATGTTTTCCCCAAACACTGCAACCAGGTGTTTTTTTACCCAATGTGTTGGATAGGAATTGGTGGTTCGTATTGAGACATGACCCTAGATCAAAACATATTTTTGAGAACAATAGTGTTATCATGCCATGTGAGCTGGAAGATAATGAGAGTGATCATGAGAACCGAGGGTGATATGGTACATGTGTTATTTCATCAATATCTATACTTTTTAAGATGGGTTTTTCGAAACATCATAATATGTATTTTGAATTAATTGATAATTTGCATTGTGTTAATGTTAAAATCAATATTTCACTTGATAATTTGCAAGTATGTTGATCTAAAAAACAATGGCGTACTATATAAAGTTCTTTTTTTTTGTATGCAAAATCATAATAAAATAATGATAATTCTAAAGTACATGAATTTATCTGCATTATTTTCTAAACTTTATTATTTTACAAAAATTAATATTATTCTAGATTTATAATTTTACAATTATTTAAAATTTTACAAATTTACAAATTTACAAATTTTAATAAAATCATTTCACATTAATACAATTAAAATTTTCACATTAATACAATAAAAACTTTACAAATATTTTACATACAATTACAATTACAATTACAATTTTAGAATTTTACATACAATTACAATCATTTCACAGTAATACAATTAAAATTTTACAAATATTTTACATACAATTACAATTACAATTTTACAATTTCACGTACAATTACAATTTTATAATTTTACATATATACAATTACAATTTTACAAATTTAAAATTTACAATTACAATTACAGTTTTACATATTTACATATATACCTTTACAATTACAATTTTAGAATTTTACATACAATTACAATTTTAGATATATATACAATTACAATTACAAATTTACAAATTTACATATATACCATTACAATTACAATTTTAGAATTTTACATACAATTACAATTACAATTACAATTTTAAAATTTTATATATATCCAATTACAATTACAATTACAATTGCAATCATTTCACAATAAATTAAATATTACAATTACTATTAAGATTTTACAAATATTTTACATACAATTATAATTACAAATACAATTACAATTTTAGAATTTTACATACAATTAGAATTACCAATATTACAATTTTACAATATCATGATCATTTAATATTAAATTAATTAATTAACATCACAATCATGATAACCATCGTACAAACATTATTTTCGACTAAAAAACAAATTCAAATTCGCTAACATCATCGTGATCATGATCATCTAACAAAACACAATTAACATTGTATAACATCATCACAACACAGACATCAAATATACATCTCATGTGAACTAACTTCTATCACATACATCTATCTGCAAGTTACACATTAAATGAACATATCTAACATGACCTAACAATATACACATCATTATGATCACCAACATATAAATTAATTACAACTGCAACATGAACATAAAATACATGGACCATATATATATATATATATATAACTGAATAATGTCAAAAATCATTACAATTGTAATATAAATGTCATATATCATCTCGTACATCATCAATAGTAGTACTAGTCGAGGCCTACGCAGTCAATGGTGCAGTCTTGACAAGCTCAGATACATGTTGATCATCACGTGCCTGTTGATCTAGTACTGGTGCCTCAGGATGATCGGGATCAACTGTCCGTTGTTCATCGTTATGACTCGACATGGTCAATGGTCCAGCTTGCTCATGATCATGAGTACTGCTGGATGCTGCAGCCTTCTGACACGACGTGGCCGATGGTCCAGCCTGCTCTCCATGATGACTGTTGCTCGATGCTAGTGGAGGTTGCTCATCTGGTGCGGCGCAAGGTGAACGATGATCACTCCCTTGATCATGATCATTAGATGATGCGTCGGCGCTGCTCGCGGACTGTCGATCATGTGCTGCGTCTCGACCATGCCTATAACGTGTAAGGGCCCTCCTCAGCCACGTAACTAAGGTCGTAGCTCCTACGACATGTCGCATTAGGTTGTACATGTCACGTGACATGCCTCTCCACATATGTACCATCCTACCATTAGCCTGTATGTTTCTCATAGTAGTGGGCCTAAAATCTGCCTCAACAATCAATGCACGGAGTTGGTTGCCCAACTCCATGCTCAATCTGCTATCAAGCCTACCATGCCTAGCAAAAGTCGGTACCAGTGCACTGGCAGGAACAAGTCTCTTTACACTAGTCTCCTGATGATTCTTGGCATCTGGCATATCCTAATAGTCATCAAGATCCACACCTGAATCGTGTGGTGGTGTTGGCATGTCCTCGCCATCAAAATACCCAATGTCTGCAAAATATATACTAGTACACAACAATAATAGACAATTTCATTACACAATTTAATAAAAACAAGTTAAATAACATGTTAGAATAAATTTAAATAAAACAGTAATATTACCTGTATCATTCGGCGGCTCATCATCTGTGAAGAGGATGTTGGCACACCCTCACCAATCTAAACCATCATAAGTAAGGGGGACCATAACAAAGGGATGCTTGTCAACACTGGGTAGCAACTCCAGTGCATCATGCGATATCCTCGCGGAAAACTCAGTCTCGCCCCTCTTGGGCATCATCTGCCCCCACATGTGCATCTGTGCCTCCAACATCGGCTTACGTGGCTGCCGAACAAAATTAGGCCTCATCTCTGGAAACCTCTCAAAAAATAAAAATAAAATCTCTGAAGAAAAAGAGTATTTGACCCTCCCTTGTGCATGAGCACAACATCTATCTAAGGTTGTACAGAACTGCCGCAAATAAATGGCAGGCCACCTGACAAGTCGTGGCTCCTGTATTAAATAATAAACATAATATAGAAGTGGGAAACTAATGTGTTTCCTGTCACTGGTGTTGTGTGAAATGGTTGAAATCAGAAGTGAGAGGCACCTCACCTCCTTACTACCAAATGCAGCAATACGTAACTGACCTCTGGAGACCTGGAAATCTAAAGGAGATAGTATATCTGCACTAATGTATCTCTAGGATTACACCAACTGACTCCTTGTTGCATAGCCAACTAGAACCTCTAGGAATGAGGGAAAATCCACCCCTCCTTGATAGCCCTGTAATGAAATATATGTCCTCCTCATTGGGCGCATACCACTGGTTAGGACCAACCCGAAAATCCTGTAGGTGGGTATTCCACCTATGAATTAGATGTCTCAAAAACAAACCATGGCCCTTTAGGGAAGTAGCCTCCTCATAGAACTTGAGGAGGCATACCTACCTTAGGATCCCCTTGGTATCTACTATAATAGGGCGAGGATACGCATCTCTCTCCCTCTCCCGTGCCTCCCACAAGTGAACCATGTTATACTGGTCCGCTTGTTGTTGTTGTTGTTCCCTCTCTTCTCTCCTTTCACGTCTCTGAATGATTGACATATTAAATACAATTTTTTTATTCAATGAAACATGTATTTAGGAATATACATATATAAATTTTTTTGGAAAAAATAAAATAGTTGATGTGCCACAAAAAACAGGCATGCACCGGTAATGGTGAGTCTTTTTTTTTCACGCACCGATGGTGGTGTACCAGAAAATCTTCAGCGCACTAGCGGCGGCGCACCTGAAAATTTTCAGTGCACCGCCCTCCTAGCATTCTTCTTAAGACAATGGTGTCGTGGTATAACAGACCACACCATTGACTATGGACCGTGTCGGGAGGGCGGTGCGCTGACCAAACTCTACGCCCCAGGGCGTATAGTTCGGTCAGCGCACCGACCTTCTGACATCATTATATAGTCAACGGTGCGGTATTTTACCAGGCTGCACTGTTGAACCTGTCAAAATGTCGAAATGCGGTGCACTAACAAAACTACCCGCCTCAGGGTAGATATTTAAGTCAACGCACCACATTGCTGCTATTCCACAAGGTCAACGGTGCAACCGAGTAACCAACTACACCGCACTTTTTTTTTTAATTTTTAAATAGCATGGTGTGCCTTTCGGTATTGCCCTGGAACCAGTGCAGATACCATTAGCACCGATTGTGATGTGGCCTGTGAATTTATAGCCAGCACCGCGAATCGGTGCTAGCCGAACAGCTCGAGCACACCACGCAAATTTTTTTTTTTAACGATTACTTTTAAGGTGATTTGAAATTATAATTCACTAAAAGGCTTAATTATGGAAAAACAAGAAAAATACATGTACATTTGGCCGTCAAGAAGACATATTGGCTGTAGAATTTGCAAAAGTAAATTTGCCCACCATTTTGCAAAATTCAAGCTGGAGATTGGTGGGAAATGTACAGCAACAGTGTGTGAAATGGGTGTAATGGGAGCACCGATGTCAGCGCAACTCAGACAAGGATAAATTTTATCGGTGCTCAAGAGCTCTAGAGCACTGAGAAAAGTGAAAAATATGGTTTTTTTATCGTAATTTTTTTTTATTTAACCCTATTCCAGTGCATGACATTTTATAGGCGCACCGATGTGGTTTATTAAGACTGCACTGGGCGGTTTCTGTTTTGGCGCGGGGTTGTAGGACGCATCAATGTGGAATATTTGTAAAGCACTGGTGTGCTACAGTAATAAGACGCACTTGGTGGGTGTGTATGGAGCGCACGGTGTCCTGTGTGCCAATATTTTGTGTGCACCGATGCTTTCTCTTGTTGAATGCATCGGTGTTGTTTAGGATGATAAGCGCACTGGATGAAAAACATCTGAAAAAACCTCCACCCACCAACCTCCTCTAGTAACCTCCGCTAGAAACGAATGTCTAGGGTATTTTTATAAGGAGTTCCTCAAAAACATCCACTAGAGGGTCTTTTCCTTGTAGTTTCAAGGTACTAATAAGGACTCTAGCCTTGATCCTACATAAGGTGATTATGTCAATAGGCCAAGACTTGTTAGAAGGGAGGCATTAATGAATCTCCCATCATCTAACGTGAGTATGGAATAATTATTTTGGAAGGACATGAACAAAAATTTGCATCAAGCAGGATTTATTTAATGGAAAGGAAAATGACAAGAGAGTAGACAAGTGAACGGAAATCAAAAGGACAAATCAACATGTAAGCAAGATGACTGTCTTTGTTAATGAGTTACTGAAATTTAATGGAAATTATGGAAAATGTAAATGGAAAATTTGAAGGAAAAATGCGACACTTGCAAGAAAAAAAGTGACGATGATGTTTAGCGAAAATGCTTGAATAGCTTGTGAGTTTGGAGAGGAAAAGTGATGGCATTTATGGATGATACAAATGGATCTAATTTGGCTCATGTTTATTAAAATTAGTCGTATAAAACCAATCATGCATAAATTGGCTTTCTTCAATTCTCTGATTGTCCTGTAACCTGAAAACAAGCATGACACTAATATTGTAATAAAACGTAAGTGTGTTCAAAGAGAAGTGATCAATTTATCTTGGTACATACGCAAAAAAATTGCATAAATAATGCTAGTAAAACAAGTGCATGACGTGTCTTCATTTCAAATTATCATGGTTAGTCGAATTTCACAATTGCGATAATAAATCCAATTTCTAAAAAAAATGGCGATATGCACAATTTCCTCAATTTATGTTTGAACCATAGAATTTCATAAAGATAAAGAAATATTAATTTTCAAATGCTTAATGATTCCTGCAAAAAAATATTCGATCAAAATTCGCCAATCGACCCTGCATCATGCTTGAAAAGGTAATATTAGACAAAATTATTTCAATAATGCAAAAAAAAACTCAATATTAATAAAATTCAATTTGCAATTAAATTTAGTTAAGGTGAGCTATTGCGCCTTTATTCAATTAATTTTGCCTTGTGTTTTATTATTCTTTCATTTGTTTCTTGCGTCGACAGGTGTGTTTTAAATGGACCCTCACAACAATTTTTTTCAATGTTCTCCAATCATGAATACATTTTCAACAAAATAGATCATTAGATTTAGAGATGCAGAATTTTTTTCAACTATAGAATTGCACAGTTTCTATAGCTAAAATCCTGAACAGACAGTTAAGTACACACAGCTATGCAAATTATCAATCCAATCTTTCAATTTTAATCATCACCTTCTCTAGAAAAATGAGAAAATACCCTAATTATTCATTGGTACAGTAAACATTTTTTTTTCTTTTAATTTATTTTTTTAACTGCATTAAAAAAATCAGATAAATTTCCAGAATTTTATTACCTTATGATTTTGACACCATAGTCTTGTTTGCTACTCTATCTGCAAGACAAAGAAATATCAACACTTTATGCAATAAGGAAAACCATTAGCAGAAATCTCTAAGCACGATGATAAAATTTCAGTAGATTTTAATAGCGAAAATTAGCAGAATTTAAAAGCGTCAGTCATTAAATTTTGAAGCACCACTAGAGATAGCATATATTTCAGTGCTATCTTGGCGGATTCACCTCCTGTAGATAAGGAAAACCAGATCTTATCCTTCCATCATGGTCACAACTGAAGCAATGCTTTAAATTAGAAATTGTTTTTCTCACGCAATTTCGCAAATAAGGCTCTAAAGAACCCTGAAAATCTCTCAATTAATTGCGAATTTGAGGAAATCACTCACTATAGACATACTTCACCCCGTTCTGAGAAAAACCCATGTTTTATTTTTCTAAGATTCACACCCAATTGGTCACAAAATGCACTTTAAAATGTTGGGTCAAAACTGTTGTGTTTTCTGGCTTGTCCTCCGACAACGAAATCATTTGCTACTAGATTTACTGCTAGATCTGAGCACAAACAGCTCCAAGAATGTATGAACTGAATGTTTCCACTAAAATTTAAGCTAAATCCACAGTTAAAGAACTCATAGGGAGCATATCATTATTGGACAGAGTGGGAGGTGGATCATTCACCAATTATTATTAAATCTATAATATTCTCTTTGTTGGCAACCAAGAAGTTTTATTCAATTAAAACTCTTCCACCATGCATCAATTTTTATAACCACGTGGAGATTTTTATTCCAGTTTTGAAATATTTCATCGCATATGAACTTGAGACCTCTCATCAATAAGCCACATGATTAATTAGAAAAATATATTTATTAAAATTCAAAATATTAACCATGCAACAAAATACAAGCACATAGAGGATTGGATCAAGAGATTTGTGTTCACCAATTTGTATTTTTCTAACCACTACGCTACATCCATCGAATTCATAAGTGCCACTGAAACATTTGATTTCAATTCAAACTCGTTCTGCGCCAAGGAAAAAATGGATCTTAACTCCTTTACCACTATAACCATTCCATCGAAGTTTAATCAAATAGCATTCAAACCAAAAAGTTTGTTCCAGGTTGATTCAAGGTCGAAGCCTGCCCGCAACCTAGCCTATACATTTTCTCTGGCGCTCCTTGTTCTGGTTGGTTGGTCGTTCATTTCCGTGGCTCAACCCTCGGCCCTTTTGTTGTGTTGCGTGTGTCTTAGCCCTTCGTGGGTCTTTATATTCAGTTGAACCATGTTTTGTTTCATTGTTTTAATGCATTCTTTTTTGTCTTTATTTATGCATTAATTTATGCATGTGTTTTCTATTATGTCTTTATTATGCGGTGTTTGTTTTTTAATTATTTTTAATTGTTTAATTATTATTTTTTGTTTGTTATATGTTTTTTGTTTTTTTTTGGTTTTAAATTTATTTTATTAATTTTTTTTAAATGATTTTGTTTGGTTTTAATTTTATTTTTTAATTGCTTTTTTTATTATTTCATTTTTTGTGGTTTTGTTTGTTTTTATGTATTTTTATTATTTTATATTGTTTTATTTTATTTGTTATTTGATTTCATTATTTTGTGTGTATATATATATATATATATATATATATATATATATATATATATATTGAATCATTTTTCAAAGATTAACGTAATAGGATAAAGATAGCTTCTTTCAAAAAGATAGTAAAAGATGAACAATTTTACGGGTAAAATTTTTTCTTTTTTATTTATTTATTGATGAATTTTGAATTTTGATTATAAGCTAACACATTAATTTATTTTTCTTCCAGATTGCACGAGAGCCTAATCATCAATTTGTAAATTATCTTGGAAATGAAAACAGAAACAAAAGAGAATTGATTTTGAATTGCCTTTGTCACTAGTGCTCTTCTAATCCTTAGGACTAGGACTAAGTGGGTTTCATTCAAACTACAAACCATTAATCGCAGAAGTCTAAAATCTGAAATTTCATACCTATACGGAAGGGACACAGCGAAAAGAATACGCACTTTGGAGCGATACAGATCTCTAATTGCAAGAAGGAAGTTTGATCTCACTTTCCTCAAACGACCCATATTTATTCCTCATTCCATTTTTTGAGATCTCTCTTCCTCACATATCTACCTTGATAATGAACCTTGGTAGCAGGTTTGAAATTTCGGTAAAAATGAATAAACTAATGCGATATATTCAGAAGACAAACTACAAACCATTAATCGCAGAAGTTTGAAATCTGAGAATTAATTTTATTTCAAATTTTACATTTTCCTTATACATAAACATGCTTTTTATTGAAAATATTTCTATGTGGCTCTTACTGCACCACTAGAAATCCAAGAAAAAAAAAATGAAAGAAATGAAAACTATAAAAACTTTAAAAAATTTAATCAAGAACTAAATTAAGAACCTAAATGCAATCAGATCTGATTTTATTTTTCTACTTTATCCTATGCTGTTTGAAACGAATTTTTTTTTTAAGTATATGAATGTTTCCAATGGAGCCATTTACGGATTAAATTTTTTGAAATGCTCATATCCAAATTTGCAAAATGTACCTAATTGTGTATGCGAACATGAGAAATCATTTTGACCTATATATTTTCCACATAGATATCTTGAAGAATGGATGAATGTCGTGGTGCAATCTCTTTTTGATACCATTCCTCAATATAGTCTTTGTGCTCCCAAGAATGTTTGTTTTGCATTCTAGATCTTTCGTTCATCAATGGTTTAGTGTCGAAAATTTTATTCTACAAAAAATGATTGAAATGTATGCAGCTAAATGATTTATGCATCTACATGTTTTAACCATGAATCTAGGAATAAAATAAATAAATAAATTGAAATTAAACTCTATACTGAAGGATAGTTTCTATGCACACTTCCCCGGCAATGGCACCAAAATGTTGAGGCAATTTAATCACCTATAATTTAATTGTCAACCTGGGGGTTTCGTAAAACTTTCGAAGCATGCGTGTACTATATATGCTAGAAATTAACTTCTAATTTAGATTAATCTAACTATGAAATCAAATGATTAAAAACCAAAAACATAAGGAACTGAAATCAATCTATGTAAAGGAAAAACTTAATCTATGAAAAACAATTCAAATCTTATTCACAAAAGTTGTCTGATATGAACGTGCACACAATCTCTTGAAAATGAATCTTTTAATTTAGGAATGAAAATAAATCTAATCTACTTGTATGAAATGAAAATTTGATCTATATACATACTTGCATGATTCAAAGAAATCAAATTTACGCTAATGAGAGAAAATCTAGTCGAGGAAAGCAAGAAATCTTTAATCTATGAAAATAGGAAATCTAATCTACCATATGTGTAAGTGGAAATATAAACTATCACACATGCATAAATAGAAATCTAAACTATGGCACACTTGCATAGAATTGGAATCTAATCTAGGCACACTTCATGAATTCAAAATCTAAACTTCTTGCAATAATTGAAAAGCATGAATTGAAATCTAAACAATCTTAACTACAATGAAAGTAAAGTGACCAATCCAGCTAAACCTGCAAGAGCACACAAACAAAATGAGAATATGAAAACTTAACTTATGAAAGCATGTAAATGAACATAAAAGAAATAATAACAAAGCATGAAATGAAAACTAAACTAAACATAAAGAAATGAATGAAATTATGATAAAATCTCACACTCATTTAGGTGGCCAATCCAATGATGCATGAGGATGGCAAGTGAAGAAGCTCCATATGCAAGCAAAACTAAATCAAAGTGAAAGAACATCCATGCGTATGGTGCAAAATCTAATTATTTAATCAAACATGAGCATAACTCCAAACTTTACACATTCCTTTGAGAGGAGAAGGCTCTCTTATTTAAGCATAAACATAAGAATCTACCCCATTAATGAGGATCCACTATTCTCTCCCTAGATGCCTAAAAATATCATAAAGTAACAAATCATATAGGCAATGATGAGACACATATCTTCTTTGACTTTTATCAAAATCTCCTTCCATATCCTGAAGGGAATTCGAATTTGAGCATTGGAGGCCACATAAGGGTGCCTTGGAAGCTTCCAAATGACCTACACTTGTCATGAAACTCAAGGCACTTTTAGATATTAGCAAGTATATGTCATTTTTCTAATTTTTAACCATTATTTCACTATAAACACTTGAAAAATATAACTTTAGGAAAAATAAATTATGAATCCATATGATGATAGAGATGTAGGGTTATATGTGACAAAGAGATGGAACGAAGGTGATAAAGGTGAAATGAGGTGTGAATGAAGTGAAAATATATGTCATTTTAAAGACATTTTGGAGACCCAACAAGAGGTAAAGAAAACATCTGGTGGGAATATTTGAAGTTGGTCAGACACATCAGGACAGATGACTTGAGCTGGCAAGAGTTTAAGAGGCTTTTCAGGAAGAAATATTTTTCAGAGAGGTACTACGACATCAAGGCCAAAGAATTTTATGAGATAAAGATGGGATCAATGATAGATGATGAGTATACAAAAAATTTCTTGGAGCTACTGAGGTATGTATTGTATCTTGAGGATCAAAAGGTTAAATTTCAACGATTTGTCAGTGATTTTACAATAGCATTCAGAGATCGGATTGAATATGATGAGCCTCGGTCACTAAAGGAAGTCATTAGGAAGCTGAAGCACTGCTATGAACATTCAAAGCATAAAAATGAGTCTCAATAAGGATCGAAAGGGAAGGGAAAAGGTAAATGGAAACTGAAAAGATCAAGGCCTTATAATGTAGAAGAGATAGAAAATTTGGCACCACAAAATAATTTTAATGCAACTAAATATGGACTTAGGGCACAACAGAAAAATGGACGACAACAACATCATGGAGTTAATGGTATGGGATGGACGGAGTGTTGGACATGAGGTGAGAAGCATCTTAAGATATTTTGTCAATAGAATCAGGGAGGCAAGACTAAGATATACAATGCACAAGAGGCACAAACTGTTGGGGATATTAGACAGAGCATTCCTCGCATTTATGTAGTAGTGGACAGCAAGCAGGAAGATCACGAGGCTTCTATTATTGAGATGGATGGTAATCTTTGTGATCAAGTTATTTCTATTTTTATTAACCCTAGATCTAATTATAGTTATGTTAGTCCTGACTTGGTGATTAAGTGTGGTTTGAATAAGGAAATGCATGTAGAATATTGGTTAGTGTGGTTGGCCACACGTATGAAGAAAAGATTTCACCATTGGGTAAGAGCTTGTGCATTTGAGATAAATGATATACCTACAACAACGCACTTGAACATATTGCCACTGGGTTCCTACAGTATGTTATTGGGTATGGATTGGTTATATATTTACAGGACCAAGGTATATTGATATGATAAAGCTATTTAATGCTTGGATGACAATGGGGAACCAAGATTCCTACAAAGAAAGAATAAATCCACATCAGTTTGGATGGTGACAGCCATGCAGGCCAAGCACGGTCAGAGGAAAGGATGTGTGCTATTTGTGATTCATATCTCTAGTGACAAAGGTAAAGAAGTTGAGGATGAAAATGTGTTGACCATGTATCCATTTTGGAAACAGTTCCAAGATGTGTTTCTAGTAGATATTTCAGAGTTTCCACTGCATAGGGAAGCATACTTTTCCATTGAGTTGGTTCTAGAGGCAGCTCCAACATCAAAAGCACCTTACAGGATGAGTACACCAGAGCTGGTAGAGTTAAAATTGCAGTTGAAGGAAATGTTGGAAAATGGGTACATTAGACCAAGTGTATCGCCATGGGGTGCAATGGTGTTGTTTGTGTTGAGATCCAACAAGAAATTTTTTTGGCACCCATGATCCTAGTGAATATTAACCACCTACACTAGGGTGGGGCCCACAGGCTATTTTTAGGTGCAGGTCTATTTTTATTATCCCTTAATTTAGATGGACATTAAACTATAATCTATTCTCAATGTGGACTTGAAAATAGTTAAATGAAGTGGAAAATCAGTTAGCTAAGTGAATTTCAAGTTAGAGGTTGGTTGGTGGGGCATGCAGAATGATTCCAGTTGTAACAGATATGGAAGTGCAGTGGTGCATGAGTTTGTGCAAGTTGTAAATAGTTTAACTTAGTTAAGTGAGTTAAACTCAGTGGTGCTAGTTGTAACTGAAGATACACTAGTGATACATCAAGTGAATTAAATATTAATTAATTCACATGTAGTGATCTCACATGCAATTGAAGATTTACTATTATTAACTACATGCATGTTAGATCCAGTGGAGACCCAGTTGAGTTATAGGTGAAAGGGAAGTAAACTGTCAGTTGTGACATTATCCGGTTGCACACATGCAAACACACACACATTGGATGTGCCCATGATACTTGCGCAGTCAAGGAAAGCAAGAAGGCATCAATTCAAGAATTGCGTAGTGAAGGCAGGTTGTCTGGAGACAGTAAATTGGCTAAGGTATTTGCCAATTTTTGTATGACAATGTGAGACAATTAGCTTATGTACTGAGGAATCTTGTGAGAAGATTTTTGTATGTAATTGTTTCATGATCCATGAGATAATATAAAATAGAATATAGTGGGGTTTTTAGCTGTAATCTTTCCCCGGGAAATTATCTGTGTGGTGTGTGATTGATCTTTCTTCATGTTCATGTGATTGGCGATTGTGTTTTTAATTCCGCAAATATTTGTCAAAGAGATTCAGTATTTAACTTTATAAAATTGTTAGATCGAGTGAATCCAAGATATACATGCATGTTATATAATTTCTACATGTTATCAGAGCATAGGAAATCACAAAAGTGAAGCAAGAGCTAAGTTTGTGACTAGATAGAATTCGAGTTTGCAGAAAGACTTTCTTGGTGTTACATTTGATTCAAGATCAAAATGGCTTTCAATGGCTTGAGGTTAGAGTATGCACTCGAGGGCAACTCAAACTACATTGATTGGAAGTATAGGATGGAGGCAGTACTCGAAGACAATGGCTTGAAGGAATTCATTGAAAAATATGTTCCTAAGCCAGATGTTACAGATGTTGCCAATATTGATGCATAAAAAAATAAAGTGGAAAAGACGAGGAGGATCCTATTGGAGGGAGTACGAGACCACATTGTCTCAATCCTCCATGGGAAATCCACACCATATGCTATGTGAAAGGCTTTGATGGATCTATGCCAAAGCAGCAGTGACCATAGGAAATTGGCGCTCAAAGATAAACTCAGGAAGGTCAAGATGGAAAAGGGTGACACCATTCCAAAGTATCTCACAAATTTTTTCCAATGTCGTGATGAATTGGGGAGTGTGGAAATAACAGTCGTTGATGATGATTTGGTAAGTTTGGCTCTCTTAGGACTTCCTAAGAGTTCGTATAGTTATGAAGGCTCTGTCAACAGACGGGAAAAATTGTTGGATTGGGAACGACTGTGGTCAGATCTAGTGCAGGAGGAGTTCAGATGGAACACCAGATATGGCTCTTCATAAAAGCATGATGATGAAGAGGATTGTGCTTTTTCTCCCAAGGCGAAGAAGGGGAATGGGAATAATTTCCATTCTAAATCCGAGTCTAAAGGGAAGAACTAGGACATGTCCAAAGTGAAGTGTTTTCATTGTCAAAAACATGGGAATTTTGCTACTAAATGTCTACAAAAGAAGATGAACAAGATGGTTGTTGGATTTGCAGTTGGTGAGGCCCTTGCCTCACAATTTGAGCTTGAATTCTCCTTGATTGCATGCATGGTATCAAGTGCATTGGGATTGGTGAGGTATTTGGATAGTGGCACATCCTTTCACATGACGGGAGATAAGGGACTTTTCAGTGACTTGGAGGAGAAAGATCTCCATATGCATATTGAGATCAATGACGATGGAAGGTATAGTTGGTACCATTACCTTTTAGAGGGAGTCAGTTAAAACATTTCAATTAAAATATGTAATGCATGTACTAGGTCTGAAGAAAAATTTGGTGTCAGTTGCAATGTTGGAGGACAGAGGCTATGACGTTGTTTTTAATGATGGAAAATATTTCCTGTGACATAAAACAATGGGTCATGCCAAGAGGATAGGGATTCGAGTTAAGAATCTCTACAAGCTGGAGGTATATGGTTGCGCCGCCATGATGGGTAAGGAAGAAAAAATGGTGAGCCAGGGTGAGGGTGAATAATTGCACAGGTGATTGGGCCATCTTCATCATGGAGCCTTGAAAGTAATGCAACAAATATCTACTACACTTCCAATGGGAACACTTGCTAATTTAGATCAGTGCAAGGGTTGCACCATGGGGAATTATTTAAAGTCCACCTTTCATGAGAAGGAGAACCGTGCTTCAGGGATCCTTGAGAGAGTTCACACAGACGTGGGTGGATCATTCTCAATTGATTCAGCAACAAAACATAAGTACTATGTAATCTTTGGTGATGAATTTTCTCATAAATGCTGGATCTTCTTCATGCAGAAGAAAGATCAAACATTCTCTAAGTTTTATGAGTTTAAGGCATTGGTGGATAAAGAGTCGGGGAAGCAAGTGAAGGCTCTAAGGAGTGATAATGGTGGAGAATACATCTCTAACAAATTCAAGAACTTCTACAGCAAAGAAGGAATTCTAAGAGAACTCAAAGCACCTCATAACCCATAACCAAATGGGGTCGCGGAGAGAAAGAACAGAACAATCGTGGGTGCAGCATGAGCGATGTTGCATGATCAGGGCCTACCAATTCATTTATGGGTGGAAGAATGCAACACCGCGGTTTATGTGCAGAACTATTTTCCTCATAGAGTACTTGGCATGAGTACACTTGAAGAAGCTTTCACTGGTAAGAAACCGAATGTTTCACACTTTAAGATTTTTGGCTCATATGTTTATGTGCATGTGACCAAGGACACCAGGAAGAAGCTAGAGCCGACTACTGAAGTTGGGATTTTTTGGGGGTACACAGAAACACCCCATAATTATCGTGTGTATTTTCCAAATAGCAGAATTATTGTTGTGCGATGAGATATAAAATTTGATGAGGGGAAATCCATGCATTTGTTGCTTGAGAGGGAGCTGGACTTGCATGTAGAGGCGGAACTTTTGGTTCCCAAAGATGGGTCTCAAGATGTGGATCAGCCAGATGAGGAGATTCATGGAGTGGAGGAAGCCACTCATGTAGAGCCATCCATCAGAAATGGTAGAAGGCGCACCACGGAAGCTGATAGGCTGAGACTTGATGCTGCACAGAATGTA
Organism: Pinus albicaulis; assembly: GCA_034641835.2. Taxonomy (NCBI): domain Eukaryota; kingdom Viridiplantae; phylum Streptophyta; class Pinopsida; order Pinales; family Pinaceae; genus Pinus; species Pinus albicaulis. The sequence goes on from CM076569.1 coordinate 492,907,630, forward strand.
GGAGCCCCTACTTCACATTGCAGATAGAGATAGACTCCCAATCGATTTACTGGATACATGGTTCTTATGAGAAAATGTATTGTGATTGAAACATATTCCTTTTAGGAAGCAATGCAACAGCCTACTTGGGTTGATGCAGTGGTGGAGGAGTATGAATCCATTGTCAAAAACAATGCATGGGAAATTGTCCCAAGACCGGTTGATAAATCAGTGGTAGGTTCGAGATGGATCTACAAGGTAAAGCAACCTCCTGATGGGAATGTGGAGAAATACAAGGCCAGATTTGTGGCACGAGGCTTCTCACAGATCGAGGGGATAGATTATGATGATACCTTTGCACCTCTCGCAAGGTACTCTTCCATAAGGACCATCCTTGCACTCTCAACGCAGATGGGTTGGCGCATTCATTAGATGGATGTGAAAACTGTGTTTCTCAATGGGATCATTGAGGAAGAGGTGCACATAGAGTAGCCTGAAGGTTTTGAGATCTTCAACAGCGAGTCACATGTGTGCCGACCCAAAAGAGAATTGTATGGGCTAAAGTAGGCACCCCGTGCTTGGTACACTTGGATAGATAGTTATTTCACTAAATTGGGCTTCACCAAAAGTGAAGCAGATGCAAAATTGTACCAAATTATGGTCGAGGGTAAGATTTTAATCATTTTTATTTATGTTGATGATTTAATATTGACTGATGATGAGAAACTGATACACTCATGCAAGGGATTTTGAAATGAAGGATATGGGCCTCCTTCATTATTTCCTTGGATTGGAAATATGGTAGTGAGATGATGAAAATTTTGTGTCTCAAGGAAAGTATGCAAAGGAGATACTGGGTAAGTTTAACATGGAGAGTTACAAACCCATGGATACTCCTCTTCGAGGAATCTGGAGGAAAGAGGATGCTACTTCTGGAGAGGTAGTGGATGTTATTGTCTATAGACAGTTAGTGGGTTTGCTAATATATCTAGTGAACATGATACCAGACATTTTCTATGCGGTTAACCAGTTGAGTCAAGCTATGGTTAAGCCTACCAAGCTCTTTTGGAAGGTGGGGAAGCATGTCCTGAGACACCTGAGGGGCACATTAGAGTATGGTTTATGGTACATATAGATGGATGGAGTGAAGTTGCATGGCTTCCTGGATGCGGATTGGGTTGGAAGTCCATCGGACAGAAAGAGCACATCAGGGGGGATCTTTAGCATTGGATCTACAGTTGTTTCTTAGTATAGTAGGAAGTAGAGATCTGTGGCACTCAGTTCAGCGGAAGTGGAATACATGGCAGCAATTCAAGCTACATGTGAGGATATCTGGATGAGAAAGATCTTGGTTGGTTTGTTTGGTTCTCAGATGGATCCAGCAGTGATTCATTGTGATAATTAGAGTTTCATTAAACTCTCGATTAATCTTTTGTTTCATGATAGGTCCAAGCATATAGATATATGGTATCATCATCTCAGAGATTGTGTGTAGAGGAGAATTATGTTGCTTCAGTACATTCCCACAGAAGATCAGGATGCAGATATTCTGATGAAGGAGCTTACCAAGAGAAAATTCAAATAACATAGAGATGGGATCGGGGTGAAGGATAATCCCTTTCTTATTGAGAGGGTGTGTTGAGATTCAACAAGAAATTTTTTTGGCACCCATGATCCTAGTGAAAATTAAGCACCTACATTAGGGTGGGGCCCACAGGATATTTTTAGGTGCATGTTTATTTTTATTATCCCTTAATTTAGATGGACATTAAACTATAATATATTCTCAATGTGGACTTGAAAATAGTTAATAGAAGTGGAAAATCAGTTAGCTAAGTGAATTTCGAGTTAGAGGTTGGTTTGGTGGGACATGTAGAATGATTCTAGTTGTAACTGAGTGATTCTAGTTGTAACAAAGTTGAAAGTGCAGTGGTGCATGAGTTTGTGCAAGTTGTAAATAGTTTAACTCATTTAAGTGAGTTAAACTCAGTTGTGCTAGTTGTAACTGAAGATGCACTAGTGAGAGATCAAGTGAATTAAATATTAATTAATTCACATGTAGTGATCTCACATGAAACTAAAGATTTACTATTATTAACCGCATGCATGTCAGATCCAGTGGAGACCCAGTTGAGTTCTAGGTGAAATGGAAGTAAACTATCAGTTGTGACATTATCCACTTGCACACATGCAAGTGCGCACACATTGGATGTTCCCATGATACTTTTCAGTCAAGGTATGCAAGAAGGCATCAATTCATGGATTTATTTCAGCAGGGACTGCGCAGTGAAGGCAGGCTATCTGGAGACAGTAAATTGGCTAAGGGATTTGTCAATTTTTGTATGACAATGTGAGACAATTATATCATGTATTGAGGGCTCTTGTGAGAATATTTTTATATGTAGTTGTTTCATGATCCATGATATAATATATAATATAAGATAGTGGGGTTTTTAGTTGTAAGCTTTCCCTGGGAAATTATATGTGTTGTGTGTGATTGATCTTTCTTCATGTTCATGTGATTAGCGATTGTGTTTTTAATTTCGCAAAGATTTGTAGAAGCGATTCAGTATTTAACTTTAGAAAATTGTTAGATCAGTTGAATCCAAGATATACATGCATGTTGTATAATTTCTACAGTTTGTAAAGAAGAAGGATGATACTCTTAGACTATGCATTGGCTATAGGTAGCTGAACAAAGTGACCATCAAGAACAGGTACCCACTACTGAGAATTGATGATTTGTTTGACCAGCTAAAGGGAGCACAAATGTTATATAATATATATTTGAGATCGGGATATCATCATATACGCATCAAAGAGCAGGACATATACAAGACCACATTCAGGACTAGGTACGGGCATTATGACTTTGTTGTAGTTCCATTTGGTTTGACTAATGCCCCAGCTACATTTATGTGTTTGATGAACAATGTGTTGCATCCTTATTTGGACAACTTTGTGATTTTTTTTATTGATGACATATTGGTGTGTTCTAAAAATGAGGAAGAACATGATGAACATTGGGCAACAGTGTTGAGGTTTCCAAGAGAGAATCAATTGTATGTTAATCTCAGCAAATGCAGCTTCTTCTAGAATGAGGTACACTACTTGGGACATGTTGTCTCCAAGGAAGTCATTGCAGTAGATCCAGAGAAGATAAGGGCCATCATGGATTGGGTAGCTTCTAAGAATGTGGATGAGGTGATATCATTCATGGGATTGGCGGGTTACTACAGGAGGTTCATTGGGATATTCTCACATATTTCTTATCCTATTACATGATTGTAGAGGAAAGGTAAGCAGTTTTATTGGCCAGAGGAGTGTGAGGCTATTTTTTAGCAACTTAAGCAGTTGCTGACACATGCTCTAGTGTTAAATATTTCCGATCTGGACAAGGAGTTTGTATTGTGTACAAATGCTTGTAAGAGAGGACTTGGTGGGGTCCTTATGCAATATGGAAAAGTGGTATGCTATGAGTCACGGAAGCTAAATGAACATGAGCAAAAATACCTGACACATGATCTCTAACTACCAGCGATCATACATGCACTGAAGATGTGGAGGCACTATCTTCTTGGTAGGTGGTTTGTATTGATGAGTAACCACATTGGGTTGAGGTACTTGTTTGACCATCCGAATTTGAATGCTAGATATGCTAGATGGTTGGGCATGATCAATGAGTTTGACTTCGATATCAGGTACATCAAGGGAAAGGAGAACATGGTTGCATATGATCTTAGCAAGTGAGTACAGATAAATCACTTAGCAGTTATGAGCTCCTATTGGACATATTTATAGGATAAGATCTTGCAGGCAAGTCAACAAGATCACTGGTATATGGATATTTTGCACCAGTTACAATAGAGTATAGGTATAGTTTCAGGTGTTGGTATAGGTGCAAGTACATGTGTTGGTATAAGTACAAGTACAGGTGCATATATGGGTACAGGTACATGCACACATGTACAACACTTGGATTACTATCTCACAACCGATGGATTGGATAGATTTAGAGATAGGATATATGTACTGGATAGTTGTGAGCTTAAGAAGGTGATCTTGAGGGAGTTTCATGCAAAACCATATTTGGTTCACCCAGGCTACCAGAAGACTTTGACTGTAGTGAATATATTCTATTATTTTCTGAATCTAAAGAGGGATGTGGCAAAGTTTGTAGCTAGATGTTTGAATTTTCAGATGGTTAAGGCTGAGTGTAAACATCCATGTGGACTACTACAACTGATCATGATACCAGAGTGGAAATGGGAGGTAATTTCCATGGTCTTCATCATAATTTTTCCTAAGAAAGCTAATCAACATGAGTCCATTATGGTTGTTGTGGACAGGTTAACAAAGGTTTCACATTTTATATCGGTGAATACAACATACTTAGTTAGTGATGTATCACAGGTATTTACCTGAGACATAGTCAGATTGCATGGTGTTCCAAAGAAGATTGTGTCTGATAGGGATGAAAAGTTCAATTCCAAGTTTTGGAAGGAGTTTTTTGCAGGTTTGGGCACTGATTTTTCCTTGAACACAACTTATCATCTACAGACAGATGGACAGACTGAGAGGGTCAACATGATACTAGAGGATATGTTGAAGATGTATGTGATGCATCAGCAGTGCAAGTGGGAAGAATATCTTCGACTGGTAGAGTTCACCTACAACAACAGGCATCAGGAGTCATTTAGGATGAGTCCATTTGATACTATGTATGGGTGGAGTTGCAACACTCTTATCAATTGGAGTGATTCAATTAACAGGGTACTGATTGGACCAAAGATGTTGGCAGAAATGGAATAAGAAATGCAAGTGATCAAGAAGAACTTGAAGGTAGCACAGGATAGGCAGAAGATTTATGAAGATATGAACATGTTGTTCAAGGATTTTTAGGTTTGGGATCAGGTGTACTTACATATCCATCCCAAGAAGAGCTCCTTTCAGATTGGATAATGTTCCAAGCTCACACCATGGTTTTTTGGACCCTTCAGGATCATTGAGAGGATCAGACCAGTGGCCTATCAACTTGCATTGCCTTCCATAATGAAGTGCATGATGTTTTTCATATATCTTTGCTTAATAAGTATGTTAAATATGTTTATCATGTGATTGATTGGTCTGTATTGCAGGTGGAACCAAATGGATAATTCATGTCAGAGCATTAGTGTATATTGCAGAAAAAGGTGCTCATGCTCTAGAACCGAGAAATAGAGAAATTTAAAGTGCAATGGAAGCACTTTGGGCCTGGTGAAGCTACATGGGAGATGGAAGATTAGATGCAGGCCATGTACCCTTGTTTTTCAGTTGAGGCAAAGCAATTTTGGTGTGATGCTGGTATATGTTTGGTATATGTTTTGGTGATGTTTTGGTATATATTTTAATTTTAAGGTTGGTTGTATGTATATATGTATATGGATGTAAATATCACCATGAGCTATGTTATAAATCTCCAATAAGTGGTATGGTGTCATGTAATTTGATTTGTCATGTTGGTTTTCTTTTCAATAGGGTGATCATTGTAAATACTGCAATGATCTATGTGTAATATTCCCAATTAGCCATGAGCTAGTTGGAATATTCAATTTTTTTTTGTACTTTGTTTAAAGAATAAGAGGGAAAAGGATGTCCATAATTCTCCTTAATAATAAATAAATCAATGCCAAATGTGAAAGAGACAAATATCGGCAGCTTCATTAAAGCACCCTTGGTGTGAAAGGGGTTGGATCACTTTGACTAGGACAACCTTGACCAAATCAACATCGTTGTCATGGAGGAGTGGTCATCAATGAGGGATAGCGCAGTTTTATATGGAGATTATTTGTGTGAATGTAGTGATATTTTTGGATGGGGATTAGGGTTTGCAAGCTCATATTCTATTTAAGGAAGAGGATGGCATGTTGATATTGCAACAAGATGATGAGCTTAGTGGAAAGGAGTCGCCTTCACTAAGTGGGCCCGCAGGGTATTTTTGGCGCAAAGTCTATTTTTAGACTATCTCTATTTTTAGACATATGGATCATGTTCTATGAGTTGCAGGATGCTATTTGTGGATGGTTGGTCAATTCGGGAAAAATATATGGACTTCTATTTTTAGACATACTAGGCGGAATCTATTTTTAGATTGCCAGTCTAAAAATAGATATGTCGAATATTATTAGCTCTTAATAATATTTGGACTCTAAACATTATCTTATCCTCTTGGAGCACTTCAATTTGATGCCTGGATGTGGCACATGCAGCTGACAGAAGGAATTACGCTATTCCTAGGGTTTAGTGGAGCTATTGCATGGTTGACTTCAGTTAGAACTCATGTGACAGAGTTTGGTGGAGTTGATGAGACAGTTAATGGAGTTGTGTTCAGCTTAACTTAGTTGAGCTAGTTGTATTCATTTTAACTAATTGACACAATTAGTGAGAGTGGTGTGAATTAATTATTAATTAACTCACTAATTATAAACTCATAAATCAACTAAAGAATGCATCAGTTAACTTCAGTGCATGGACAGTTTCAGTGGAGACCAGTGCAGAAATAGGTGAAAGAGCAGGTTAACTATCAGTTGTGACTATACAGTTGCTATTTGCAACACACAGATAAGTGGAGAAGTCAATGAGGATTAGACAAGATATACCACTGGTATTTGAACCTTGATCTCGTACTCATCCATATTGATCGCTACAAGAGAGGTCAAGCAATGTGAGCAAGATTGGAGCATGTTTTATGTATGATCTCGAGTTTTTGTGAAAACAATCGAGATTGCATTGAGAGGCCTGTGGAGGAGGCTTGTACAATGATTGTTACATGATCTATATCATTATAATATACATATAGTTGGGGTTTTCAGCTTTAAGTTTGACAACATCTGTTATATGTGATTGTTATGCTTTGACAAAGCATGAGATTGTTTAATTTCCGCAAATTGATGATCAATAGTAGAAGAGCTTATGTATTATGCATGAAGCTCAAATAGTGTGTGATCAGGATAATCTCGGTGAATAATTTAACAGTTATTAAAATTTCTACATGGTATCATAGCAGTATTGATCATTGGAGCAATTGCAAAACATTGAAGCGGTTGAGTGTTGTGCTGGTGGAATTCGAATTTGCAGCAGTGTTTTCTTGATGTCGAAGTTGAGATGTCTTTCAACAGACTGTGATTGGAGTATGCTCCTGAGGGCAGCTCGAATTATAATGCATGGAAGGACAGGATGGAGGCGGTGCTAGATGACAATGGGTTGAAGGAGTTCATAGATGCTGAAGTCCCAAAGCCTACTTCTAGCGATGCTGCCGTAATTGAGGCTTGGAAAAAGAAGACAGCAAAGTGTCGAAGGATTCTGTTGGAGAGCGTGAAGGATCACATAGTGTCCAGCCTGCATGGTAAGGCTTCTCCATTCTTGATGTGGAAAGCCTTGACAGATTTATTCCAAAGCAAGAGCGACCAGAGGAAGTTGGCGCTCAAGGATAAACTCAGAAACATAAAGATGGAGAAAGGCGACAGTATGCCCAAGTACCTCACAAAGTTCATCCAATGCAGGGATGAGCTGGGAAGTGTGGGGGTGACTGTTGATGATGAGGAATTGGTGAGCTTGGCTCTCCTTGGGCTTCCGAAGAGTTGGCATTCCTATCAGGACTCTGTCAATGGTCGGGAGAAATTTCCAGGATGGGAGCGACTTTGGTCAGATCTTGTGCAAGAGGAGATAAGGCAGAGTACCAGGGACGGATCTTCATCAAGGAACTCTGATGAAGGGAATTTCACTTTGGCTGCCGAAGCAAAGAAGGGGAAGAGCAAGAAAGCTTCTCATTCTGGTGCAAAAGGCAAGAAGCAGGACATGTCCAAGGTGAAGTGCTTTCACTGTCTCTCTCTCTCTCTCTCTCTCTCTCTCTCTCTCTCTCTCTCTCTTTACCTGTTTACTCAACACTATTACATTATGCCACAAATTGTCCGCGGAAGAAGAAAAATAAGCAAGTCACTGATCTGTTGCCTGAGAGGCCCTAGCCTCGCAGTTTGAGCTGGAATTTTTACTGATCGCATGCTTGGTCTCAAGTGTGATGGGTTCAGTGTGGTTTCTTGACAGTGGTGCATCTTTTCACATGACAGGAGATCGAGATTTGTTTACCGATCTGGATGAGAAAGATCTTGGAGTGCACATCGAGATGGGCGATGATGGTAGATACAGTGCGACCGGTATCGATACCATTTCCTTTGAGAGGGAGTCTGGTAAACCCTTCGTATTGAAGGAAGTGATGCATGTTCCAGGATTGAAGAATAATCTTATCTCTGTGGCGATGTTAGAAGACAAGGGATATGATGTTGTCTTTAGCGATGGAAAGGCTTTCCCACGCAGTAAGGCAACTGGTGAGACCCAGAGGATAGGGGTTCGAGTTAAGAACCTTTATCAATTGCAGGTAGATGGCTGCGCAGCAATGGCAGGCAAGGCAAAAGGAGTGGTGGGCCGGGATGATGGCGAGTTGTGGCACTGGAGATTGGGCCACCTTCACCATGGAGCTTTGAAGATAATGTAGCAGATTTCTACTAGGCTTCCTAAAGGCACTCTTACGCAGTCAGATCAGTGCAAAGGGTGTACCTTGGGAAAATTTGTGAAAGCCACCTTTCACGAGAAGGATAGTTGCGCCACGACGATCCTTGAGAGAATTCACACAGACGTGTGTGGACCTTTCTCAGTAGCTTCGACAGCAAAGCACAGGTATTATGTGATATTTGTTGATGATTTTTCTAGGAAGTGCTGGATCTTCTTCATGCAGAAGAAGAGCGAGACATACTCAAAGTTCTGTGAGTTCAAGGCACTGGTTGAGAAAGAATCGGGGAAGCAGGTGAAGGCTCTAAGGAGCGACAATGGTGGTGAATTCATCTCTCGCGAATTCAAGGACTTTTGCAGCACAGAAGGAATTCAAAGAGAGCTCATAGCACCTCATAACCCACAACAGAACAGGGTTGCTGAGCGGAAGAACAGAACGATCGTGGGTGCTGCATGGGTGATGTTGCATGATCAGGGCCTACCCATTCACTTGTGGGTGGAGGCATGTAATACTGCAGTATATGTGCAGAACCGTTGTCCTCACAGGATACTTGGCATGAGTACACCCGAGGAGGCATTTTCTGGTAAGAGGCCTGATATTTCCCATTTGAGGATTTTTGGTTCACCTGTTTACATTCATGTGACTAAGGATGCCAGGAAGAAGCTGGAGCCGACCGCAGAGGTTGGGATATTTTTGGGGTACACTGATACACCCCACAACTATCGTGTGTATTTTCCAGACAGTCGCAAGACTGTTGTGCGACAGGATATCAAATTTCAGGCGGAGAAAGCCATGAAGTGTTCGCTTGAGAAGGAGCTACACTTGCATGCAGAGGAGGAGCTATTAGTCTTTGGTTGATGAGTCTCAGGATGTGGATCAGCCACAAGATGAGGTTCATGGAGTGGAAGAAACCACTCAGGCAGCGCCAACCATCAGAGGGAGGAAGCGCACTACAGAAGCTGAGAGACTGGCTCAAGATGCAGAGAAGGTTGTAGGAGCACCTACATCACAACGCAGACAGAGACAGTCACCTAATCGGTACACTAGATACATGGCTCTTGTGAGCCATCCTCTTTCAAGTAAGATGTGGAGGAACCCGCATGGGTAGATGCAATGGTGGAAGAGTATGATTCGATTGTCAGAAATAGTGCATGGGAGATTGTCTCGAGACCGGAAGGGAAATCAGTGGTGGGTTCGAGATGGATCTACAAAGTGAAGCAGGCAGCTGACGGGAGTGTGGAGAAGTACAAAGTAAGATTTGTTGCCCAAGGGTTTTCACAGATAGAGGGGATCGATTATGAGGAGACCTTTGCACCTGTCGCAAGGTATTCTTCCATACGGACGATTCTTGCTCTCTCAGTGCAGATGGGGTGGCACATTCATCAGATGGATGTGAAGACTACATTCCTCAATGGGGTGATTGAGGAGGAGGTGTACATAGAGCAGCCCGAAGGTTTTGAGATCTTCAGCAGTGAGTCGCATGTGTGCAGGCTCAAGAGAGCGCTGTATGGGTTGAAACAAACACCTCATGCTTGGTACACACGGATTGATAGTTACTTTACTAGACTTGGATTCTCCAAGAGTGAGGCAGATCCGAACCTATACCAGATTTTGGTGGAGGGTAAGTTGCTGATCATTGTACTTTATGTAGATGATTTGATACTGACCGGTAATGAACAGTTGATACTCTCATGCAAGGCTGATCTTGCAAAAGAGTTTGAGATGAAGGACTTGGGCCTCCTTCATTATTTCCTGGGATTGGAAATTTGGTAGCGCAGTGATGGATTGTTTGTGTCTCAAGGAAAGTATGCCTGGGAGATACTGGAGAAGTTCAACATGCATGGCTGCAAGCCTGTTGATACTCCTCTTCCTGGTGGATGGAGGAAGGAGGATGCCACTTCAGCGGAGGTAGTGGATGCCACTGTTTATCGACAGTTGGTGGGGTCGCTTATGTATTTGGTCAATACATGACCCGACATATGCTATGCTGTGAACCAACTTTCACAAGTTATGGTTAAGCCAACCAAGCTCTACTAGAAGGTAGGAAATCATGTATTGAGATATCTCAGAGGCACATCGGGATATGGATTATGGTACAGACAGTCGGATGAGGTGAAGTTGTGCGGCTACACGAATACAGATTGGGCAGGGAGCCCAACGGACAGAAAGAGCACATCTGGACGGATTTTCATTATTGGGTCGATAGTAGTTTCTTGGTACAGTAGGAAGCAGAGATCCGTGGCACTCATTTTAGCAGAGCCCGAGTATATGGCAGCGATTTTGGCTGCATGCGAGGCTATATGGATGAGGAAGATCCTAGTTAGGTTGTTCGGTTCACACTTGGATCCTACTATGATTTATTGTGATAATCAGAGTTGCATCAAACTCTCGGTTAATCCAGTATTTCATGATAGATCCAAACACATTGACATCTCGTATCATCATATCAGAGATTGTGTGCAGCGGAGGATCATGTTACTTTCATACATTCCTACGGAGGATCACGATGCTGATATCTTGACGAAGGCGCTCACCAGGAGCAAATTCGAATACCACAGGGGCAGGATAAGGGTTGCAGATAATCCGTATCTTGTTGAGAGGGAGTGTTGAGAATGCAACAAGATGACAGAGCTTAGTGGAAAGAAGTCGCCTTCACTAAATGGGCCCGCAGGGTATTTTTGGCACAAAGTCTATTTTTAGACTATGTCTATTTTTAGACATGTCGATCATGATTCTATGAGTTGCAGGATGCTATTTGTGGAGGAATGGTCAAGTTGGAAAAATAGATGGACTTCTGTTTTTAGACATACTGGGCGGAATCTATTTTTAGATTGCCAGTCTAAAAATAGATATGTCAAATATTATTAGCTCTTAATAATATTTGACTCTAAACATTATCTTATCCTCTTGGAGCACTTCGCCTTGATGCTCGGATGGGCACATGCAAAATTACGTAAGGAATTACGCTATTCCTAGGGTTTAGTGGAGCTATTGCATGGTTGAATTCAGTTAGAACTCATGTGACAGAGTTTGGTGGAGTTGATGAGACAGTTAATGGAGTTGTGTTCATTTTAACTTAGTTGAGCTAGTTGTATCTAGTCTAACTGATTGATACAATTAGTGAGAGTGGTGTGAATTAATTATTAATTAATTCACTAATTATAAACTCATAAATCAACTAAATAATACATCAGTTAACTTCAGTGCATGGACAGTTTCAGTGAAGACCAATGAAGAGGTAGGTGAAAGAGCAAGTGTGACTATCAATTGTGACTATACTGGTGCATGAGATTTGCACACACATTGATGGAGAAGCCAATGAGGATTGCACAGTACATACCAGTGGGATTTGAACCTTGATCTGGTAATTATCCATATTGGAATGCGCAATAGAGGCTGGCTAACAGGTGGAGCAGATTGGAGCATGTGTTATGTATGATCTGAGCTTGTGTAGTGTGTAACAATTGGAGATTGTACTGAGAGCTTGTGAGGAGTTTGTACAATGATTGTTACATGATCTCTATCATTACAATATACAGATAGTTGGGGGTTTTCAACTTTAAGCTTTCCCATAAATATTGTGTTTATATGTGTGATTGTTTATGGTTTTAATGTGCGCATGCGATTGTTTAATTTCCACAAATTGATGATCAATAGTAGAAGAGGTTATGTGTTATGCATGAAGCTCAAATAGTGTGTGATCAGGATAATCTCGGTGAATAATTTAACAGTTATTCAAATTTCTACATGGCAGCCATATTGATTATGTTTTTGGATTTAGTATATTTATGAATATATGGTCTATTTAGACATATATCTTTCTCTTGTTGTTTCACTAAGATAGAGTGTTGTTTAGCACAGGGTGTTCCTGATCAGGAATACCACCTCTTCCATTGAGAAGCTCTTGGAGGAGTCTTGTACTACATTGTCCACTATCAGGCTTAAGGCCAAGCTTCATCTTTCATTTACAGCGCAGATCCTGTTGAGGGTTTGGTTGTTTTGCAGGTTGCAGCAAGTGATGATTAGATATCTATATCTAGGCCATTTCATTGCTTATTTTCAATGGAGGAGGATTATTTTCCATTGGGAGGACAACGCTGAGGGCCATTGTGCTTATTTTCAAATCTTGGCATTAGGCCAATTGGTTATTCAGCCCTACAGTGCAGTTTACTTCCAGATCTGCGTTATTTCTATAGGAGTTGTAGGGTGGTTTGGCACACCATTTGGAGAGATGATTTTCTAGTCAAGGGGATCTGCCTTTCACTTAGAGGATCTATTGAAGGATGCTACTGTATTGATCAAATCAAATTAGCCACACTTTCTAGATCTGTATTTTACAATAGATCTGTAGTCTTAGATCTCAGATCTACAACTTGTACTTGGTGTTTTGTTGCAAACCCTTAAGGGGTTCTTTAAAGGAGCTTGTATACATGGAAAATTTTAGGGGCTAATATTCGCCGGTGGGCTAGTTTTCCATGGGTTTTCCAAAAACAAGATTCGCCAATTTCCATTTTTTTATAAAAATGATTCGCCCAAACTTTACAATATAAAATTATTTTACATTAAAAATCGCCAAGATTATATAGACAATATATATAATATCATTATAAATTTGAATAATTTTACAAATACATCAATAAAAATTTTATATTCTTCATATTAGGGACTACTGAGATTCGCCATTTTTTTAAACTTCAAGATAATTTTCCATCCTTAAAATTTTCCCTGCTTGTATAGTGCTCAGATATGATATAGATCTATCTTTTGATGCACATATTAGCCCTAGACCTAATGTATAATCATTGTAGCAGAGCTAATAAAATAACGCTATAAGGGTCTTCCAACTTTTCTATATAGTTGCAACACCTCATATTGAGGGATTTTGTCCATTAGAGGCTTGTGTTTCTTGTTATGCATATTATGGCCCATTTATTATACACATTTTTTTGTTTTTATAACATATGAAAGGTCTCCATATTGGCCTCTTTCTTTATATATAATGATCTACATTATTTTTCTAGCATTTTGCACTATATTCCTGCTTTTCCCACTTGGGAATATTACAGTGGTATCAAATCATAATCTTGGCACAGCCTGTGCATATTGAAAAGCCAATATGTCATTTGAAGAAGAAGATCCTCTTAATGATAGAGAGAGGAGGTATCAAAGAAGAAGACATCAGAAATTTGACTATACAAATGACAAAGAAGACAAGGGTAAAACCCCTTTATCCGGAGGTGAAGATGAAGAGAAGGAGTTCCCTAAGATCCTTCTTAGATCCATGCAAGACATTGCTAGAGAGATCAATTAAATGAGAATGGATAGATTCAAGGAATCCCCTAAAGGATTTCATCATGGTTGAAGGCTCTAGCATGTCTCATCACTGGAATGATCAACCAGTGCATCAACCACAAGTTTCCCAATGCTCTACTATGCCTACATTTTTTTTTGTGGGAAATGAAGTGTTTCAAGAGAAAGAATCTCTTGAATACTATTTTATGGAGCATGAGTCTCAAACTCAGAGATTCAAGGACAACTTGAGTTTTCAATAATTTTGTCAAATCAAGGATAATAGAAGACCAAGGCATCACAATAGAGGTGGTGGATTCATTCAGAATCATGATAGACACCACACTATGGGTATATTATTTTTACCCAACTTTGATGGGTCATCCATGTCAACTGCAAAATCATGGGTAGAGAAACTTGACATCTACTTTCAGTTGAACAAGATTCCAGAAATGGAGGCCATTAAGATTGCAACACTGCACCTTGAGGGTGAAGCACATGACTGGTGGTTCCATGGCTTGTATACATTGGGTCATGCCAATGTCACTGCATATTCAAAGTTCACTAGAAGGATGGTAGAAATATTTGATAGAAGAGATCCTGAAGCACCATTCGTGGGGCTTGCAAAGCTAAAACAATCAGGTAATGCAGAAACTCACATCTCTGAATTTTTAAGACTTTCTGTTATGGTTCCTAATTTATCTACAGCAAGAAGGGTGTACATGTTCATTGATGGCTTAGATGAACCTCTTCATGGGTTGGTTAAGTATACCAAGCCCACTACCCTACAATATGCCATTGAAAGGGCTAGAGACCTTCAAGATGCCTTGCCAAAAGCCAAGGCAACATTTCAGCATAAGCCCTCTTTTCCATCAAAGGGAAAAGAAGAGAAGGCTCCTCCTTCAAAGGAGAGGCAATAAAAAAAACCTCTTGATGATGATGTCCGTAAATATTTGAGGAGGAGGAAGCTTTGTTTCACATGCCAAGAAGCTTGGGCTCTAAGACATAGATGTGCATCAGGAAAGGCACATTACATAAAGGTCTTCTCAGATTATGAGGAGGAAGAAGAAGATGAAACAAGAATAGGTCACAACGTTGACACTGCAGGAGATGAACCAACACCATTAGGAGATGGGAATGGAGAATTTTCTCCTATTGGAGGGGCTCTTGCATCATTTAGAGGAGTACCTAAGTACTTGACCTCAAGATTTCAAGGTTCCATCTTGAATCAGAGGGTTTTTGTTTTGGTTGATAGTGGGCCTACCCATAATTTTATTGATGCCCAACTAGTGCAAAGGAGGGTTATACCCATTGATTCTTTTGAGGGATTTTATGTTTTGGTCCCAGGAGATAGAACTATGCAATGCATGCATTATGTTCCATCATTATCAGTCACCATGGGGACATATACATTAATTGATCACTTCTTTGTGGTTGACATACCTAACACCAATGTGATATTGGGTGTTCAATGGTTGATTACCTTGGGGAAAGTCACCACTGATTAGGAGACTTTGCAGATGGAATGGGTGGATATAAAGAGTGGAAAAAATCAAATGATCAAAGGCATGCACACATATCCCTCACATACAACTTCCATATAGAAATCAGAGATGGATTTGCGTAGTGGAAGCAAGGACCTTACAGTCCCATCTATTATGATTATGAGATTTCTGCATGGGACACTATTATTTAGTTGCAAACCAATGGGGAGGCCACCTGATTCAGATTTGGTGAGAAATGTCTCACAACATGATGCTATAAGCATAGATATAGGAGGGATGGGAGCATTTAAAAACCTTGATACAACGTTGGGAGTCTTGGATAGGCTCAAGGAAGAGGGAGACATTCTCCCAACATCATCGTTACCCACTCTCATTTCAGATTATGCGTTGTGGGAGGAGAATCATGGAAGGAATGGCCTTCCAACATGTACCTTTGACATGGGATATGTCAAGGAGGAGAGCATCCATATGACAGATGTTCTTTGTGATAGATCATTAGCGTTGTCACTATGGAAGATTGATCCATATTGGAAATCCCAACTATTGGTGGATTATTCCAAGGATCTTCACACATGCATGATACTTGATGACCATCTACATGAAGAGGGCTATTCAGTCCAAGAAATATTCATCTAATATCAAGGTAGGATCTTCTTATCTAGAGCCTCCAAGCTCAAGGAGAAGTTGCTACAAGGGGCTTATGAAGAGTTTTTTTTCAGAAACCCTTATTCCATGAAGGCATACAACACTATCATGGGAAGTTGTTGGCTCGAGGGGTCCTGACCCAAGTTCGGTGTGCAAGGTTCGCCAACAAACCCCTATACTATTGGGCCTTTCGGCAGTGACCTGCTTGCGCAGGTCAAAGTCTCACTCGAAGTAGTATGGGTGGGTGCTCGAACCAGGTTTCCGCACCCTGAAAAAGGATGGGTAAGGCAAGCAGAGCTGCGCTAGGTCCTGTAATCCCTGATTACCTTGTTCTGCACAGGGTTAATTAGGTCTCTGTTCGCATCCACGTGCACTACATCTATAATTATATGATTTTATGAAAATAACACAGCATTATATAAATAGAATAGAATAGATCCAGATCCAGACACACACTTACACAAATCTTCGTAGCTTTAAAGACATAAAATGCACGATACAACAATTACCAACAATTCGCATAATATTACTCACAGATTCAGTTCTCTATCAATCTTTCTTATTCATTCATTCATCAATTATTCCTTACAATTCCCTTCCCAACCTGCGCACACAGCAACAGGGTCCGCACACAACTAGACTTGGATCTCCGCGCACACAGCCAGCAGGAGTCCATTCCCCAAAACCAAAACAGATAGCTTAAACCACAATTCACATCAATAGTTCATCATTCTTGTCCTTTATAATACAAAATGCTCCTCTATTTATACAAATCTAGCCTATAATTTCCTATGGTCCGCAAACCGTGGTTTTCAGACCTCTATTTTACCCTTTTACACATTACAACGCTTTCGGGGCTTTGACCCACCCCAAAACCCCTCCGCTAGATTAAATATAATAAAAAAATATATCAACAATATCCAAAATGGACAAGTTTCACAGCTTGTTAGGAGACCCTGTTCCAACAGTCCCCCAACACAATCTTGTGACTCGTCCCAAGTCACTGTGATGGTGCGGCTTCGATTTGTGCACGCAAGGTATCAAGAGTGAGGACGAGTGGCAGGAGCACTTCCTGACTCTGGTCTACAGCTTGCTGCGCAATGTTGACACATGTTAGGGAGGCAGGACCGTCTCGAGCCGCGGTAACCCATTCTAGCAGCCGGTGGAGGCACGCAATGGCGAACTGAGCCTCAGGGCGAGCTGGAGTGCGGTGTCGGCCCATGGTTTCAACCATTTTTGGACGACATGCTTGCTGTGGCAAAGGTTCGCGATCCTGTCGATCACGGCTAGACACTGTGTGGAGACGTCGGTGGGTGAGGAAGTTCTAACTTGATCTAGAGCAGCTTCTGCCAGCTGTAATTCCTTCTGGATATGTTGAAGCATAGAATGGTGTCGGACTATTGTCCATAGTTGCGTAGCTGTTTTGACCAACTGCAAACCCTGCGTTAGCTGCTCCTGAATAATATGCTTTGCGTCTGTGATCAATTCAATCCGCTGGGCCCATACTGCCGGAGAGATGTCATATTGTTGTCGCGTAGTCTGGGCACGGTGGCGAACCTCTTGCAACACTCTGTTGTGTAGTTCTTGTAGCGTTCTGTGAGATAGCTGCACCAAATCGGTTTGGATGTCCCCAGTGGTTAGATCATGATTGTTAATTAGGGCAGCGTGAGGGAATGAACAAACATTGCTTCTGTTGGGCGGTACTTTGGAGTTGCGGAGAAGTCATAGCATGTCCCTGTATCTCAGCATTTCTTCTTGGCGCAGAACTCGTGGTGACCTGACTATGATGCCGCGGGCGGGCGACTGCGGTACTAACGTACCCTCTTCTGCGCTCAAGGCCGCGGTTGACCCCAGGGTGTGAAGGTTGGTTATTCCTATTGTGTCATACTGGTGTCCTTCTATACGTGGCTCGCAGCCAATTATTTCTGCAGGAAGCCAACTCTCAATCATTTGACTACACTCAGCATTCTCAGGCCTTCTCAAGACGCTGATTGCGGGTACTGAGCAGCTCGGGAACAGATCATTCGGCGAGTTAGGGTCCATCTTAGTAACAAGACAATGGTCGTTCCAGAGAATGTTAATGATCGCAGAAAACCAGTAGGCCGATAACAGGAGCATATTGCAGAACCAATAAATAGCATGATGTGAAGTTATTCTATCAACCGCACGTCGTACGGAGCTATTTAATGGGGGAGTAGCCCGTACGGGAAACTTACCATCGGCAATTCGGATTAAACTTACCATAAATGGCTGCATTGATGGTCCACTACCTCTTTTGCGTAACTGCAAGGGTCCTTTCTTATCAAAATGGGGTGTACTGATGGTCATTATTCAGACCTGATGTCTCTTCCATATAATTTCAGATGTCGAATGACGTCTGCGTGCTGTTCACGTACCCCGAATTAAGGTTGCTGCGAGGTGTTCCATAACAGGGTTCAGGTACCAAATTTGCAGGTTGGCCACCAATATTCTCGAGTCATGCTCTTCATCCTCAGGCGGGATGCCCTAGTCTGGTAGGTCTGCATCAAGCGTCCTCGTGCCATCTTTTACTTGAAGTGAGCGTAAATTCTCCTAATTTCACGTGGGTTCAGGTGGGTTCATAATCAAACGCACACCTAGGGCAGCGATAACCAAGTGAGCATGTCTGGGCATGGTTCAATCGCACCCTTGAGTGTTGTATGTCAGCAAGTATATGCGTAGGTCGACTAACCATGGAGCCCATCTGGCAATTGGGGTCCCTAAGTGCAGGATCACCTTATTCCAATACTTCTCCTGAGTGAAGAATATCGGCCCTTGCACAGGTGCTCTGTGCAGTGTTAGTGGCAATGCCCCTAGCCTGCATTCCGTGGGAATTTTAGGTTCAATAATATTCGTACTATCTCTTGCGCCATTATGGCAAGGTAGGTCTCTTTCCTTGGTAGAGATGCGACGGAAATTCCTGGTGGTCCGAAGATATCGTAGCGCTGAAACCTCGTGCAACTGACCTTGCCAATTTTCCAGCTCCTCATCAAAGTCAGAAAAACATTCACTGTCCTTTTCCCAGCAGAGCACTCCTTCATCTGTGGGGTTAACCCGATCTTCATCCCACGCAGTCAACTTATAAATGTGATCTATCTCCTCCTCCTCATAGATTGGCTCTGTATGTCGCGCGCCTTCTGCCGGATCTAGTGGCACGATGATGCGCGTACCTTTTGTTTCAAACACCATGCTGTGCTTCTTGAGATTGATAACACCCTGCATGTATATAGCCCAGTCATATCCAAGGAGCGCAGGATAGGGATCTACATCTTCCACAATTTCTATTACTTCAAATTTAGCTAGGACCCTTACCCCTGCGATGTCAACCATGACTTTTGGTAGCCTTCCTAGAGGAATAATTTTTTGTTGATTTGCCATGCATAGCTGGATAGTGGACCATTCTAATTTATGCTCTCCCATTCATTTCCATGTCTACTTTGGTAATACATTCACATCCGATCCAAGATCTAAGATGACCTAATCCATTTCGTACTCACCAATAGGTGCAGTCAACCGCATTTCTCTTCCAGTGTGTTTCTTATAGTTGTATAGTTTATGTACATCCTTGGTCCCAGGGATCAAATTGGGCCACGCTACATAGGTATTCATTAGTGCCTGGAGATTTCCTGTGGCCTGCGGCTTTCGTAGCAACTTCAGACATGCCTTCAAAAAGGGCTCAACTCCTTCTTCTACCTGGAGGTGCGTCGACTGCTACGGGGCTTGCCAATGGTGTTTTTTCCTTGAGATTCACCCCTTCTCGAGGGGCAAGCTCCTTTTTTTCTCCTTGGGTGACCATCCCGCTGCGTGTCATGACTTTTACACTTGGATTCGTATTCCTTAGCTCGTTTTTAACTCTTTGTACATTCTGCGTAGGGGTGGGTTTCTTTTCCAGCATTTTCACTATTAAAATTGGGCAATCCTCCACCACATGGTCCAGCTGCCTACAATACTTGCACGATGGTCTGGTAGGATTTGGGAATTCTCTGGAAAAATGTCCTATTTCCCCACAATTATAACAGATTAGCTGCCCACGTCCTCATCCTGTGCTTCCTCCCCGACCTCCTCTGCCTCTGGCCGGTGATCCTCCAAAGTGCGCAGACACTCTTGGTGACGCAGGGTCCGATTGTACCCTATATAAGTTTCCATGATCCATCATTAAATCATAAGTATGACAATTCTGATCATCGTTTCCCACTGATTGGTAGAATCTGCACCATTGTTGCCTCAGTTCTAGGACATATGCACCTAGCTGAGGGCAATGGTTCGTATCATGCAGTCCTACCACCCGACAATCATCACACCATAGCACAAGTCCGCTCGACCCTGGTCACGATAGAATAGGTTCCCTACTTGCCCTTGGGTGTACCAGACTAGGTCCTCCCACTTGCATGTAATCTGTTAGTAGAAGGCACTGATCCTTTGTGTGGCCAGACACCCGAAATTATATGCACCAAAGATCTACGCATCCATCCTTTCCTCACTCCCTTCGCAGGTTCTGTATTTCCATATGCATAGCCCCAAGCTATTCTTGAATTTGTTGTACTCCTACCGATGTATCCTCGTAGGGTGCAACTTCTAGTTTCATAGCGACTTCCACAGCTTTCTCCTATGATTCAAAGGTTTGATGACTCATTGGCATGCATAGGTGAGGTAATAACATAGCGATGAACCATTCTATATGATGTTTTTCATCATACTCGAACCCTCATTCCCTTATTTCTTTCTTCAATCGCTGGTCAGCCTCCCATACTGACTCAGACGCACCTTGTTTGAAGTCCTTTACTTCTGCTACCAGCTGGAAGTAAGATTTCGGCTTCCTGAACTGTTGCTTCAGAGCGTCTTTGATATCCTGAATGGATGCACTCCCATTCTGGGCAATGTATCGTATATACTAGTCCAAGGCTCTGTCCTCGAATGCCAACGACAGTTGTGCCCTCTTTACCATATCACTTGCCACATTCTGCACAGTCCAAATGGAGTCTGCAACGAACCAAAACTGGTCCATATCCTCATCTCCTTCCCCCTTAAAGGTAGGTAGTTTCAGGTGCCCAGCCATATCACTATTTAGGGGAGGTGGTGGTATGGGTGAATTCTTACCTTTGTGCGGCCTAGGTGGCGATGTAGCTAGGGGGTCTTGCATAGTTGGATCTTCCAACAGAGTATAGGCAGATCTTCTTCTGTCAAGGTTGGTCTGATAGTACTTACCACTGCGTGTCGCGCTCTCGTCTAGATCCGAGGTCATTCAGTCAGTATGACTACATAGAATGCTCTTTTCGCACAGTAATATCTTAATCAGCAACGGTAACGTCCTCATAAATTTTCCCTGGAACCCTTTAAATAATTGTCGTCTGACCTTGGAGTATGAGTCAAACTGATCAATGGAAAATTCCTTCACAAACCCTCCTAGCACGCTATCCACCCAGTGATCTACCGTACACATGATAGTATTATCAGTATTTTACAATTGCTAGATCAGATCTTCCACTGGGTGACTCTTTCGTCCTTCCAGCACTTCTGGAATTCTACCAGTCTGGCGAGCCACTCCTGAAGCTCAATCGAAAATTCACAAAGAATATTTCGTAGCTTTTTGTAAGAATATACCTATTTTTCCACCTTTCTGCTGTTAACTCCTCGCCGTGATTTTCTTTTATTGCAAACTCCTGGTTCTGCCTTTCGAACCAGACTTCGATCTCCTTTCTTTTAGGCTTCCAGTATTCTCTTGTCATTACCCAATCCCTCTCTTAGACTTCTTCGAGTCCCAGCAAAGGAACCATTTGTTGGCTCGAGGGGTCCTGACCCAGGTTCGGTGTACAAGGTTCGCCAACAAACCCCTATACTATTGGCCCTTTCGGCAGTGTCCTGCCTGTGCAAGTCAAAGTCTCACCTGAAGTAATATGGGTGGGTGCTGGAACCAAGTTTCCGCACCCTGAGAAAGGATGGGCAAGGCAAGGAGAGTTGCACTAGGTCCTGTAATCCCCGATTACCTTGTTCTGCGCAGGGTTAATTAGGTCTATGTTCACATCCACGTGCGCTAGATCTATAATTATATGCTTTTATGACAATAACACAACATTATATAAATAGAATAGAATAGATCTAGATCCAGACACACACTTACACAAATCTTCACAGCTTTAAAGATAGAAAATGCACAATACAACAATTACCAACAATTCGTACAAGATTACTCACAGAGTCAGTTCTCTATCAATCCTTCTTATTCATTCATTCATCAATTCTTCCTTACAATTCCCTTCCCAACCTGTGCACACAGCAGCAGGGTCCGCACATAGCTGGACTTGGATCTCTACGCACACAACCAGCAGGAGTCTGTTCCCCAAAACCCAAATAGATAGCTTAAACCACAATTCACATCAATAGTTCATCATTCTTGTCCTTTACAATACAAAATGCTCCTCTATTTATAAAAATCTAGCCTAGACTTTCCTATGGTCCGCAAACCGTGGTTTTCGGATCCCTAGTTTACCCTTTTACCCATTACAATGCTTTCGGGGCTTTGACCCACCCCAAAACCCCTCCGTTAGATTAAATCTAATCAAAAATATATCAACAATATCCAAAATGGACCAGTTTCACAGCTTGTTAGGAGACCCTGTTCCAACAGAAGCTACACTTGGAAGGGCTTTGAAGAAGAACTATATTAGCATTTTCAAAGATGCATGAACCATGTGGAGTTAGGAGAGAAACATAACTCTATGAAGGAGCTAATTCAGCCACCTCTTTCCTCTTTTGGAATGATAGGAGATAGATCTATGCACCACTCCATTTGTACGAGGAGGAATTTTTGTGAAGAACATGCTTGTGTATCTAATGTTTCATTTGATTATTATTTGCATTCTTTCACCTTGTATATGCAGGCCATAGCTCCAAGAAGGAGCACTATTCCATATAAACTTCATGGCCAACTTTGGGCCACAAAAATTTCCGAACATGGCCACTCCCTTGGAGATCAAAGGGAGATTTTGTATCATTGTGGGTGCATTCCAAAAGCACCAAACATATCTCACACTTTCAGCCATGGTGAGATGACTTGGGCAGCAAGTAAGTGGTGGGGAAACCACTTACTACATCATTGTCTGAGGCAGTCAGGAGATGTATTGCGATGGTTCCATATGTGGGACTATGAGCCACCTCCATATGCACAAATTTATGTTTGTATATACTTAATTTTAATCCCATATATTGATGATGTACTTATACTTTTTATGGGAATGTTTGGAGGGAGGATGGGAGGGATGTAAGTGCCCTATGGGAGAGAGATTCTCCATGTTCATTATGCTACATTTTTTAGGGAGAACATTGGGCAAACCATGTTTGTTTCATTTGAACTACTGTCACCTTATGGGATGGATTATTTGCATCTCATGACAACTTTGGAGGAGAAATTCATGGAGGGATGGATTGGTGAACACTTAGCTTATGAGGGGAGCTTATCACATGTTGGTGTCACCAATAGAGGAGGAAAAGAGTTGAAACACTCACCTTGTCAGTTGCTTGAGGAAAAGCAACATTTGGAAAGGGAGGACTGTAATATTCCCAATTAGCCATGAGCTAGTTGGAATATTAAATTTTGTTTTGTACTTTGTTTAAAGATAAGAGGGAAAATGAGGTCCATAATTCTCCTTAATAATGAATAAATAAATGCCAAATGTGAAAGAGACAAATCTTGGCAGCTTAATTAAAGCACCCTTGGTGTGAAAGGGGCTAGATCACTTTGACTAGGTCAACCTTGACCAAATCAACAACACTATCATGGAGGAGTGGTCATCAATGAGGGACAGCGCAGTTTTAGATGGAGATGCTTTGTGTGAATGTAGTGATATTTTTGGATGGGGCTTAGGGTTTGCAAGCTCATATTCTATTTAAGGAAGAGGATGGTAGCCATATTGATTATGTTTTTGGGTTTAGTATATTTCTGAATATATGGTCTGGTTAGGCATATATCTTTCTCTTGTTGTTTAGCTGAGATAGAGTGTTGTTTAGCATAGGGTGTTCCTGATCGAGAATCCCACCTCTTCCATTGAGAATCTCTTGGAGTAGTCTTTTACTACATTGTCCAATATTAGGCTTAAGGCCAAGCTTTATCTTTCATTTACAGCGCATATCCTGTTGAGGGTTTAGTTTTTTTGTAGGTTGCAACAAGTGGGGATTAGATCTCTAGATCTAGGCCATTTCATTGCTTATTTTCAGTGGATAAGGCTTCCTTTCCATTGAGAGGATAGTATTGAGGGCCATTGTGCCTATTTTCAGATCTTGGCATCAGGCTAACTGGTTATTCAACCCTATAACACAATTTACTTCTAGATCTGCGTTATTTCTGTAGGAGGAGTTGTAGGGTTTATTGGCACACCATTTGGAGAGTTGATTTTCTAGTGAAGGGGATCTACCTTTCCATTAGAGGATCTATTAGAGGATGCTATTGTATTGATCAAATCAGATCAACCACACTTTCCAGATCTGTATTTTGCAATAGATCTGCAGTCTTAGATCTCAGATCTACAACTTGTACATGGTGTTTTTCTGAAAACCCTTAAGGGTTTATTTAAAGGAGCTTGTATAGTGCTCAGATCTGATATAGATCTATCTTTTGAGGCACATAACAGCCCTAGATCTGATGTATAATCAATTTTTGTAACAGAACTAATAAAATAACGTTGTAAGGGTCTTCCAGCTTTTCTATGTAGTTGCAACACCTCATATTGAGGGATTTTGTCCATTGGAGGCTTTTGTTTCTTGTTATGCATCTTATGGCCCATTTATTATACATATTTTGCTGCTATTATAACATATGAAAGGTCTCCATATTGGCCTCTTGCTTTATATATAATGATCTACATTATTTTTCTAGCATTTTGCACTATATTCCTGCTTTTCCCATTTGGAAATATTACACTATGTTATAAATCTTCATGGGAAGTATGGTTTCTTTTCAGCAATTTTGTTGAGGTATGTGTGTTTGAACACCAAGGATGGTGTCCCCCAAGGGGGAGGGTTCTGTAATAGCCCTAGTGAAAATTCCATGTAATAAAAAGTTAATAACTACGGTTTTTGGGACACTTATTCCAAGATGTATGATGGGAAAAACATCCTGGGGGTGTTAATTTGGTTTATTATGGCTAAGGAAATTAGAAAAGGAAAAGGAAAAGGATTTGGAAAGGAAAAACAATTTTTTTAACACATTTATTTATGAAAATAATGGAAATTAGGTGATCTAAAATGGATTCAGTTTTGCCTCCAAGATCAAAGTCTTCAAATGCAGATGAAAATAGGATCAAGTTGAAGTACGCATCAACAGGATTCCAACGGTGTGAACGGTGTGTAAAATCGAGTTCATATGGCAAAGATATTGCAAGTAAAATTTTATGGAAAACTAGGGAAAAAATTCAAAGTCAAAGGTCAAAGATGATGTCAGCAGGACACGTGTCATCCTGGGAACACGCCACTTGTCCAAGGTGATGTCAGCAAATTAGTGATGTGTTAGATTGTGATTGGTTGGAATGGGCCAATCCAAGGCTGACATGTGGCAGCCCAGATTTTTCCCAATTTGGCCTTGTTTGCAAATTTTTGGAGGTCAGGGAGCATCGAACCCTAACCTCCCGGAATGGCTAAGTTTTCATTGGATATTGCTACCGGTTGGGCCAACACTTCAATTGGCATTCAAAGCGAAGGTTTTATATTTATTTGTATGCTATCTATAATCTATTACCCACCGCATAATATATGTTACCATATATATTGAAATGTAACGGACCTTATCACATATTACACAAAAACCGCATCATAAAACCGCATATGTGACAGCGGACATGCAATAGGTGTAACAGGTATATATGTTATATCATATATATATATATATATATATATATATATATATATATATATATATATATATATATATATATATATATATATATATATATATATATATATATATATATAGCGGAGCATATATTATGACATTAATGTATTGTGATATGTATCAAACGTGACTGCTGGAGATATATATCATATGATATATCAGATGGATGTATGCAAGGTTTATGCCACCACAAAGCCGCATATAATAAATATTATCACAGCATCAAATGTATAACCACCAGACCTTATTATAAAGCCACCACAGATGTGTATACAAACCGCCAGATCACATTAATATATATTTCCATATATATATAATATAAACGAGATATACAACGAAGTTAAGGCGAAGGGGTCGGGCGGAGGTTTGAACCGCCGACCCTCCAAAATGTTATATAAATGCAACTTTTTCAAACGAAGCTGGAGACCAAATGTGCTATGCGTTCGTGCTTGTATATCAAGCCAACACACTTCCATTTAAACCTTTGCAGAGCCGAACCAGCGGAGACCACCAGCGCACATTCCAAGGTGGTTTTGTTGCAGAAGGGTGGTTTTTGTGCAGGAAAGTGGTTTTTTGCAGGGCAAAAGTGGTTTTGGATTCTCCAGGGGGTTTGGAGGTCACAGTGGCGAAATATAGGCAAGTTTATACTCATTTTGACTGAAATTTCAAGTCGGTCACAATGGTGAGGTCCATTTTCTCATTTGAGTCTCTGTTTTTAAGCTCATACCTGTAAAAGCATCTTAAAGACTAAATAAAGCGGTCAACACTAGAAGCTAAGGACCCGGAGACGTAGCGAGGAAGTCTGGTGAACTTTGTTACTAAATTCTTGCTATGTTATGTGTTTGACTGTGTTTTCATTGCTTATGATGTTTATGTTATTCGCAATCTTTTCAATCTATTACACTAAGTAACATAAGCTGCTCACATAGACGTCAATAATACCTTTTTCATAAATACAGATCATTAAGAGAAAAGGAAGACGAAAGGTTACAGGTTGCATGTGAGGAGGAAATTGAAGGAAAATATTGGAAAATGAAGAAAATAGAGGCCTCCTCCATAAATAGGCTTCGGAGGATCAGTTGGTACCTTTTTTCAGTGCATTATTTGAAGCTCTCTCATTATTCTTTATCTCTCTCTCTCACTCTCTAACACTTGGAGTTTTTGGAGCATTTTGGCATTGGATTAAGAAAGGAAAGAAAGCAGGAAAAAGGAGGAAGCAAGCAAGGAGGAGCAGGAAACAAGCAGCTAAAGTAGGATTCTTTGCAGGTATTTATTTGCACGTATAATTTCCTTGCTAGATTTGACATGCATGGTATTGCAAGTGGTTCTTTTCTATATTCGCATGGGTTTTTCCAGGTGTGACAGTTTATTTAGCCTAGCCTTGCCATTTATGGATACCCATGGTGTTGTGGTGTTCTCATGTTTTGTTTTAGCTAGATTACTGGCATGGGGGTGACTGGTTAAAGTATATTTGGCTCAACCAATCTATGGTAGGGTGGAACATGGAAGTCCCATCTCCAATTGGTTTTTACACTCATTAATGGGAAGCTCATTCCTTTGGTATTTGGTATGTAAATTTACTAGTTATTAAGTGGATTTAATTGATGTTATATCCATGGTATTTTTGTTGTTATTATGTTGGTTATAAGCATGTATTTTACCAGTGACTCTATCTATTGTTTTGCATGTAGATGAATATACAATGTATATATGGTCAAATGGATTGAAATGTAGATTATGATGTAAGGGATAAATGCTTATTATTGATTCTCATATACATATTATACCCCTATGTTTAATTCTGTTTTTTACACATGTAGATGCAATGTTCGTGACATCTTTGACGAAATTCTTGTCATGGTTGAGTGGGGTCATATGAGTTCCCAATGACGTGATTGCTTCCATGTATTTTTTTTAATGTTATTTATCCTCTCCTGAAGTTACAGGAAGTTCTAGGAAGTGACATGGGCTCAAGGGCTAAAAATGTGGCACAAATCCTAGAGTTGTAGGCACAGAACTGACCTTTTGGGGCCTTAGCCGCTACCTTGATAAGGCAAGCCCACGACTAAGGGTCTATAACTGCTCCCTTGCCCTTACATGCCCGCAACTAAACCTAAAATGGGTTAAAAATGAGTTCCCCCTCAGGGAACAGGGCCCTATAATGTTGGGTTACCTCCTTGGGAAGTCAATGATGTAGTGTAAGGACTGTTTGCCATGTTTCCATTGGTTCCACTTCCTCAAAGTCATCTAGGAGGTAGATTCTCATATTAGTAGCCTCTTGTCACATGTTTAACTCGGTTGGACAGTTACTTGGTTAGATGTGGGAAGAGGGTGTTACATCCAACCCTTGTTGCATACTTTCATACCATAATATTTGGGTACAAACCTTGTTCTATCTATGGTTGTAGGATGATTCGTATTGTTTCCATTCGCTTAGAAGAAACCTTAATTTAAGAGGGAGAAATGTTCTCAGAATGTATAGTGTACATTGGCACCAGTGTGTACTGGATATAAAATTGTATCTTTTTTTCGTTTAACTGTTGGCTTGTATGGCTGCAGAACTAAAATATTTCTTATCTCTTTGAATTAATTGGTTTTTATACAAAAATAGTGTATCACTATTATTTCCAAATGTAAAACTGGAAATTATCCATTCCTTTTGGATGCATTTATTGGTTTATTTTATTTTCCCTCTATAACATGGTTGCTATTACTTGAATTGCAAGAATAATTAGAGTTCATTACACCACGTCTAGACTCACTTTTTTACAGTATTAATGTATTTATTTACTATTTACACATGTAATGTTCGCATATCCAAATGGGGTTTGCTAAAATATTTGAACTCTAAGAGAAAAACTAGAACAAGTGGTGTATGGTTCAATCCTTATGAATTTATGCTATTGATTTTTATTCTACTTCCTTCTGATGTACATCCTACTGCATTGTAAGGGGATGACACTCAATTAGTTATTGGTTATGTTATGGGTTGTCACAAGACACTGAGCTTTAATGAGGAATTTCCAAAGAAGCATTCCATCCCAAAGATATACTACCATGGATGCTCTGAGATGTGTATAAAACTCTACTTATCCTCTTTTTCTTGAATATGGGTAAGTTTTTCTAGGAACATTTTTATATTCCCCATCTCCTAAATTGAAATATTCTGCAACAGATCTATAAAATTTGTTTTCGTTTATTTTATAATTCTCTAGAACCGAGTTTAACTTAGCTCACTCTGCACGGTTGGACTACTCATTGGCCACATCTTTTATCCTTTATTATTTTTATATGTCTCGATTCACCGCAACAGGAATTGTAGTTTTGAGGATTATCTAGTGAGAGTTTCAAGTAACTAGAACCCCACTACCTTTCTGAGGTTTCATATGAATATATATCTATATGAACATCGTGGCACTAGATATGGTTATATTTCTAATTAGAAATGACGTAATTATTATAACTAGATTGTCCATCCTTATAACTCTGCCAGTGTGCATGCATTGGCTTCTATTGTACTCGAATTCCATCCCTAAAAGGACCAGGACTACATGGTCTTACCAGATCGATTCTCTTAGGATGACAAGTTGTTTATTAATTTTTATTTCGACTCTCACTCTAAGACCATTCTACTTAAAACAAACCTATATTGTACAAAAAATCGAAGATATAAATATATATACCAAAATTTCTTCATCATAAATAATAATTCAAGCTTTAGACTATTTGTTCCCTTCATTTTTGTTTGTGAAGTACAGTCAAACTCATATAATGACAAAGTACTTCTCATGAGTATTATTTTGGCGTAAAAACATATATATGAATGAAGAGACACCAACCCAGTCAACTTTTGCACCCATTCAATTTCGCTACTAATATAAGGCTCGTTAATCATATATCAAATAATTTTCATTAATGTATCTTGAACAAGCCAACCATGCAAATCGTAATTTCAAATAAATAATCTAACAATAATTTTTATCGGAAAAAAACCTAGGAAATTCACGTTTTCCACCCAACCATGAACTGCATCCACCAGTTCCCCCTAAGATAAGATGTGCCACCAAATGGAATCAACAATCCTCTTTGATCCATTGATTATTTAATCTTATACATTTTCTTCCAATGCATTTTTTTTCCTTAGCGGTGTCCTGATTTTGTGGGTTTTCCAACCCACTTGTGTAGGTTTTTTTTCTTTAAAGCATACTTTTCTCTCTTGCAGTGTTTTATTCTACCCCTTACTTAGTGTTTCTTTCCAGCTAAGCAATTTAATGAATCTTTATCTCCTATCTCATTAAATATTATATAGGAGTCCCACTTATGGAAGATTTATCTCAATCTCATTTATCAATGAGACTTTTTCCACTTTTTTGGCAACAATCTCTTAACTCGAGTGTCTCATTCCCAATTAGTTCCAACTTTTTATTTATTAATAAAACTTACCTATTACATGATAACCACTTTATTATTCATTTTCATCTTAACCAATTCATTTCCTTTCTTCCATCAAACTAACATAATTCAATCTAAGCAAAGAAATACATTATTACAGAAGTAAAGGGGTATTACAAAAGGTTTATTAGAGGTTTTGTGTATGAGAAAAATTCCTAAAAAGACCTAAAATCCTTTCGCTCAAGTAGTATCTAGGCCTTGTGAATATTTCAGAATACGGTATTAGTGTCACGTCATAAATGTCACTAGCGACGGTTCCAACAACCAAAAAACCAACCAAGGTATGGAGAGGGTTATAGTGGCCAAACATACTAGGGCTACATCCCGAAAGAGATGATGATGCTTCCATTAGCCTTACCACCCTTCCCACGTTATGCCATATTTTAGAGGCGTCGTTGAACGCCACATCTTTGGTGCAGTTTTTTTTTTGTAGAGCCACCACGTTGGGTGGGGCCAGCGAACCCGCCGACCGTGGGTTCGATTCCTGCCAGCTTTGATTTATCTCATATGTCTAAGGCTTGGGTTGTTGGCCTTAACATATATAGTGCTTAATATATACGCTCATTCTGTGGGGTGTGGCGGGGGTGGTGACTCGCCACTTCGTTTTAAAATTTTGATTAAATATTATATAACAAACCAGTGGGGGTGGCGGGGGTTATGCCCCCCACCCCCTCCCCCTCCCCCTCCCCCCCCCCATTTTTATTTTTATTTTTATTTTTATTTTTATAACATATAGGGACCTTTTCAAATTTGTTTGGGCGTTTTAACTATACCGCAATTTCGCTCTCTTTCGGAAGCTAGGTTTCACACCCCGATGTGGATCAAATTGTAGGACCCGTAAACCTAGCCCAGTGCCCACTTTGGCCAAAACTTTGACCAACTCTATCTCCTTCATACAAGATCATATTGGAGTTCCATTCACATCGATGGAATCAAGGCGACGAGCACTTCGATTTGGACCTGTTTTTGAGATCAATCAAACCACTTTGAATTTTGAGCTATTATCAACGCTATTTGACCTCTTAGTGTATCTGGAACCACCTGGATCAGTGTTCAAGTGAAATTTTGAGCATACAAAGTGTGAATTGGTGTGGATATGTGGTGATCCTTTACAATTCCCTTAATTAAACTATGTGTTGTTTGCTCCTTGCAAGAAAAGAAATGATGTGTAGATGATGGGCCACTTACTTCTTTCCTAATTATATTATGGGAGCATATGTTTGTGTGAAAATTTTCAAAGTAAAATATAAGAAATTAATCTACTTGTAATGGTTAGTAAACCAAACTGGTTAATAGTGATGGTGCATGCAAGGTTAATCTAGTGAACATACAAAGTGTTTGAATTGCAAGTATGTGGATGTGGTTCATGATCATTTAATACAATCCCCATAATTACACTATGTGATGTTGCTCCTTCTATGAAAATAAATTATGTATGGATGATGGACCACTTACTTATTTACTAATTATATTATGTGAGCATATGTTTGAGTGCAAAATTTCAAAGTAAAATATAAGCCTCAATTACTCTACGTGTAATGGTTAGTATAGAAAATTGATTAGTAGTGATGTTCTGTACAAGGTGAATCTAGAGAACATGCAAATTGATTGAATTGTAAGTATGTATAAAATATGTATTATATAGTTATAATGTGTGGTTAAATATCTTTCTATAAATGGTTAATAAACTACAATATTGTCAATTATTTTTAAAATAATTTGATATATCATCATAAGAATATTGTCTTTGTTTACTAAGTGAAGCATTTGACCTTTTTCAAAATTTGTTCTTCTTAGCAACTATTTTCCATCTCTTCAAGAAACTATATAAATCCTAAACTAAAAATGACTTCTACAACAAAGTGAAGCATTTAAAGACCTTTTTAAAATTTATGTATTATTAGCAATAATTTTTTATTTCTTCAAAAGACTATATAAATCCCAAACTAAAAGTGATCCATACTGTAACAAGGAAAGTATTATATTTTTTGCTCATATATATTATATACCAAACATTTCCATTATTTAAATCCAATGTCAATTATTTAAATCTACTCATTTGTATAATAATTTGCAAGGTTGTTGAACTAAAGACTAATAGAAATTAAGTTTAAATTCTTATATAAGAAACATCTATATACATATTTTAGAGGAAATTATTACTTAAAGAACTTAATAATGTGGCGAATCTTTTGAATTTGAGAGAATGAGAGATTCTTGAAAAATAAAGCTAGTGATTACCAAATTGGAGGGCCAAATCTATTTCGTTAGATAAAACAAAATCTATATCTATAAATTCATACAAATTTAATCAAATATAGGATAAATGATTGAAAAACCATACAATACATAAATACACACTCCATGATACAATAAGGAACCTATTCAACTAATTTTTAAGTATGTTAATATTTGAAATCCTACTATCCAAAATAAAACTAGTTGGCAAAAAAATTAAAATGTGTAACTAAAATTACCATAAAGCAATAGTAAGAAGAACTTTCTTGAAGGAAGAACTTATCATAACTATAGAGAATTTCACTATTCCAAATAAAAAGTGGAAGAAATGTGGAATGAGAAGGACAATGAAATTGTTGATAAGGAAACAAAAAGAAATTAAGAGATAGAGGTTTTAGTGGATTTAGAGAACAATGAATATGCTTCAAGGTATTATCAAAAATGAATGTACATTGTTATCATTTGTGGGGAAGAGGGGCACAAATGATTGAGTGTTGTTTTTGGAGAATGTACATGGACATTTTAGCACAACAATCAATTAGGGCACAAGGACGGGTAATATGATTTTAAAAACTATATGTTTCTATAAGGAACCTTTTTTATGCACATGTAAATATTGATATCGAATAAAATTTAAGTTTTAAATTTTTTTCATTAAATCTTGACAAAGTTTAAAACAAATAACTATTTTGTTACTTTTGAACCATATTTTGAAAAACATTTCACAATTACATATGTTTAGAAACAACTAAATAAATTTAATCGACATTAGATTGCCACAATCTAAGAAGATTAACATAGTAAACGTTTCCCCCGGATGCGGGTGGAGAGGCGAGAGTTTAAGTTAATGGGATGGGGGTGGAGTCAGATTGCATGCCACCTGCCACCCCGTGAGCTCGAGGACGAAGGCAATTTAATTCTGGTTGTGTGTTGTGTTATGGCATTTATAACTGGCACCGGTAACAATCTTATGTTCGACTCTTGATACGATTCGAAGCACTGCACGATGATTCGGCTCTCTGGTCAATTAAATGCAGGCCCTTGGCTCTGGATTCTTCGATGCACTGAAGATATTATGGAGAATTGCATAGATATGGGGGTCATTCCCTTTCCTTTTGCACAGAACTGCTCTCCGGACGCTGGTATCTCCTGCAAGCGCACTTCCACTGGTAAGCGAAGCAGTTTGAACTGCTGTCTTGATCTCGGTAACAATTTTCACCTCTCTCTTGCTGGAAATTGCATGCTCGCGTCCTTCTCGTTGCTTCCTCACGCGTTGGTCTCTGCCCCTAGGCAGGCTTCTTCTCCACATCTGGATATCCCCATTGAGTTTGTCCTCATGCCGCGCCTCCGGCATCAAATGTGATGCCGCAGAGGCTCCTCTTGTGGCCGGACTCCTAGCACCTCCTCGTCATCTTCTTCTCATGATAACAGTCAATCCAGAGCTCCTTGTGGTCGTAGGCTTCGCTCTGGTCGTTGCCTGGGCTCCCCCTTTCCTTCTCCTCCTCCTGCCCAGACCCACACTGTGCATTTCTCCTTCATCAGCTCTCTCAACCGACCTCGTGTCACAGCCTCCATCACGGTTGCCTTTCATGAAGAACCTCAGAGAGTGGATCCCATTTCTGGCCTAGTGTTGTCCTCCGACATGCGGGAAGGGTCGTTGCACAATGATAATTTGAATTTGCAGGGATTTGGCAGCTCCGCCCAGCAGGGGCGGATGATGGAAATCTCTGAGCCTGAAGGTCAAGCGAGCGGGATGCTGAAAGCTGGTGGTCAAGTGAGCGAGGGGCAGACTGTTGGTGGTCTTATGAGCCCGGAGTGGAACACTGTTGATCTCATTTGTGGAGGGATGATTCCTCCTTCAGCAGGGAAGGTTATCCATTCAACTGCGGACCTGTACAATGCAGATGGGAACCCTGATGAACTCTGGTGCAGGGTCGTTGAAGAGGCTCATGATGAGTAATTCCCCCTTCTCCTTCTGGTTTTTGTGCACTGGCCCGGCCCTCACTTCTAGGCCCTCACTGTCTCAATGTCTATGTTATCAGATTGTTGTGTCAATGTTTTGCCTACCTTTCTGTTTGTTATCAGCTTTGTGATCCAAAAACTGGTGTTTATATCTCCCCTGCAAGGGATTTTTTTGTGAATACTGTTTTGCCACTGGTTTCCCTACTACAAGGCAGTGTTCCTCAGGAGTTTTTGTTCAAATGCCACTGCATAGGGCAATGTTCAGGCCCTGGCCTGCTGTAAATATTTTACTCTGTTAATAGAATAGCTTTACATAGAAAAAAAAAACATAGTAAACGTTTCTAGCATATCATCAATACATGCATGCTAATTTATTTCTTTAGCATTTATTAATTAAATGGATTTAATATTAATTAATCACATGAGTCTTCCATGGATCATTATAGTTATATGAAATAATACAGTCATTTCTTTGCAAGCATGAATCTACATTACACTTTGTATGTCTTTAAAAATCTTGTTATTTTTAAAAAATTCTCATAACTTTCATGTTAGAATTGAAAGAAGAAACTTGTGAGCTTTTCAAAGGTATGGATCATCATTTAGGATTCAAATAACCATTAAATGTTATATATTATTATGAATGTTACGAAATTTTAATGTTGTTAAATATATTTTTAACAAATAATGTCTTCTCAGTTCATGTAGTTTGGAAGTAGGGATATTCTTGCTCCTCTTAGATCTTGACACATTTTCTCTATTTTAACCAATACTTTGGATATAAAACATTAATCAAACTATTTTTTATAGGTTTTGGAGCACCTATGTGACAACCATTTTTTCTAATCCCTCTTCTAAATAAATTTCCATGAATTATAATTCATGTAAATCATATATGGAAATTATGTTCCAATGGTATTCTTTGGTTAAATCACATCATTAGTTTTTGAGGGTTATATTAAACCATTAAAATTCAAAGGTGGTTCATAATTTGCATGAATTCAAGTGGTTTCAAAAAATCTAATAAACCATGGTTTCAAGTAGTTTTCAATAACTTGCATAGTTTCAAGTGGTTTTCAATAATTTGTATGGTTTCAAGTGGTTTTATTTAGTTGTTGTTACACCTTATTTTTTAACTACATGGTATTACTTTCAATTCTTTTTTTATCTTAATTTATTGTTTCATTTTACATTTTTTTCTATTTTTCAATCAGATTTTTTATTGTATACAATATGGAAAAGGTAATATGAGAAGTGAGACAATTTGAATTACCTGTATTTGCATAAACTTCTTGTTCTCTTAATGTCCGACATCTTTTTCTCATCATTTCTCTAGCTTTATCTTGTATTTCCTTTGAGGATGGAAACTTATTTCCTTTTCTAGATCCAAATATCCAATTTCTCATGTTTGTTGTGAATCTTTGTATAATTTCCATGCTCTAATATTTCTCTACGAAAGAATGTTTTTTGTTTGTTTTCTACAATCGAATTTAGACGCTAATCTATTTTTTAACAACAAAGGTTCGACAGATCCCTTGAGTCGTATCATTTACCATTAATACCATTAATAAAAGTTGGTAAGGGCGTTGGTGGGTTAGACTTTTCATTAGCTCAATCGAACCTTTGAGATTGATCCAGTCACTGGTTAACCACATATACTGCTTAATCGAGCAATTTGAATTTGTAATTTAAGCGCTTGACCGAGCTCTTGAAGTCCTAAAAATTATAATTTCAGCACCTCTTTTGCAGATTTCTCTGCACCCCATTTTGTACTCTATCGGACTTAGGGAAAATTTTGTCCTTGAGTGGTGAAGTTGATTATGTTGAATTTTTGAAAGGATCCTCTATGCAATGACATATGAATTTAACACTTTGAAATTAATATGATATTTTTCATCTAATTTCTTTTAAACATAACACTTGAAATTGTTTTGAACACTTTTAAAGGGGCTGAATAAAAAATCAATAACATAAAATATACATAACATTTTTTTTTTCAAATAATACAAGTATCTTCGTTTACCTATCTATCTATATATATATATATATATATATATATATATATATATATATATATATATATATATATATATATATATATATATATATATATATATATATATATATATATATATATATATATATATATATATATTCTTAAAAAAAAAAGATAAAGATATTTCTCTCGAGATATTGATAGAGGAATTATTGAGCCTAGAGGCCCAATAAAATAAAAAATAAAATTAGATTACAGTAGAGACTTTGTAATATATTGTAGTGTAAACATTTTAACTTGTTCAAAATAAAATAAAACTAAATTATTTTAAATCTCTTGAAATTTTACTTAACAATTAAGGCTTTTCTAAAACTAAATAACACTAAGTCATAGTAGAATTTACACTAAGTAACATGAATGTCAATAGCCATGTTTATTTTGGAATAAGGCTTCCAAATTTTTAATTTAATTATCACTAATTAATAGGTGGATGGTAAGGATTTAACCTTTATGAAATATCCACTAAATATTTTTATTAGGAGTGACGGATAGATGCTTGAGATTTCTATATAAAATATTTTGATTTTGAAATGAGTTTACGGTTTCTTGCGCATGTGGTATTGATAAGCCATTGTATTGACATGATATTGTAACAAAACTTATTTACAAGTTTTTAGCCATCAATAAATTCTTTTCATAGAAAATGATGGCTAAAACAGGTCTTTTAGTCTTCAAGAAACAAATATCATGCAAAATTTGTGACTTCTTGAAGCCTATTGTTCCTTACCCTGTTGTTCCTTAAAAGTGTTGCTCCTTAACAGTGATGTTCCTTAAGTGTTGTCCCCTAAATTGTTGTTCCCTAAGCTGTTGTCCCCTAAGCTGTTGTTCCCTAAGTTGATGTTCCCTAAGTTGTTGTACCCTAAGCTGTTGTTCCTTAGTGTTGTTCCCTTCAAAAAATCCTTCAAAATCCTGTTGTTCCCAAAGAAATAATTGTTTCCTAAAAACCCCATTTCCATCATTTTCTAAACCCATTTCTACCCTCCATTTCATAAAAAATCCCTTTTAAAAATCATGAAAACCATTTTTTGGTTTAAAAAACCCCTATTTTACCTGTTGGAACACTGAAAACCCACAAAAATGCATAAAAAACCTGTGAAAACCTCTTCCGCCCCTTTTTAGGCCTTAAGCCCCATTAGCTTAAGCTCCTTTTCCCTTATCCGCCATAAAACCAAGGCGTTACGACCAAGCGCCTGACCATTAGCCCCTTTTTCTCTGCCCCCGGTCCCTTACTCCTTAACGGGACCACTGCCTAGCGCTCTCCTTTAAGCCCCTTCCCTTATCTTTGTTATACCCTCGCTCCCTTTGTAAAAGCCTTTTCCTTTGTTTTTTACCCCGCCCTACTTGGAAAATTCCACATCAATCGTGGTCGTTGATCAATATGATCCAACGACTCCGATCAAACCCAACATCCCAACCTCCTCCGGACCCACCTTCCACTATTCAAATGCCCATATAATCAGTGCTTGCCACCTAGCTCCCACCAAAGCTCCCACCTGCGCATATTTCCCATCGCACTCCTCTCCGCACCATCGGATCTACCCCCCCTCATCTAACGACTTATGATCTATTTCGCATCCATTTCCCAAAAAAACCACTCGAACGTTAACTACATGAGACTGTTGGTTTCATAAGGGACGCGTGTCGCAAAACAATTGGATCGCGTACGTTTTAAAAGAAACCATTTACCACCTAAGTGTCGCGCGAAAACAATTTGCAGTTTTCGCAAAACCACCAAACTGCAATTTTTCACCCAATCCATTTTAAAACCTATTTTGCGCAGTTTTCTCCATCTCCTCCCTCTACGGCATTACTACACTGCTCCTCCGCCACTCTTCAACCTCTGCATGCCGTTCTTCCCACCTCGCAGTTTTTTTTAACATTTTTGTGGTTTGTTGCAGGTTTTAAAGGACGGATTATTAAAGAAAACAGTCTTATTGCCCATCTCTAAAGACTAATCAATACAGAAAAGAAGTTGTTTGGGGTATAAAATATGAGTATTAATCAATGTTTTGTGAACACTAGTTATATCATTAAACCCTCCGCGTGTCCGAAGACACATGTACACTAACAAACACAGTGTTAAATAATTAAAGGGTCAACGAATAATCAAAGATTAAAAGGATTAAAGTGAAGATTGAAGATTAAAAGAGTGTAACCCTACAGTTATGGGTAAAGCATGATTAAAGATGATTAAGGAATAGGTTTAAATCACGAAACCAAAGCCTGATTCAGTTGAAAAGACAAAAGATAGATGACTAATCAGTTGAATAGCTAGCAGGAAAAGTTTAAAGGCTTCGAAGATAATTATAAAGGCCCAAAAGCGATATCAAGGCCTAATCAGGGTTTAAAAGTAGTAAGAAAGACAAATCAGCAAAGGAAGCCTCCAAAAGCCACATCAGCAAGGCAATTACTACTCCAAAGGCCACCTACCAGCTAATTTGCCTCAAAGGAATACATAATTAATGCACAGTCAGAGATATTTTCCAAAAGACAGCTCAGAATTAATTACCAGCCTACCAAAAGCCTCCAAAGTCAAAAAAAGTGACTATCGTTGATAAAGTTAATGTAAAATTAATTAAAATAGATTTAAAACATTTGATATCTTCTCCCTTTGGCCTCCCAAGGGCCGAGAAGCATTTACTTTGTGTTAATTAAACAATAGACCTCCTTTCACTCCA
This sequence comes from Pinus albicaulis, assembly GCA_034641835.2. NCBI lineage: Eukaryota > Viridiplantae > Streptophyta > Pinopsida > Pinales > Pinaceae > Pinus > Pinus albicaulis. Next base: position 492,946,877 of record CM076569.1, read on the forward strand.
CCTCCTTAATTTCACCTATAAATATCATATGAGGAGCTCAGTATTAGGTTTGGAGTTTTGAATACTTACTTGATGTAAATAGTTTTTGAGGTTGTTGAAGCTCTGTTTGTAATTGAAGAAAGATAGGCTGAGAAGAGAAGTTTGTAGCTGTAAAGACCCACCAGACTTGAAGATTATAACTGGTTTGAACATCAAATATACAAGCTGATTTATGGGATCCTGATCTATGTCAATGGTGATGTGTTTCTTACTGTAATTGTCATTTTACTTATGATTTCATACTATCCACTATTCTCTTATAAAGAACAGAAAATATAGATTAGGATTTACTGTAAAGTACCCTAAATCTCACAAATAAATCTTTATCTTCATGTTTTCTTCTAATTGTGTTTTTGAGGATAATTCAATAGAATATAACCAGCGAAGTGTTGGTGAGCCCATGTTTCCTGAGTATAATTTGAGATATTGTCTTTGAAATTTTCCTTAAGAGTGTGCCAAAAGTAGGCTAGATTAAAAGTTCTTACCTGATCTTAGGCTACTTTTTATGTTCATCTTGAATGTTTCCTTAAGAATATGTTGAAAGCGGACTAGGTTAAAAGTCCTTATTTGACCTTAATCTATTATGTGTTTTATGTTAAATGTTTTCCCTTGAGAATATGCTGAAAGCGGGTTAAGTTAAAATTCTTCACTTGATCTTAGGCTATTCTTTGTTTTCTCTTAAGAGTATGTTGCAAGGAGGCTAGATTCAAAGTTCTTTTCTGATCTTAAGCTACTCTTTGTTCTTTCTTATATGTTTTTTTCTTTCATCACACTCCTTGATGTCTCATACCATAATTCAATCTAAGAATATCCTTTGATATAGGTGACTTACCCCATAGACCATTCTTGGAACTTGTTGTCCAATTAAAATCCTTTATGACTCCATAGCCCAATGGATTGATACTGTTTCATACCTATCCTATCAGTTGGACCATTATTTCACCTGCTCACACCCTCACCCTTCAAGGAATCCCTTCATTTTTTATGATATTTTACCCTGCCAAAACAAACAGAACCTTTGTACTTCATAAATAGCCAAATATCATATCACAAACCTTAAAGATATATCTTTTGAAAGCACTTATTTAGAGAGATCCCTCTCTGAATCTAGGATGGCTAGATCCTTAGATTCCAAAGTGATTTTGATTTAGGCTTTGTAGCGTTTGTTCTTGCCAATCTTACAAACTACGGAGACCTAACATAGTGGCGACCATACTGGGGATCATTATTGAGTAATAGATAACTTCACAACTCAACGAAACCCTATTCCAAATGATGACAAGTGTCACTAAGACTGGTTATTATTGATTGTTGATGGTGAACAACAACCAAACCTTGAAAAAAAGTAAAAATTCTTCACCTAGTGACTCCATTGGTATTCAGTAGGCCTGCTGACCCCACTAGTTTTCCTAAGACTCCACTGGGAATTTCCTTTATCCTTCAAATATCATTCAGACCCAGTTAAGAAGACTATGAGGATTGAGTTTTCTTTGAAAAAGACTAGTTAGCCTCTGAAAGACTGTCATACTTGGCTGAACTTTTTCGTCATTAGGTCTCAAAACACCTCATAGTGGCTCCTAGAAGAATTCATACTAGAGCCTATCCTGACCCAAATTCTCCTGAGATAGTTGATAACCCAGAAAGCATCCTTAGGAAATCTCCTAAAGCCAAGACTTCAAATATTGTCAGACCAATTCATAAAGCTGATTCTATCCCTGAGAATCTCTCAGCTCTGCGGGATACACAAGTTGACTTACCTTTCATAAGGAACCCATCCATAACTAAGTCACTTAGTGATATAGATCAGATAGACTTTGAGCCTTCATACTCACCCCATCACAGTGGTGAACATACTGATAGTAGAGAAACTACCCCACCTGACCTACATTTCATTCACAACTTTGGTTTCTCTCATTATAGATCTACTCAACAGTCTCTTACTGGTCCTGTTATCCATACACCCACTGTTCAAGCTACTCCATTCCATCCTCCCCCTTCAATCCTACATCCCCCACCTATAAACCCCCCACTTCTTCCACAACCTCCTATCATGGCAGCATGGTATGCTCCCCTAGTCCTTCCTTTACCTTTAATAAATCTGCCACCGGACTATTAGTCCAAAATTCCCCATTTTACTAGAAGTGAAGCCACTACTACTCAACAACATGTGTACAAGTTGAATGATGCTTTTGATTACATGGAGATAGAAGAGGATACCATTAAGATGAGAATCTTTGCCCAAATTTTAGGAGGAGAGGCCAAGAAATGGTTTAAGAGCTTAACTCCTAATAGTATAAATGATCTCCCTTCCTTACATCAAACATTCATAAAAAAATGGGAAATTAGGAAGAAGCCTCTCCAAATACTTTCTAATTACAACAACCTCAAAAGAAATCCTGGCGAAAGTGTTCAAAATTATTGCACTAGATTCAATAGTGTCTATAATGCACTACCCCCAGATTTGAAACCTCCACAAGGCTCAGCCTTGGCCAAATTCCCTGAAGGATTTGATCTAGAAATGGCCTATCAGCTAAGAGAAAGGGATCCCTTAACTTTAGAAGACATGCAAAAGGGAGCACTTAATGTGGAAGCTAATCTGATTGAGAAAAGAGCAAGGATGAGGACTGAGAAGAAGGTATCATTTATGGAGGAAAATGCACCTGCCCCATCTACTTCCAAGGTGGAAAGGGTGTTGGAGGCTATGATGGAAAGGATGAGCCTATTGGAGAAAGCTCAATCTAGAGAAAACCAAAGAGCTCCTCAAAATAGGAATCAAAATTAGAACTTTAGGAGAAATCAACCTCAAAACAGACAAAGAGATCTTGATCAACAGATCAGACCCCCATTTCAAGAGAATTATGTATATGAGGATGAAGAAACAAATGAACAAACAGAGGAAGATAACATAAACATGTTGGGAGTAACCAATGAGGATTCTGATTTCCCCCAGGAAAGTACACAAGGTCTATATACAACCTATGATGATAAAATACTAGTAACTGAATACTATGAACAAAATTCTAAAAATGCCATCATAGGAGAGCCCAAACAATATGACCTAAGAAGTAAAAATATCCCAGAAACCCGCAGAAAGAAACCCTCTAATAATTCTACCAAAAACAACCCTGTAAGCACTTCTAAAAGGACAACAGAAAAGCATAAGACAGTGGCTGAAAGTTCTGATCCTGTCAAGGGAAAAAACGCCCAAATCAATGAAAAACAGGGTAGTGACCTTAGCAGCACTAGAATTTCAGCTATTTCTCCTGAAAAAACCATTTTGACTACTGTAAAAAATAGAAATCAATAAGTTGATTTTGCTGATGAAGGTGTGACTAACAAGGCTGAATCAAACATTTTAAAAACTCAGATTCCCTTTAGCATAGAGAATGAAATTGCCAAAATCAAAATCTCTATCCCACATATAGAGGTCAAGTTTTGAAAGCTTTGAACATAAAAGATGTGCATGATACTGTTAGTTTAAATGATAATACTCCAGAACTTTTGTTTGGTCCCAAAATTGAAGGGAAATTTCGAGAAGGAACTACCCCTTCATTCTATGTCAGTTTGAATATCCATGATAAGATTTTACACAATGCTATGCATAATTCAGGGGCTTCTCATAACCTCATGCCAAAATTAATCATCGAGAGATTAGGCCTTGAGGTAACCAGACCATATAAATATTTGTATTCCTTTGACTCCAGTAAAGTAAAATTCTTAGGCATGATCAAAGATCTTTGTGTAAACTTGACCCAAATCCCAGCCAAATGCATAGTGATGGATGTGGTAGTGGCTGATGTGCCCCCCAAATATGGCATGCTTCTTTCAAGATCATGGGGTGCCAATTTACAAGGTACTATGCAGATGGACATGACTTATGCCACCATCCCTGTCTTCAATCAACCTAGATTATAGGGAAACACACATGAAATACATGGTGAGTAGTCAAGAAAGACCAGAAAACTCCCCTCTCTATTCTATAAATACCGACCTTCACTCATTCATTATTTATAATGATGATATTTCTAATGAGCAAGAGCTGATCAATGAAACATCTACTAAGATAGTGGAAATCATAGATGAAGAGGAAAACAAAGGGAAAAACAAAAAACAGTTTGCTAATTCAGAGAATCAGAGAAAACAGGTCATAGGTATTGAGTATCAAAACCATCTTGAACATGGTACCAACCTTGGGAACCAAAGAATAAGCCCTCAAAACGTTGAAAATCTGAGGGAACTAAACAAGGATAAACATAGTGCAGACCCATAGGAACAACACAGTCACAGATCATGCCAAAAAAACAGTGAGGAAAACAATAAAATTAATAACAAAACAGAAAATAGTCCCCTTTGGAGTATGAGCTTTGATGGGTCTTTCTCTAAAAATGGTGCAGGAGCAGGCATATGGGTACATAACGCTGAAAAAAATCATGCTGAGGGTCATTCCTATAGATTGAATTTCAAATGTACAAATAACATAGCAGAGTATGGAGCTTTCCTTTTAGGCCTGCGTTTGCTGAAAAAATTAGGGGCCTAGAGAATAATAGTTCATGGAGATTCAGAATTGATAATTAGGCAAGTAAATGGGAAATACATTGCTAAACATCCCAGACTTAGAGCCTATAGAGATAATTCCATGGACTTGTTAAAAACATTTGCTGAATTCTAACTCACCTTTTTCCCCAGGAACCAGAACATTCGGGCCAATGGATTAGCTTTTGATGCCCATAATTGTCTAACACCTTATGACAGCAAGCAATGCACCACACAAGTCAAATATAGACCAACTATCCCGGATAATGAAAAACACTGGCAATTTTTTGATGGAGATAAACAAATAGAAGAGTTCCTGCTATCCAAAAATGAATTTGAACTACCAAACTCAGATTCAGAGTATGAACAAGACTGTCCTACTGAAGAAAACCCACTTGTTGAAGAAGAAAAGTCTCCTGAGATTGCTGAAATAAATCTGTTAACTGGTAGTCCCAAAAACACAACTAAAAATGGTACAGAAGATTTAGTAGTGCTGCAATTTAAAAACAAAGCTTTCCAAAAGGACTGGTCCCATTAGAAGAATTGTTTGACTTCAATGATGTTGCCAAAAAGCCAAAACTGGAACCTATTGAGGGTGAAGTGGAAGAATGTAACATGGGCAGTGAAGAAGAACCCAAAATGATCAAACTATCTAAAACACTGCCTGCTCATATTAAACTGAAATACATTGAGCTATTTAAAGAGTTTTCTGATGTTTTTGCATGGAGCTACAAAGATCTAAAATCTTATGATACAGAGATAATCCAGCATAAGATACCCCTCAAAGAGAACCAGAAGCCTTTTAAACAAAAACTGCGCAGAATTAACCCTGTTCAGTTACCTCTGGTGGAGAAAGAAATTAAGAAAATGTATGAGGCTGGAATCATAGTCCTAGTAAAATATTCAGCTGGGTATCTAATCTGGTATCAACTAGGAAGAAAACAGGAGAAATAAGGCTTTGTATTGATTTCATAAACTTAAACAAGGCCTCATTAAAGGACAATTACCCCTTGCCCAAAATGGATCACATCTTACAAAGGGTAGTTGGTTCTAAAAGAATTTCTCTGCTAGATGGCTTCTCAGGTTACAATTAGGTATTGGTACATCCCGATGACCAACTTAAGACAACCTTTACTACTCCTTGAGGTACTTTCATGTACGTGAAAATTCCTGTTGGTTTAATGAATGCCGGAGCCACATTTCAGAGAGCCATGGATATAGAATTCTCAAAGGAAATAGGTCACTTCATTGTGATTTACCTTCATGACATCACTGTCTATTCTAAAACAGATGACGAACACCTAATACACTTAAGAAAAGTTTTTGAGAAATGCAGAAAGTATGGGTTGTCCTTAAACCCAAAGAAAAATTTGTTTGGTCTCCAAGAAGGCAAGCTTCTTAGACATATCATATCAGAAAAAGCTGGAATAAGGATAGACCCAAAGATGATCGATGGTATATTGCAAATCACCCATCCTAGAAACACCAAGGAACTTCAATATTTCATTGGGAATATTAATTTCTTGAGAAGGTTCATACCCAATCTAGCTAAACTCCTCAGAAACATAACAAATATGCTTAAGAAAGAGGAAGGAGTTAAATGGACCTTAGAAGTAGAGAAATCATTTTAACTAGTAAAGCTAGCACTCACCAAAACACTAGTTCTTATCAGTCCTGATTTTTCAAAGGATTTTTTCATTTTTCATTTGCATTAGAACATATAGTAACTGATGTCCTATTACAGCAGAACTTGAATGGACAAGAGCAGCCCATTGCATTTTTCAGCAAGGCATTAAGAGATGCACCTCTGAAGTACAATATCATGGAAAAACAAGCCTTTGTCCTGGTTAAAGCCTTAAAAGACTTCAGAGTTTACATTTTACATTCTCACATTATAGCATTTGTGCCTCATTCAATTGTAAAAGACATATTGACCCAAGGCCCAGATGGGAAAAGAGGAAAGTGGATTGCTGTAATTCTAGAGTATGACTTAGAAATCAAGCCCACTAAGCTCATAAAAGGTCAAGGACTAGCAAAACTTATGGATGAATCCAACTTCCAAATTCTTGATATAAACATGCTGAATGCATTAGATGAACATGAAGCGTTGTCAAATCCAATTATTGAAGAGCATTTTCTGAATTCATCATGGTATGTTGATATTCTGTATGTATTGCTCAACTTAAATGCCCCTCCGGGTTTATCTAAAACAAAGGAAATTTTTTTTAAATTGAAAGCTGTAAATTACTGCATTTTGGATAAATGTTTATATTAAAAAAATGCTAGTGGATTATTACTTAAATGTTTGCCTGAGAATGATGCAGATAAGATCAAGCACGAACTTCATGAAGGAGAATGTGGAGGCCACCTCTACTGGAAAGTAACTGCTAACAAAATCCTTAGATCTAGTTACTACTGGCCCACCCTCTTTCAAGATGTCCACAAAATGATTATTGCCTATCATAGATGCCAAATCTTTGAAGGAAAAAGAAAGCTGCTTCCCTTACCTCTGCAACCAATCACTGTTGAAGCTCCTTTTCAGCAGTGGGGTCTAGACTTCATTGGGGAAATCCATCCTACCTCCTCTGCCCAACATAAATGGATCCTCACAGCCACAGACTATTTCACCAAATGGATAAAGGCCATTCCTTCTAGGAATGCCACAGACTCAGTTATCATTTTATTCATTGAAAAACATATACTGTCTAGATTTAGTTGTCCCGGGAAGATCATTACTGATAACGATGCTGCATTTGGATCTAAAAATATGGTGGACTTCTATCATAAATATCATATTATATTGGTTCATTCTACAGTTTATTACCCTCAAGGTAATGGGTTGGCAGAATCCTCAAATAAAAGTTTGGTTAATATAATTAAGAAGTTTCTGGAAGATAATAAGAAGACATGGCACAACAAACTAGTACATGTACTATGGGCAGACAGACTAACAATTAAAAAATCAATTGGAATGTCTCCCTACCAGCTAGTTTATGGGACTGATGCAGTATTTCCAACCAGTCTAGGAGTACCAGTTATGAAGCTAATCCAAGAAGTACAGTATGAAGATGATGATATAACAAGAAGAATAAACCAGACTATACATCTGCAACAAACCAGAGAAGAAGTATACCTCAGAGCACAACAACTATAAAAAAAATGTCAAGAGGTTGTTTGACAAAAGGACCAAGGCAAGTGACTTCACAATTGGTGACAAAGTATTAAAATGGGATCAAGGAGAGAAGATAAGGGCAAACATGGAAAATTGGATAATTTATGGCAAGGCCCTTATCTCATTCACTCTGCCATTGGAAACAATGCATTTTTTCTGCAGGAGTTGGATGGATCTGAATATTTCGGAGGTCCTGTCAATGGCAGGATGCTCAAACATTATTTCTACTAACTGATATGTCAGTTTCTAGGCCTTTTGGTTCATTGCATATAACATTGTTTTTTTAATTTAAAAATAAAAAAATACCAAAAACAATAGAAAGTAGAAAAAGAGGGCAGATTGAAAGAAGATAGGTACAACCCCATACCTAAAAAAAAGAGAGAAATTCTGAAAGTGTGCAAGTTTAAATGCTACTACCAAAAAGAACACTACTATTTAGTCATACAGCCTAATCATGACTAGATAGATTTCAATTTACTGTTGATAGGTTAGTGAAGAAGATTTGCCAAACTGTTTAATCTTGGCTTATCAGTAGATTATATTAGGATAGAAAGAGTGGCTCTAATCAGATCAAAATCTGAGCCAAAATGAAGAAAAAGAATTGGTTCTAATATGCTAAGAACTTGAACCAGGAAAAGAAGAAGACAGCCCTAAAAGGACCAAAACCAGAGTTGAAAGAAAAATGAAGGATGTTTTCTTTATTTTTCAGATCTTAAGCCTTCACAATTTTGTTTAAAAATTTCTGCAAATAAAGTCTATGTGCAGCTTATTTTTATGCCATAGACACTACAGCAAATCAGACAACGCAATCTTGGTTTGACTGTCTTTTAAATTTCTGTTTTAGAATATAGAGAATAAAATCTGCCAAACAGTCTAATCCTGATAGATGGTAGCTTAGGTAGAGAATTTATGAGTCCAACTGTGTAATCTGAACTCATGGAAGAAATAAGGGTAGATTTAGATCAGTTTTTCCTATTTTCGAAAGAATAAAATATTGATGTCAAAGGTCTGCAAGTCTAAATGCACCTTATGAAGAAAAAATGTTAGGAAGTAGGCTAGGTAGGTAGAATGATTGGGAGAAATTTGTTTGCTGATATGAAATACTGATCATCTTTTCTAAGCAGCATGATCAAAGAAGAAGAGGTTGTCATGGATAAGGCACAGGTCTGCATCCCAGAGATCAAATTCTGAAGTTCTTGACACCTCCAAGGAGCTGGCATCCCCAAGTGGAGCCATTGTTAGCCATCAGTAAATATTTTTCATATCAAATGATGGCTAAAACAGGTCTTTTAGTCTTCAAGAAACAAATATCATGAAAAATTTATGACTTCTTGAAGCCTTCTGTTCCTTAGCCTGTTGTTCCTTAAAAGTGTTGTTCCTTAACAGTGTTGTTCCTTAAGTGTTGTCCCCTAAATTGTTGTTCCCTAAGTTGTTGTTCCCTAAGCTGTTGTTCCTTAAGTGTTGTTCCCTAAGTTGTTGTTCCCTAAGCTGTTGTTCCCTAAGTTTCTGTTCCCTAAGCTGTTGTACCCTAAGTTGTTGTTCCCTTCAAAAAATCCTGCAAAATCTTGTTGTTCCCGAAGAAAGAACTGTTTCCTAAAAAACCCCATTTCCATCATTTTCTAAACCCATTTCTACCCTCCATTTCATAACAAATCCCTTTTAAAAATCATGAAAACCCTTTTTTGGTTTTAAAAACCCCTATTTTACCTGCCGGAATACTGAAAACCCACAAAAACGCATAAAAAACCTGTGAAAACCTCTTCCGCCCCTTTTTAGGCCTTAAGCCCCATTGGCTTAAGCTCCTTTTCCCTTATCCGCCATAAAAACAAGGCGTTACGACCAAGCGCCTGACCACTAGCCCCTTTTTATCTGCCCCCGATCCCCTACTCCTTCACGGGACCACTACCCAATGCTCTCCTTTAAGCCCCTTCCCTTACCTTTATTACACCCTCGCTCCCTTTGTAAAAGCCTTTTCCTTTGTTTTTTCCCCTACCCTACTTGGCAAATTCTGCATCAATCGTGGTCGTTGATCTATATGATCCAACGGCCCCGATCAAACCCGACATCCCAACCTCCTCCAAACCCACCTTCCACTATTCAAATGCCCATCCAATCAGTGCTTTCCACTTGGCTCCCACCAAAGCTCCTGCCCGCGCATCTTTCCCATCGCACTCCTCTCCGCACCGTCGGATCTGCCCCCCCCTCATCCAACGGCTTACGATCTATTTCGTGCCCATTTCCCAAAAAAACCAATCGAACGTTAACTGCACGAGACCGCTAGCTTCGTAAGGGACGCATGTCGCAAAACAATTGGATCACGTTCGTTTTACAAGAAACCATTCACCACCTAAGTGTCGCGTGAAAACCATTCGCGGTTTTTGCGAAACCACCAAACTGCAATTTCCCACCCAATCCATTTTAAACCCTATTTTGCGCATTTTTCTCCATCTCCTCCCTCTGCGACATTCCTCCACTACTCCTCCGCCACTCTTCAGCCTCTACATGCAGTTCTTCCAACCTCGCAGGTTTTTTTAACATTGTTGTAGTTTGTTGCAGGTTTTAAAGGATGGATTATTAAAGAAAACAGTCTTATTGCCCATCTCTAAAGACTAATCAATATAGAAAATAACCTGTTGGGGGTATAAAATATGAGTATTAATCAATGTTTTGTGAACACTGGTTATATTATTAAACCCTCCGCATGGCCGAAGACACATGTACACCAGCAAACACAGTGTTAAAGAATTAAAGGGCCAACGAATAATCAAAGATTAAAAGGATTAAAGCGAAGATTGAAGATTAAAAGAGTGTAACCCTACAGTTATGGGTAAAGCACGATTAAAGATTATTAAGGAACAAGTTTAAAGCATGAAACCAAAGCCTGATTCAGTTGAAAAGACAAAAGACAGATGACTAATCAGTTGAACAGCCAGCAGGAAAATTTTAAAGGCTCCGAAGATAATTATAAAGGCACAAAAGTGATATCAAGGCCTAATCAGGGTTTCAAAGTAGTAAGACAGACAAATCAGCAAAGGAAGCCTCCAAAATCCACATCATCAAGGCAATTACTACTCAAAAGGCCACCTACCAGCTAATTTGCCTCAAAGGAATACACAATTAATGCACAGTTAGAGATATTTTCCAAAAGACAGCTCATAATTAATTACCACCCTACCAAAAGCCTCCAAAGTCAACAAAAGTGACTACTGTTGATAAATTTAATGTAAAATTAATTAAAATAGAGTTAAAGCATCTGATATCTTCTCCCTTTTGCCTCCCAAGGGCCGAGAAGCATTTACTCTGTGTTAATTAAACAAATAGACTCCTTTCACTCCACCTCCTCAATTTCACCTATAAATATCATATGAGGAGCTCAGTATTAGGTGTGGGGTTTTGAATACTTACTTGATGTAAATAGTTGTTGAGGCTGTTGATGCTTTGTTTGTAATTAAATAAAGACAGGCTGAGAAGAGAAGTTTGTAGCTGTAAAGACCCACTGGACTTGAAGATTGTAACTGATTTGAACATCAAATATACAAGCTGATTTATGGGATCTTGGTCTATGTTAATGGTGATGTGTTTCTTACTGTAATTGTCATTTTACTTATGTTTTCATACTGTCCACTATTCTCTGATAAAGAACAACAAATATAGATTAGGATTTACTATAAAGTACCCTAAATCTCACTAATAAATCTTTATCTTCATGTTTTCTTCTAATTGTGTTTTTTAGGATAATTCAATAGAATATAACGAGTGAAGTGTTGGTGAGCCCATGTATCCTGAGTATAATTTGATATATTGTCTTTGAAAGTTTTCCTAAGAGTGTGCCAAAAGCAGGCTAGATTAAAATTTCTTACCTGATCTTAGGCTACTTTTTATGTTCATCTTGAATGTTTCCTTAAGAATATGCTGAAAGCAAACTAGGTTAAAATTCCCTATTTGACCTTAAGTTATTATGTGTTTTATGTTAAATGTTTTCCCTTGAGAATATGCTGAAATCAGGTTAAGTTAAAAGTATTCACTTGATCTTGGGCTATTCTTTGTTTTCTCTTAAGAGTATGTTGCAAGCAGGCTAGATTCAAAGTTCTTGCCTGATCTTAAGCTGCTCTTTATTCTTTCTTATATGTTTGTTTCTTTCATCATACTCCTTGATGTCTCATACCATAATTCAATCTAAGAATATCCTTTGACATAGATGACTTGCCCCATAGACCATTCTTGGAACTTGTTGTCCAATTAAAATCCTTTATAACTCCATAGCCCAATGGATTGATATTGTTTCATACCTATCCTATTAGCTGAACCATTCTTTCACCTGCTCACACTCACCCTTCAAGGACTCCCTTCATTTTTTATGACATTCTACCCTGCCAAAACAAACAAAACCTTTGTACTTCATAACTAGCCTAATATCTTATCACAAACCTTAAAGATATATCTTTTGAAAGCACTTATTTAGAGAGATCCCTCTCTGAATCTAGGACGGCTAGATCCTTAGATTCCAAAGTGGTTCTGATGTAGGCTCTGTAACATTTGTTCTTTCCAATCTTACAAACTACGGAGACCTAACACAAGTTAAGCACATTCATGATAAAATTAAGGTGAATCTCCATAATTAAACTATTTGTTACATGCTTTTGAAATGTATATATATTTTACTCATATATTAATTTTTTTATAATTAATAATAAGAATAATTTAAAATAAAGTTATAATTTAATTAATTATGCCTATAGACATATCTATTTGGAAATAAAGTTTTTAAAATTTTAATTTAATTATCTGTAATTATTAAATAGATGGTAGGGATTTTACCTCCATCAAATATTCTAAAATATACTTAGTAGTATACAGGTTAAGATTTATCTCCAAAGTGTTCATGTCTTTTTTTCCCTTTTATTTAAATTGATTAATAAAAAAATATCATAAAAACTGAGTTATGATTTTTTGGGAATGTGGTATTAATAAGCCATGATATTGGCCCACCCTATTGTATGAAAACATATTTATAAATTAAGAATATCCATAGGAAAGTGAGGATAAATATCCATGGTTTAGATTTTTATTCATGTTTTTAAATATATGTATGTTGAATTTATATATTAAATATTTTTATAATTAATAATAATAATTTCACATAAAGTTATAATGTACTTAGTTTTTATAATTATTTTAATTTGAACAATGTAAGATGTATAATGAAATAAGTGTTTTGCTATTTATTATGGATTGATGACTATAGATAGTTACCAATCATTTAATTTATATGATTACTCTAATTTTTATATTCTTTATACTACAAGCTTAAATACATCCTAATTAGCAAATCCAAAGTTAAAATAGGTCTAAACTCTTTTAATTATTAATAATTTTAATTAATAATTATTTTATTTTTATGCAATAATTATAAAGTATATTTTATTTTATTTTATTTTTATGTAATTTGATTGAGTCAAAATATTTAGATAACATAACACATGGGGGGTTTCCTCAAGCTAAGTGGGCTTGATTGTGGGGAAAACTCCACACTTAAGCACGCTTGAGGCACAGGCAATCTGGTATGGGTGACTTCTCCGAAAGTAGTGGTTACTGGGTGCAAGCCTCTGAAGTGATGATTGACCCTATACCTCTATGACTATGTGAGCATCACCAGGAAGTGATGATTGACCCTATACATCTGTGATACTCGATGCAATGAGTGCTAAGTAGACTATTCAAAAAATCATGAGAAATTAGTCAATTACAACTACCTCTCATAGAAATGGTCATAGATAAATAACTTACTTAACTTAGTTGAATCCCAAAAATGATATTTAAAATAAGACATGACATTACAACATCTCTTTTATTTTCATATTAAACAAAAACTAAAACCAATAAAATAAATAACTTAAAAAATTAATAATCATTTCTATTTATAATACACAACACAACACAATTTGTAACCTCAAGTATCGAGCTTATAGCAAAGAACATAACTCCTACCAAAACAGGCCGGAGTACCAAACAGATAATAGAGTTCAGCACAAGTAAAGAAGGTAACGCCTGCATTCAGTTTCTTTGTCCTTGATAGTATACATGTATGGAATTAGGAAGATTTATTTTGTATATTCAAACATTGCAATTGATGACAATCATCAACCTTTCCCAGGTTCCCAAAAGAAGTGGGTTTAAATATAGAATGTGAAATACTGAACCATTTAATCTGCAAACTTTTACTGTAGTGTTTGTAATTGCAAACTATTTTATTATATTGGCATGCCGGCAATATTCCACAGAAATATACACCTTCCTTCCTTATAGAATTTCCTTGAACTCAAGGATGATGGATTGCCATGAAATAGATTCAAGAGATGAGCTTCCAAGTCTTCCGCAGTGTACTTAATATACATGTCAGAGTGCCTTCTAGATACCAAATACTTTCTGAATCTTCCCAAGAAGGACCGATAGGCTGGTATCATCTTCGTTGCGATCGAAATCATAATCTCCTCCCGGAGCTGCGCATCCGGCACGATCCAACCTGAATGGTTCCTGAGCACTGCTTCAAATACAAAATTGAAACGCTTGAGTCTGTCTTTCAGGGCTTGCAGTGACATCCCACTGGAAATACACAAACTAACATGAATCCCTTCATCCATCAAACAATTGAGAGCCTTCATCCAAGCCACTTGCTCATAATTTTGCGCATAATGTCTCATTTTGTTCTGATTTTTCCTCAACCAGCCATACCCTAACAGCCCTAGAAGCTTCGATCCTTTCACCTTCTTGACAATGTAATGAAGATTGTTCATTAGAAACAGGAATGACAGGGAAACGTCCTCGTAGAGGTTAGCTTTGAAATCCAACTTACATTGCAGAATGATGATAATCCATCCCACTTTCATAGACAGATCAGAGGCCGGCCTATCCAAGTCTTCAAACAAGCCCTTGAGGCCACGAGGCACGGCCTTGGAAAAACCAAAGGGTGAATTGGCAATTATGCTCATGAGAGACTCCTTGTAATCTGACACACAACTCAGATAATTCATAACATACCTTGTAAGAGGATGAATCGCGCCGCCGGCTACCGGTGTGTTTGAATAGTCCACCTGGATTTCATTTGCGAATTCCGCCAAAATGTCCCATGCCGACCGTCCGAGCCGAACGGCGATGGTAGAAACCTGCGTCCTCACACTCGCACACGATTTCTGGCAGTAAACGATGTCGAAATCGGGCATTAGGTCGGACAGAGCCTTATACATGTCGAGCACCCTGAAGAGCCTTTCGCTCGACATTTTTCTCTCGGCCAGGGATTCCCCAAAAGCCAGAAGCTTTGTCGTCGGCCCCTTGACGACCTTGGCGAAACACGAATCCCTGACGTTATTATGCCCTGCAAATATCTCATCACAGAGCCGTTTCTCGCTCGCGAACAAAATTCTGACTGCTATTCTGACGGTGCGTATCCACTTCTTGATCTTAATGTCGAGAAGTCCCCACTCCATCTTTTGCACGTCGCTCTTACTCACCCACTCGATGCCACTTTTGTTGAGACACCCTTCGATTACAGACTTTCTTGTCTCCCCGTAGATTCGAACGCACTCCCTGCCGTACCCGCCGGCAACCATACGCTTCGCGATGCTGTGGAGTTCCTGCACGGCGTCCAGCGGCATCATCTCGATTTCGCAAATCTCGTCAGCGTTAGAATTCCGACCCCGATGGCTGCCGTCACTGCTGCAGTCTTCGTCCGTCCACTCGTCGTCAGAGGAAGCGTGGCTCGAGTTGCCATCGTCGGGCGCCATGGTCGGCTCAACGTTTGTGGACAGAATTCGTTGAAATTCTATTTTGAGGCGGGTCATCCACACTTCCATTAGGCACTGGGCGCGCATCACTTTGGCGGAGCTGCTGTCAGTGACGACTACATTTTCAATCAAGTAACGGAGGCAAACCACGGTGGCAAAATACTCGTTGGCTTCTTTTCTGCAGCTCTGGAACAACACGGACGGGTTCGAATCCCAGTGCACCGTTATTAGGTCGGCTGAGGCCAAGTTGGTATCCAAATCGGCCAATTTGCCACTTGGGTTCTCCGGATTTTGAGGGCGCATAGGCGAAGGGAGTTTGTCGAAGGTGGAGAGGTGTGTGAGCATGTCTCTCCTCATGTTCTCGGAGGAGCCCATATATATTCTACGGTTCGATAAGCCGTGGGCACTACGCTGTCTTCTTCTCTTCCTCGATCTGCTGTTGCTTCTTATATCTCCATTGATAAACAGATTGCCTCGGATACTGCCTTTGATTTTAAGATAGAAATCGTGCGTATGAACACTGGAATTATGGGCAGCGAGGATAAAGAGCCTCGAAAGACGCTAGAGCGTGGGGGAGCATGAGGTTTTGTGAGTGCGAGAATCAATTAAAGGAGTCTAAATGCATGGATGGTGGAAGTGGTCCGACTCCAAAATTCATACCCATTCTGCGTTTTGAATTACGCGAGGTAGACATTTTCCGCGCCGATGCAGAGCTCTGGAAAGATGCTGAGTCAGAGATACGGGTGGGGGGTTGGAGGACGTTCTCCGTTCACGAATATATTGCGCCGATGCAGAGCTCTGGAAAGATGCTGAGTCAGAGATACGGGTGGGGGAAGGGGTGAAGGATGTTCTCCGTTCACGAATATATTAATTGATATGTTGGTACATGAATATCTATGTAATCTATTTATTACATAAGTAGGTACAATGACTTTTTTTTAAAGTTGGAGTCTGGTAATTTGGTAAAAAAAAAATTTAAAAATAAAGTAGTTGGAGTGTTTGAATTGCATTTTTGATAGTGGAAATAGTTTCAACACTATCAAAAATCTTTAGGGCACTCAAAACACTGAAGTTTAACAACTGTAAACAAGATTTTGATAAATCTTGGTTGGAATTTGTAAAAATCTTGGCTGCATTTTGAGTTATTTTGTGGGTTTTTTAGACTATGAAAATCCACAAATTATTTGGGAAAATAATGGAAATTTTGTGAATTTCTTTTAGAAATTTTTGAAAATATTGATTAAAATTGTTAAATTTCAAGATTTTGGATGGCACTGGTTTTTGATGATACTAAATCTATTTTTACTATTAAAAAAAATGATTTAAACACTCTAACATTATATTTTTGAATTTTTTTCACCAGATTCCAAAGAACAAAAATATTATGTATTTTCAGTGACAATGTCTTTTTCATAAATGAAAACTCGAAATTGATTCTACCATTAAAAAAAATGATTTAAACACTTTAACTTTTTATTGTTGAATTTTTTTCATCAAATTCCAACCAACAAAAATATTATGTATCTTCAATAACAACGCCTTTTTCATAAATGGGAACTCGAAATTGAATTACTTTGTTTCGAGGTCACGCAAATGGTCCTTCCTGGATTCGATTTCTATGTTATGTCAGTAGTTCTCGACCTTGCTTTGCACAAAAAAGGAAAAAAGAATTGCAAATGCTAATTATGTCATTGTCAACTTACACTCAGAGTGGGATTGGAGTTAAAAGCGATACTCCTGATTGATCGAGTCTAAATTGGGCTCAGTTTAATCCGACAAAGAATAACGATTTCAACAAAATGTTGTTATCACATGATCAAATACTCAAAAAAATCTATCGATGTCAAACCTCACGTTGTTTTTTAAATTCAAGTAGCTTACCGACTAATATCCATATTTTGAATGTTTATTGATGAGAGTGCTTCCACATGAATCATGGTTATGTCAGATTCGAAAGCAATGGCTTGCTCTGAGTTGATTCCATCACCTACATTACTAAGCACTTTTGATGGCTATTCTCACCAAGCCCATGGAATTATTCCCACCTTCCGGATGAAGTTAGGAGGGAAAACTGGAAAATTCTTACTGTGGATGTGGAATAAACTGGAAAATTCTTAGTGTGGATGCGGAATTTGTTGATGCAAAACTTGACTACAAACGTAATTAGGTTTGTGTGATGCAAGTGGTATTTTCCCAACCCAAACTCTTCATGATATTCTATTGTCCTTTTAGTAGACCATTCCCAAAATACCTTTAAGAATCTTGGGGTTGGAATGTATCCGTCACTTATGGGAACATTTAAATTTTTAACCCCTATCACGTACGTAAAAACAATTTATGCTAGGTTTGTGTTACTCTTTCAAAGTTATTATTTTCATATCTCTTATGTCTAGGATTCATGGATCTTACTTTTTCTCTCAACTATGTTTAAAGAGGTTCAATGTGTAGGAATGGTTGTTTCTTTATTTGTAGTAGAAAGTATTTAACAAGTTATTATTGATAATTTTATAGTCATAGATCTAACTTTGATCCAACTCTACTTCATATAGAAAATTTGTATTTCTATATGTTTCTTGTTCGGGTTGTTGATTCCACTATCTCAATGGTTTTCCTCAACACTACTTTACCATTTGATGAGGTACTCATTTATGTAATTGTTGGTCCCAAAAGAACATGGGAGGATTTGCACCATTGTTATTTTCTAGAGTTACAAAAGTAGAAAATGGCAAGTTTCATTTAGTCATGTTTGAAAATGAAGATCAACCCATGAACCCTTTAGCATCACCTTTCATATATGTCGAAGGGAACATGGAAAATATTTCTAAAATTATGCTAATCAACATTCCCAAAAACTTTGACATTCTAAAAGCATTTTTACTGGAGCAGAATGTTCTACTAATGATCTTTGTGTTTACACTAAACTTTTTAAAGAGTTTTGCTATGTCTTTACTTATTCTTATGAGGAAACCCCATGAATTTATTTGTGCATTGTTAAGCATGAGATAAATACGTAGAAAAATGTGAAGCATATTTGACAGATTTTTCAACCAATCAACATAGAAATGCCATGGTGATAAAGCCAAAAGTAGAAAAACTACTCAAGGAAAGGTTTATCTACTAAATTCCCCTAACTGAATGGGTTTCAAATCTCATTCTAGTCAATAAAAAGAAAGGACTCATTAATGTATGCATGGATATTCATGATCTAAACAAGGCTTGCCCTAAAGACAACTTCCCCGCATTTTTTACTGATTAGATTATTGACCGGTGTAACGGGAAGTAAGATCTTGTTTATGGACTGCTTTTTGGGGTATAATTAGCATAAAATATCCTTTATATTCCTTGGGGCATGTTTTCATATTGCAAGATGACTTTTGGCCTAAAACATGTTGAATCCACTTTTTGGTGGGCCATGTCCTACGCCTTTCAAGACATCAAGGACATTTTGTTAGTTTATCTCGATGACTTTGTTGCTTGCTTTCATAAGAGAATAGATGCTCACCTCTATCAAATTTTTGACCAATATAATTACTATAAAATTTGTTTGAACCCACAAAAACATATATTTTGTGTGAATTCTATTTGTCTTTTAGGTTTCATCATTTCAAATAAGTGGATCATGGTCTATCCGCTCAAGGTTAAGGCAACAATGTACTTGCCTCCCCGTCCAATATCCATCAACTTTAGAGTGTACGAGGAAAATCCAACTTCTTGTGATGATTCATTGTAAATTATGCAGAGATTACGAAGGGATTTATGCATTTCTTGGAAAAACGGGTCATATTTATATGGGATGAGTATGCTCAATGATCATTTAATGCTTTGAAAAAGACATTGACATATGTTCCATTACTTATTCCTCTCGACTACAACATATATTTCCTTATAAATCTAGCACTCATAGAATATACCATTAGTATGGTTCTAGTTCAAGAATATCATCAACTTAAAGTGCATTAGTTTTGGATTGATGTGTTCTTAACTAAATTACTTGCATGTAGAAAAATTGGCATTGACTATGGTACATATCATCTAGTGACATAAACATTAATTTTTGCTAAATAAAACCATTGTAATTGTTGATGTCAAACTATTTCAGTACATATTAACCAAACAAGTGGATTGATCTATTGCATTAGTTTTGGATTTATGTGTCCTTAACTAAATTACTTACACGTAGAAAAATTGGCATTGGTTGCAGTACATGTCATCAAGTGACATAAACATTATATTTTTCTAAATAAAACCATTGCAATTGTTGATGCCAATCTATTTCAGTACATATTAACCAAACAAGTGTTAGGGGGGAAGTTTAATAAATGGATTGTAATTTTTCAATAATTTTATCTCCATTTCACGTTAACAAAATTGAAAAAAACTATATTCATAGAATTGATCTCAAAGTTAACCTAAGAAAATGAGACAATTTTTGACAAGGATTCATTTCCTAAAGAAAATTTGTTTGTCATTTCCTCGAATGATCCTTGGTATGGGGATATCTTCATATATCTCTAGACTCTAAAGTTTCCTCCATCCTTCTCATGAGATGATCGCCGTTGTATTCGACATTTAGAAAAGAGTTGCACTATTATTGGTGATACTCTTTACTATTAAGGGGTAGATTTAATAGTGCGTCATTTTTCAGCCCACGAGGAGGTGGAGAGGGTATTAAATTATTTCCATAATGGAAAATGTGGTAGTTATATGTTTGGGTTGACTACAACCTATAAAAATTATTTGTTGGCTACTTCTAGTCGTCAATGTTCAAAGATTTTATTGAAGTAGTCAAGAAGTGTCATCTTTGTCATTATTTACAAGAAATATTTATACACATCCTACTTTGATCTTTTCTATCATCATTGTTGTTCCATTCAACAAGTGGGGGTCGAATTTACTATGTGCCACCCAACCTTGGCTAGGGGCATAAATATATTATTGTGGTTGTGGATTATTTTACTAAATGGGCTAACACCATTCCAATTTTTTTGAATGATGGTGAGATAGTGACACTTTTCATTTTTGATCTAGTCACAACACATTTGGATGTGTTGAGGGGGATTTTCACTAATCATGTTAGCCACTTTAGAAATATGATGATGTTAATTTTATATAAAAATGGTATGTTCTATGCTTGCAACAATTACTTCAATGTCATTTTATTAGCCAAATGATAATTTCCAATTTAATAATCACATTAACCATTCACATTGACAGTAACTATAGATAGAACATGAACAACAAATGTAGAGGACAAGCCAAGACAAGAGAACACAAGAATTTGACTCAAGCGAGGGAAAAACCCAAAGATAGGGAAAACCCTTTATTAATTCTTCTTATTATAAATATAAAATGTTGAGCAGGGAGAGAGAGCACAATAATAAAAATTCAAAGTTGATATTGACTTGCAAATAGATGATCAATACCACCATCCAGAAAAACACTCTCAAATCTGCAATTTTTCCCTAACCATAAAGTAAATAGCAGTCAAATTTTGGTCAAACTCTTCCAAAACAACTTGGTCAGAGGAGAGAGGAACTTGACCTCTCTTGATGGTCAAATTCAACCCAAAATAGTCCTCCAAATTCCAGTCAAACTCAGTCAAAAGGGAGACAAAAATTGTTGTAATTTTCTGCAGTCAAAATAAAAGTCAACAATGGTCAAAGTGCCTAGATTTCCTCAATTTATGCACCCAAAAATTCATCCCTCCAGAATCAAACTTTTGATGGTCAAATAAATTCAAACCAAGGAGAGAAACTCGGTCAAACAAATTCAAATTGTCCTGTTGCAAAAATTCAACGCAAAAATGTCGAAGATGCCTCCAAACCTTCACACGTGTGAAGAAAAATAGTCTTCCTATGATCTGTGTGAACCAATAAAATGAGGAGAGAGAAGAATTTCGTGTGATGAATGTGCCAAATGAGTTTGGAGGTCACTTCTATTTATATGTGATGGAGGAGGGTCAATTTGTCCAAATTGACCCCAAGCCGACCTTGACCTAATGCACATGTGTGGGCTTGACGTCATAAACATTTTTCTCCTTGTCCAAATTTAGTGATATTTAGGTCAATTTTGGCCTCTCAAAAAGAGGTATTCAATGCAATAATTATATCCATCAAATGAGTTGTCCAAAGTGGAATTTGGACCTAGTTTCAAACTTTAACACTCCCTCTCAACTAGGGAGAATTCCACCTGCCAATCCATCCATCATCATGCCATCCTCTGCATCTCGTCTTAGATATACTGATCAATAATATAGATAATAAGAAGAATTGATCGAGAGTGAGTCAAAATACCTTACCATTCTCCACTAACAAAATTCAGTCCACATAACAAGGGGTAGAACTCCAATCAAACTTGATCCTAAATTATCAAGTTGTTGAACATGATGCATCCTAAACATAGGGAGTATGACAATACTCGATGCATCCATTAGTAGTGTTATGGTCCCTATCCAAGTTTTTCCAACTCATTAGCTAGATGACAGGTAATTCCCAAGAGTCCCTGACTGCAAGGGTAGGATATATGTTGGAGCATCTGCAGGAGAAGGTCAACCAATCATCCTACTCATATGCCATATGAGAAGGTGAACCACTCATCCTACTCATATATCATCAGCCATAGGGGAAACAGAACCACTCACCCTATGCTCTCATATATCATCATGGGGTATCATAGGGGAAGGTGAACCACTCATCGTGTGCATATGTCATTAGCCATAGGGGAAGGTGAACTACTCACCCTATGCTCATGGGGTATCATATGGGAAGGTGAACCACTCACCCTGTACACAACGTACTTAGGTGAACCACTCACCCTATGGTCACACATAGCTCCAGGAAGTATCTTGGGCCCCAAGGAGCTCCCAGAGTTAAATTTCCAACTCAAGCGAGACCCTCATGGGAGGGTCCTTCCACGACTCCAAGTCTCTCTCGGAAGGCAAAGAACTTGACCTTCCCTAAGGGCTTCGTGAGGATGTCATAAACCTTCTCATCAATCTTGTTGTGTTGGAGCCTTATTTATCGCCATTGTACCATATCCCAGATAAAGTGGTACCTAATAATAATGTTCTTAGAGTGGTCGTGGAACACGGTATTTTATGAAAGGTGAATCCAACTTTGGTTATCAAAATATATAACAATGGTATCTAGTGCATGCTCAAATATCTCACTAAATAGCTTCGTTTACCAAACAACACAACAAGCCATACTAGCTGAAATAGATTTGGCCTCGATGATGCTTAGAGCAATCGATTTCTACTTCCTAATCATCCAAGAAATAGAATCATATTCCAATGAGAAGAAAAATCCTAACGTGCTCTTTCTATCCACCACTCTGCCAGCCCAGTCAGCATCAGAATATCCATGTACCCTCAAATTCCTAGTAGTGTATCTCAACCCATAGTTAATTATGCCACAAAGATATCTTAAGAGATTATTGGTAGCAATCTAATGTATGTGATGAGCCTCAACCATAAATTGAATCAAAGTACTTACGACGAAGCATCTGAGCGATCAGGAGTTTACCTAGTACATCAGGGCTCCCACAGTTTTTCTATATTCAGAAGGGTTTGACAATTCATGCCTAGCAACAATTCCACATAACTTATTGATGTTGAGTTCCATCGGAGTAGACACATACTTTCACTCCACCATGCCACATATTTCTAATAGCTTCACAATGTATTTAGCTTGAGAAAGGAAAATCCCACCTGGCTTTTTTCAAACCTCCAAGCCTAAGAAGTAATGCATCAGTCCTAGGTCCTTCATCTCGAACTCGGAAGTCAACTCCCTCTTGAATTTATAAATGAGAGGGTTTTCACCTGTTAGAAAGAGATCGTCAACATAAAGGAAAAAAATTAGAGGCATGTCCTTGTCAACCTTGCAGTATAGGTTTGGATCAGCATAGCTCCTATAGGATAGCTATCGATTCTCTCAGACCAAGCCCTAGGGGCTTCCTTCAACCCATAGAGGGATTTCTTCAATTGACAGACATGTGTCCTTCTATATTTTACTTCAAACCCCTGAGGTTATTCCAAGTACACTTCCTCCTTATCTAAGCCATGCAAGAAAGAAGTCTTGACATCCATTTGATGTAGGCTCCAACCTTAGTTGGCAGTGAGAGAAATAATAGATCAGATAGTGGTGTATCAAGAAACTGGTGCAAATATTTCATCATATTCCACTCCTTCCTTTTGGGAGAAGACACGAGATAAAAACCTAAATTTTTATTTTTCAACACTTCCATCAAATCCAAGTTTAAATTTTTAAAGCCATTTTGACGTGACCATGGACTTATCCTTAGGTCTAGGCACCACGTATGAGACACCATTCTTCATAACTGATTCATATTCATCATTGATCTCATCTTTCCACACTTGGTGCTTTATGGCTTCTTCGAACATGCATGGTTCAACTCGAGCAATAATACTCATGGCAGCTAAGTACCCTTGATACCTCTTTGACTGCTTACTTTTGTGAAATGTCCCTCTTGGAGCAGTATGCCTTTTAGCATCTTCAAGAGTGTCTTTGAGCCATAGAGGTCTTTTCCTTGAGAGAGAGGGATCAGTAGGATGTGTATCAATAGGATCCATCAGGCATCAACATCAGGCATAGGATCATTCATTAGAGGTTCTTCTTTATTTTCAGCAGCATCATAATCATCCTTTCTTGAGATTGGGAGATCTATGGATTTCCTAAGGGCCATGTCTTCATCAAAGGTGAAATCTCGGATTAATTCCACATCTATTTGATCATTTACATATATTATCCCAATAATAATTTCGATAGACCTTGATCATAGATCATGGCACAGGTGGCTTCCATAATCATTCAAGTATTTCTTTCAGCGAACACCATTTTTCTTAGGAGTGTATGGAAAAATTGTCTCCCTCTTAATTCCAACCTCTTTGCAAAAGTCATTGAATTTATTTGATTCATATTTGGTTACATTTTCAATCCTCAACGTCCTGATCTTATTCCCTGTTTAATTTTCCACCAATGCTTTGAAAGAGCGGAACCATTTGAACACTTCATCCTTCCTTTTCAAGAAATAAATCCATGTTTTGTGTGATAAGTCATCCAAAAATTTTCTTAGTATAAGTATCCTCCTAATGAAGTTACGAGCAAGATACCAGATAGGTCAAAATGGACCAATTGAAGAATATCAGTTGTCTGTCTTTCACTTGAAGGGAATGGTCCCTTTTATGTTTCCAAACTGCACAACCTTGACAAAATCCTTCATGGTTCGTGTTGAAATCGAGCATCCCTATGACCATATTCCTTACCCAAAATAAGGATTTTTAATGTAAGTGGGAAAATATCTAATGCCATACTTCACACTGAAGAGATGTATCACTTCCTAAAGCTCCCAAAGGACTTCCACCAACTTGATAAAGACCATCAATCCTAAATCCAAGAGTAAATTCATCTTTAGGGTTTCTATGCAAAATATGTACCTTTCCATCAATGAACGATACCTTGGAGCCTTTATCTTCCATCGCAGAAATATCCACCAAGTCCTTCTTCAAATGGAGCACATACAATACTTCATGTAGATGTATGGTTTGACCATAGTTCAAATTAAGAGTGACAGTTCCTATCCCTTTCACGAGGTGGGTGGCTTTATCTTCAAGTATGATATTTAGATTATTTTTCTTTTCAACTAGATTTGAGAGGGCCTCATTGTATCCAATTAAGTTCCTTGAGGCTCCACTATCAATTGACCAATGATCCAAAGTATCTGAAGGAGAAACAATAGATAGAGAATAAATAAGATAAAATTCATCTTGTTTTCCTACAACATTACTTTAATCATACCTGGAATTTCCTATCCTTTTGGGAGGTCGACCATTTCCATTTTGAGCAGTTGGAGTATTCCTCTTTCCTTTATTCTTGATCCTGTTATTCCTTTGATTTTCATTTCTTTTGTAATTTTTGTTGTTGTTGTTACCATCACTAGGAGGATTCTTCTTGTGAGGGAATTATCTAGCATAGTGGCCAAACTTTTTGCAATTGTATCATCTTCATTTTATTCCTTTGAATCCCTTCTTATATCCTTGACCCTGTCTCCTCGGATCAACATCATTCTTCCTCTTTGCATGTGCGGGGAAAGTAGTTTGTTCACTTCCATTGGACGGTTTATCTCTCTCCATAATCCTTGTCTCCTCTTTAGTGTATATATCCAACAACTCATCGAAATCAGGTATATTTTCATTATTGAGAATGGTGGTGATAAATACATCCCATGTTCTTGGAAGACCTCCAAGAGAAATGAGAGTGAGCTCCCTTTCAGAAACAACTTCTCCAATAGATATCAAGTCATTCTTGATTTGATTTAATCTCATGAAGTAGGATTGGATAGAATCCCCTTTATTCATCGTGATATCCTTCAAATTTTTTATGAGAAAGAGGATTTTATTTGCATTTTTCACTTCGATCATCCAAACCAGCTTGTTGGGATCCTGCGATTTAGTAGATTGGCATACTAAATGACAAGGAAACACAAAAACCAGTCTTTAGAGCTCTAGGATCTAGTCCTCATAGTCTCAGAGAGGGATCTCTCAATATGTTTTGTATGGATGTAGCTTGATTGCTTGTAAAAGGCTAATTTTAGGCTAGTTATTAAGCTTGAGTTTGTTTGATTGTTTGATGGGACATGATGTTCTAGGCAACATAGATAGGAAAGGAGAAATCTCTAAGTCATTGGGTAATGGAGTCAAGTGGAAATGGTAACAAGTTTGTAGATGAATCAGGGGTGTCAAAGGGAAAATCTAACTTGGCTGTTGGATTAAAAAAGTCTTTCAGGTGAAATGAAATAAACATTAAGGGTTTAGAATGAAAATCCGAACTAAGGTCAATTAATAATCCTTAATTATATGTACTTCTCAACAAAGGGACTTAAAACATTATCTGAACATGAAAGACTATTTTATAGACAGGGATAACCATGAATTCTAGAATTTATACTTCAGCAGATAACAATCTCAAGACAAAATTTCAAAATGAAATCTAAGAGTCGAGGAATGCTCTATTTCATCAAAGATTTCACTTTCAAGGATAAGAAAACATTTAAGATTAACAAATAACTGCATTCATAGAAGAGGGAACACCTAAACATCTAGGACTGCAATCATAAAGGCCTTCAAAACAATTATTTGAGCAAGTACAAATGGTATGATCAAAACAAACCTCTTTAGAAAACTTTGGACAATGGTACTTTGAAAGGAGACTTTAGAAACAGTTTTTTAATTGTCAACAAGAAGCAGGGAAAACCATAAATCATCTTGAGGGTAACTATATTGAGCTATTTCTTAAATAAACAAGCTTAAGGGTTGAAAAGCAGTTGAACTACTTAATCAAACATTCAGCAGATGAAAACATAAAAAACAGTGAAGAGTAAACAGGTCTAAGGTGCTTCTGGGAGACATTTCTTAGCCTAAAATTTTTACTCTACTATAAGCAAGCAATGATGTAAACAGAATGGAAAATAGGAAAAACATTGAAAATTTAGAATACTTCACCAACAACCAAGCTCAGGGATCCAATGACATAGCTTTCTTCATCCACAAATAGGTCAAAACATCCACAACTTCCAGTACATCAAATTCTTTTCAATCTCAGCAGAGCTGTATATTATTTCAAAGAGTTATCAAATGCCCGCTATACAATGAGTTCGAATGTAGTATTTATGCTGTAAATGAGGAGGTGGAAACATCTAGGGTTCAAAATGTCATAAATGACATAGTAAATGCACTCCTATCCTTAAAAACCATGCAAGGCATAAGGTAGGAATGTTTCTCAACTACTTCTCTATGTATTAAATCTTTCTTTACTTCCTGAGGATAAAATAGCTGAAAAGATTGACTTTGAGGCTCTTTTCTATCTTTTACAATAACTGTCTGACAGTTTATAAAATATATTTTTGTGTAATAACTGCCAATTTTCCCTTTGAGGTATAAAGTAAGTGAAAGGTGTCACTTTCGATTTATTAAGTGAATAACTACTCCTTTGATGTATTTGAGGCTATCTTTAAGCCTAAGTCTTCTTGATTTAATCATAAAACTGCTCTTTGGGCTTAATCTTCCTTTACTTCATCATTGACTGTGTTTTAAGGCCTCATGATGCCTTTGGCCTTCATAATGTAACATTGTTGTCCTTTTTCCCTTTATGATTGATTCGAACCTTTAAACTGTGTATTTTAACTTTTAACCTTTAACTTTTATGCATAATCCTTTATCTTCAATCTCCTCTGTCTTCGTTGCTTTAAACTTTTCCTGTTGTCTTGGACTTAACTTTTAATCCCTTTTCTTTGGTTCTCGGTGTTTACCCCTTCATCTTTAAACCTTCAATCTCTGTTTCTTTGGCCTTTCTTCCGATTTTATTTATTTTTCTTTTTGTTGTTGTGTGCAGGGTTTCTTCTGGTACGCCGAGGGTTTGATTGCATAACCCGTGCTCATAAGCACTGATCAAGCCACGAAAATGAAACCATGGCAGTCCCTTTCTTCATTACTTGGCCTCTTTTTGGACTGTGAAAGTCATCACCTTCTGGCCTGTCCTTTTATGGACTATGGGAGGGTTTTCTACCTTTAAAACTGCCATAGAACCTGCAAAAACCAACAAACACATTGTATAATCCTACGGGGTTGGAAAAAGTATGTGTAGAGGCTGAGGAGTGGCGGAGGAGCAGTGGAGGAATGATGCAGAGGGAGGAAAAGGAGAAAACTGTGAAAAAAAGGGTTTAAACTGGGTTTGGTGCGAAAAATGGGCAAAGCAGTTTTGAAAAACCACCAGTGGTTTTCACGCGGGGCAACGATGGTGAGGAATGAACGCGATAGAGAGAGGTGCATGGTGGATGGGGATGGTGGAAGATAGGTGGCAGGCGATGATTGGACGGTATCTTTGTGGGTGGGTGGTAGGGCCTGGCTGACGTCACCCGCCTTTTGTCGCGTAGTGGGAGGGCCTTTTGGTTAAAAAACCTTGGTCTTTTAGTGTTAAGATGAAAAGCCCAGTTTATGAGAAACTACAAAGGAGAGGAGCTTTTTGGGGGAGGAAAATGAGGTTTTATGGAGAAAAAAAGGGGAAACGAGGGTGGAGGGATAAGGGGCTTATTGCATTGGTGGATCGGTAAACAACAAGGCAAGGGGGAAGGAGAATAGGAACTTCGATGGTGCGATGCGATTGGGGCTAAGTATAGTGCAGGGGTATGGTCCTGTGGAGGAGAATGGGACCAAGAGCGAAGGGAGGAAAGGCTTATTGCATCGGCGGGGGGAAGGGGAAGTGGGGTAATGAAAATATAACAACGTTGATGCGATGGGGGCTAGGGAACTGGGGCTGGGGTCGGATCATGTGGAGGGGTATGTGACCAGGGGCTAAGGAAGGAGGGGCTAATCGCATCGGCAGGGAGGAATTTTCAAAGAAAAAAGAGAATTTTATAGAGGAAGGCCGATGTGATGGGAATGCCCGATGCGATGGATCTATCGCCTGGTCGCGGGTGCTCGGACATATGGGCGAAAGATCTAAGCCTTCGGGGGCTTAAAATTTTATTTATAAAAAGACTGTTTTTTAGGCCAAAAAATGGGTTTTTAGGCCAAATTAGATGTTCCGATAGGTGAAAAGGGGTATTTTTAAATCATAAAAGGGTTTTTTAATGATTTAAAATGGGTTTTTTAGGGAAAATGGTGGATAAATGCAAAGGGAAAATAATGAAATGGGCTTAGCAAATGATGGAAAATGGTCTGAAAAAAATTTCTTTGGAACAACAGTATTTTGAAAGGAACAACACTGACTTTTAAGGGAACAACACTAAGGAACAATAGTAGTTAAGGTACAACACTGCTAGGGAACAACAGCTTAGGGAATAGCACTGTTAAGGAACAACACTTGTTAAGGAACAAAAGTGCTAAGGAACAACATGCTAACCTTTTTAGGAGACACAGATGAGGATTTCAGTGGACTGATGAACCTGAAATGATGAAGGCAGTGAGATTTATAGAATTCATAATGTTCTTGCAATTTTGTTCTAGAAATATGGGTTTGTTACATTTAGTCATCTTTGGATAAAGTCAAAAGTATGGATGACTAACAGTGGCTCCATTTGGGGAGGATAGCTGTATTTTTAGGTGTCCAAAACCTCAGTTTATAGATCTCTAGCTTTTAGTGGACCAGTGCCTTATCCATTTGGCAGATTTCTTCTTTTCTTGCTGATATTTTTCTGAAAAGGACAACTTTTATCAATTTTCAACATGTAATTTCTTCAAACAACATCTCTGCCTACCCAATCCTACTTGTTCTAGCATTTTCTCTTCTCTATTTGAGTGCCTTTGAACTAGCAAACTCTTTGACATTTTTATTTTTAAAAACAGAAATAAACTATCTAATGTTATCCTTATTTCTTCCAACAGTCCAGATTAAGCAGTTGGACTCAGAAACTTCTCTACCTAATCTACTATCTTTCAAGATTAAACTGTTTGACAGATCTGCATTCTCTGTATTATAAAACATAAAATTTAAACACAGTCAAATCAGGATTAGACTGTCTGATTTGCTATGGTGTCTATGGCTGTATATACAAGCTGCAGATAGACTTTATTTGCATAAAAATAAAACAAAATGATGAAGGCTTAAGATCTGAAAATTGTAAACATCCTTCTATTATTTTTCCAGCTCTGATTTTTATCCTTTTAGAGCTATCTTTTTCCTTTTCTTGGTTCAGATTTTGAATTTGTTAGAACCACTTCTTTTCTATCCTAATCTATTCTACTGATAAGCCAAGTTTGAAAAATCTTATCAATATGTACTTCTACTAACTTATCAACATAAATTTAAAGTATGTTCAGCCATGATTAGGCTAGATGACTGAAAAATATATCATTTTTAATCAGTAGTGGCATTTAGATTTGCTCACTTTCAGAAAAATTCTCTTTTTTGGGTATGGGGTTGTACCTTTTTTGAATCTGCCCTTTTTTCTTTTTCTGTTTTTTTGTGTTTTTCTTTTTTCAAATTTAAAAACAATGTTATATACAGTGAAAAATAGAAAGCTCTGAAATTTAAGACTCTTGGCAAAAATAGTGCTTGAGCATCCTGCCATTGATAGGACCTCCAAATAAATCTTTTCCATTCAGCTCTTGTAGAGAGAATGCATTATGACCCCTGATAGAATAAATAATATAGGGACCTTTCCATAGATTTTCAAATTTTCCATGTTTTCCCTTTTCTTCCCTTCTAGAATCCCACTTTAGAACTATATTTCCAACCTGGAAATCATTCTCTTTAGTCCTCTTGTCAAATAATTTCTTGATATTTTCTTGGACTGTTTGTGTTCTGCTGTAAACTTCCCCTCTGGCTTGTTGTAAATGAATGGTTTGATTTATCCTTCTCTGCATATCATTTTCTTCAAATTGTACTTCTTGAAGGAGCTTCATGACTGGGACTCCTAGTGAGGTTGGGAAGACTGCATCCATGCCATAAACCAGCTGATAAGGGGACATATTAATAGAATTTTTGGTGGTTAATCTATCAGCCCATAAGGCATGAACAAGCTTACTATGCCATGATTTATGGTTCTGTTCCAACATATTTTTGATAATATTGACAAGGCTTTTGTCAGAGGATTAAGCTAATCCATTTCTTTGAGGATAGTAGGAAGTGGAATGACCCAAGGTGATATGGTATTTATAGTAGAAATCAACCATTTTCATAGATTTGAAGGCAGGAACGTTGTCTGTGATAGTTTTTCTTGGACAACCAAATCTGGATAGTATGTTGGTTTCAAGGAACTTGATAATGATAGAGTTAGTAGCATTCCTAGAGGGTATGGCTTCTATCCACTTGGTAAAATAATCAGTGGCAGTGAGGATCCACTTATGCTGGGTTGAGATGATGGGTGAATTTCCCCAATGAAGTCCAAGCCCCATTTTTGAAAGGGAGCCTCAACACTGATGGGATATAAGGGTAAGGGTAAGATTTTTCCTTTTCCATCAAAAATTTGACACTTATGGCAAGACATGACAAGTTTCTGAGTATCTAGGAAAAGGGTAGGCCAATATTAACCAGAGCTGAGGATTTTATTTGCTGTGGTCTTCCAGTTCAGATGCCCTCCACATTCTCCCTCATGCAGTTCATGCATGATTTTTCCTGCATCAACCTCAAGTAGACACTTAAGCAATATTCCAACAACATTCTTCCAATATAAAACCCCATCTAATATGCAATAATTTAAAGCCTTCTGTTTCAAAAATCTAGCTTTAGTTTTGGACAAAGAAGGAGAGGTATTTAGATAAAGTAGCACATATATGATATCAACATACCAAGGTGAATTTATAAATGTTTCTTCAATGAATGGAGTTGTGCATTCCTCTATTTCTTCTAAGACATCAACCATATTCATATCTAGTGCTTGGAAGTTTGATTCAACCATGAGTTTAGCTAATCCCTGCCCTTTGATCAGTTTGGTAGGCTTGATTTCTAAGTCATATTCTAGAATAATAGCAATCCATTTTCCCCTTTTACCATTGGGGTATTGACTTAGAATATCCTTGACAACTGTATGTGGAACAAAATCAATGATGTGAGAATGCAGAATATAGACTCTAAAGACTTTCAATTCTTTTACTAATGCTAAGGCTTGTTTCTCCATGATGTTGTAATTGAGTGGAGCATCTCTTAAAGCCCTACTAAAAAATGATATTGGTTGTTCATGCCCCATGTCATTCTTTTGCAGTAATACTACAGCTATTTTATGTTCAGATGCAAAGGAAAAGATATAAAAATCTTTGGTGAAATTAGGACTTATGAGAACCGGTGTTTGGGTTAAAGCTTGTTTTACCATTTCAAATGATTGTTTAGCCTGTATGGTCCATTTAACACCTACCTCTTTCTTAAGCATGTTTGTGATATTTCTTAATAGCTCAGCAAGGTTGGGGCTGAATCTCCTTAAAAAATTTATCTTCCCAATGAAAGATTTTAATTCTTTAAGGTTTCTAGGATGGCTGATTTTCAATATGCCATTAATCCTTTTAGGGTCTACTTTGATTCGCTCTTCAAAAATAATGTGGCCAAGAAGTTTTCCTTCTTGGAGACCAAAGAGTATCGTTTTGGGATTCAAAGATAAGCCATATCTCCTACATTGCTCAAAAACCTTTCTCAAATGAATCAAGTGTTCTTCATCAGTTTTAGAGAAAACAGTGATGTCATCAAGATAAATGATTATGAAATAGCCTATGTCTTCTGAGAAGGCTATGTCCATGGCCCTTTGGAAGGTGGCCCCTGCATTCATCAAACCAAATGGAATTTTGACATACCTGAATGTACCCCAAGGTGTAGTAAAAGAAGTTTTGTGTTGGTCACTTGGGAGTACTAAAACCTGTTTGTAACCTGAGAACCCATCTAACAGTGAAATTATTTTAGCCCCAACCACCCTTTTAAGTATATGATCCATTTTTGGCAAGGGATAGTTATCTTTAAGGGAGGCTCTATTCAGAATCCTAAAATCAATGCAGAGCCTAATTTCTCCAGTCTTTTTCCTAACAGATACTAAGTTGGAAACCCATTCTGAATACCTGATGGGAACTACGATCCCAGCAGCATACATCTTCTTAATCTCTTTCTCAACTAAAGGCAATAAAACAGGGTTTATCCTTCTGATTTTTTGTTTGAAAGGTTTCTGATTTTCCTTAAGAGTAATTTTGTGTTGAATGATGCTGGTATCATATGATTTTAAATCCTTGTATCCCCATGCAAATACATCTTTAAATTCTTTGAATAGGTCTATGTATTGCTATTTAATATGAGTTGGAAGAGTGCTAGACAACTTGATCATTTTGGGTTCTGCTGGGCTACCTATGTTGTGTTCTTCTATGTATGTTTCTAAAGGATCCATCCTTGGTTCTTTGGCTACAACATTGAAATCGAAAAGCTGCTCCAATGGTGTAAGACCTCTTAGAATTATATCATTTTTACACTGTAAAAATTCCAGGTCTTTCTGGTCTGTACTATCAACTATTTCTACTCTAAATGGATGTTCAAAGTGGTTTATATCAGCAAAAAAAGACAGTGTTGTTTCAGGGATTTGTTCTTCATTAAAACAATTTTCCTCATGTGTTGAGATAAGTGTTGGTATGGCAAAGTCATTATTTGATTGCAGCAAATCGTTTATGTGTTTGTCCCGTTCAAATACTTGCCAATAATCTTCATTATCTAGTATTGTAGGTCTACTTTTTACCTTTACATCAAATTGTTCATTGGTCTCTGGTATTTGGAAATTACTAGCAACAAAGGCAAGTTCATTTGCTAGATGATTTTGAGCTCTTGGGATAAAAATGAGTTCATATTTTTCAAAGGTTTTCAGGAGATCAAAGGAAACATTTCTATATTCTCTAAGTTTTGGGTTTTTGGTTGAATACTCCCCTTTAATCTGTCTGAGAATTAACTCATAATCCCCTTGGACTGATATTCTTTTGGCTCCTAAATCTTTGAGTAAGTGTAGGCCAATAAGGAGGGCTTCATATTCAGCAATATTATTTGTGCATGGAAAATCCTTTGTTTGTGTTTTGTATCCATACACTAGCCCCTGCACTTAGTTTGCTACAAGAGCCATCAAATTTTATTTTCCAAGGTATTTCAATTTCTCTTTCATTTTCTTTCTACTTTTCAAGGCTGCTAAAATATGAACTATTCTTTTCTTGAGTTGATGGCAGATTTGACTGTTCTTGTAGACTAAATTCTCCTTTGTTTTCCTTTTCTTGTTGGCTGATTTCATATTCATTATATAAGATAAAGGAATCCAAATCTGAATGGATGGAGTAGATAGGAGAATTATTTGGTCTGTCTATGTTTCTCACCATGTATTTCATGTGGGATTCCTTGTAGAGTCTTCTAGTTTGGTTAAATACTGGGATGGTGGCATAAGACATGTCCATTTGAAGGCTCCCTTGAATTTTGGCTCCCCATGATCTAGATAAAAGCATGCCATACTTAGGGGGAATATCAGCTACCATTATGTCCATTACTAGACTCTTAGCAGGAATTTGTGACAAGTTAACACACAAATCTTTAATTAAGCCTAAGAATTTTTCCTGCTGGAATCAAAAGAATACAGGTCTTTGTATGGCTTAGTAATTTCTAAGCCTAGGCTTTCCATTACTGCTTTGGGCATAAGATTGTGAGAAGCACCTGAGTCTAGCATGGCATTGTGCAAGATTTTCTCATGTATATTCAAGCTGACATAGAATGGAGGGACAGTGCCTTCTTGGTATTTCCTTTCAACTTCAGGGCCAAACAATACTTCTGGTTTATCATCTTCCAAGTTTAAAGTATCAGTGTCACTGCCCATATTCAAAGCTTTCAAAACTTTTTTCTTATATACATCCCGAGTTACTAGTTCAGCTAAGGGTATGGTGATTTTAATCTTGGAAATTTCCCCTTCAAGGATGAAAGGAAGTATTGTTTTTGACATATTTACATCTTTTTTGTCATTTATAACTCTTTCAACAATTTTGACTTGCTGAAATTTATTTGAACTGTTATGTGGGACAGATTTGTTAGGGCCACTAGCTGAGGTACTAGGGCAGCTTTGTTCAACGCTTTGCTAAATGTTTTTGTCTTTATTTTGGTCAGTTTTCTTAGCTAAAGTGTTGGTGTTAGTTGTTGTTTTTTTAGGCTGATTTTTGAGGTTTTCTTAATAGCAGTACTAGTGTTTTTGTCACTGGAAATCTTTGGGCTACCTTTGCTTCTAAGATTATATTGTTTGTGTACCTCCATGATAGCATTTTCAAAACCCAATCTGTAATCTTCAGAAACTTCATTATTGTATTCAGTTTGTTCTGAAGAGAAGAAGCCTTGTTCTTCTTCAGCGAGAAAAACATTTGTCTCACTATCAGATCCTATCAAGTTTACATGATTTCCTTCCAACCTTTCAACTTCCCTTTCTTCTTATTAATCATCATAGTTTTGTTGAAAGGGAGGCCTAATTTGTTGGTCATTATCTCTTTGCCTATCTTGATTAGGGTCTCCTCTGAGATTTTGGTTTCTATTTCTGTTTTTGTTTTCTCTAGGAGGCACTCTATCATTCAAGTTTATCTTTTCAAGCATCCTCTCCATTACCTTTACTAAGTTATCAATTTTAGTATCTGATGATGAGGTTGAAGCCATTGTATCATCCTTGTATGTAACTCTTTTTTCTGCTCTCAACCTAGCTCTTTTCTCAATCATATTTGCCTCCACACTCATGGCTCCCCTCTGCATATCTTTTAAAGTTGAGGGGTCTCTTTCTATTAGATGGTAGGCCATTTCAGGGTCAAAGCCTTCTGGGAATTTAGCCAAAGCTAAGCCTAATGGAGGTTTCATGTCTGGAGCAAGTGCATTATACACACTATTAAATCTAGTGTAGTAATCATGGACACTTTCCTCGGTATTCCTTTTGAGATTAGTGTAGTCTGAAAGGATTTGGAGAGGGTTCTTCCTAATTTACCATTTGTTTATGAATGCTTCATATAAAGAAGGGAGATCACTTATGCTGTGAGGAGCTAATTTTTAAAACTATTTCTTGACTTATCCTCCTAAACTTTGAGCAAAAATTGTCATCTTAATGGTCTCTTCTTCTATTTCCATGTAATCAAAAGCATCATTCATTTTGTCTACATGCCGCTGGAAAGCAGTAGGTTCATTAAAAGTGAAATGGGGAATTTTGGACTGGTAATCATTTGGTAAAGGAGCCATAGGTTGTGGTAACACTAGTGGAGCATACCATGCTGCCATGATTGGAAATAATGGGGGATTTACAAGAGGGAAAGTGGGCTGAAATGGAGTGTTTTGAACAATGGATGTGTGGATAGGAGTGGAAGAAACACTTGGGCCAGCAAACTGATGATGATCAAATTTTTTGTGGAAGGATCTAAAATGATGGAGAAGAAAAGAATCAGGTGGAGTACAAGGTGAGGCTTCTCTGCTAAAGCTCTGTTGCAAATCTGTGGTTTCAAAATCATCTTGGTTTAAATCGCTTTGAGACTTATTTCTAAAAAGTTTCTTTGAGTGAGGTAAGTCAAAGTGAGGATCTTTCAAGACTGTAAGGTTTTTAGGGACAGATCTTGTTCTTGTGATGGTCCTATCAATAGTTGGTTTTCCAGGTCTAGAATTTTGCCACAAAATCCTCTCTGGATTGTCAACTATGGTAGGGGGATTAGGATCTATATGGGATCTAGTGTTAATCCTATGTGAAGCCAGATTTCAGTTTTTCAAAATTTAGAAATGAAGAGGTTTTTAGGACTATTTTTTCAAAAAATTTCCCCTCACAGTGATTTATATAATAGGATAACTAGGCTTCTAAACTTCCTCAAGGCTAGTTAACACAATCTTATGGAAATCTGGAGATCTAGAGGAGTAATAGGCCTACTGGGGCTAGTGGAGTCGCCAGGTGGAAATTTTTAGCTTTTCTGAAGGTAAAATGTTTTATGGTCCACCACCAATGGTTTATTTGAAAACCAATTTGAAATTTTTTTGGGTTTTTCTGAGTTTATATGGTTTTTTGAAGGACTAATGAGTCTTTAAAATATTGCTAGGCAACTAAGAACTGAGATGTCCCACCGTGATCGCCAGAATGTTAGTGGGGCGATGAGGTGGCAGATTCACTGGATATTCTTTGATTTACTAAGGGTCTAAAGAGTTTCTAAGAGGTATTTAATCAGTTACGTACTCAGAAGTCCCACCGTGATCTCCAGAATGTTGGGATCCTGTGATTTAGCAGATTGGCATACTAAATGACAAGGCAACACAAAAACCAGTCTTTAGAACTCTAGGATCTAGCCCTCCTAGTCTCAGAGAGGGATCTCTTAGTATGTTTTGTATGGATATAGCTTGATTGCTTGTAAAAGGTTGATTTTAGGCTAGTTATTAAGCTTGAGTTTGTTTGATTGTTTGATGGGACATGATGTTCTTGGCAGCATAGATAGGAAAGGAGAAATCTCTAAGTCATTGGGTAATGGAGTCAAGTGGAAATGGTAATAGTTTGTAGATGAATCAGGGGTGTCAAAGGGAAAATCTAACTTGGTTGTTGGATTAAAAAAGTCTTCCAGGTGAAATGAAATTAACATTAAGGGTTTAGAATGAAAAGCCGAACTAAGGTCAATTAAAAATCCTTAATTATATGTACTTCTCAACAAAGGGACTTAAAACATTATCTGAACATGAAAGAGTATTTTATAGACAAGGCTAACCATGAATTCTAGAATTTATACTTCAACATATAACAATCTCAAGACAAACTTTCAAAATGAAATCTAAGAGTCAAGGAATGCTCTATTTCATCAAATATTTCACTTTCAAGGATAAGAAAACATTTAAGATTAACAAATAACTGCATTCATAGAAGAGGGAACACCTAAACATCTAGGAATGCAATTATAAAGACCTTCAAAACAATTATTTGAGCAAGTACAAAGGGTATGATCAAAACATACCTCTTTGGCAAACTTTGGACAATGGTACTTTGAAAGGAGACTTCAGAAATAGTTTTTAAATTGTCAACAAGAAGCAGGGAAAACCATAAATCATCTTGAGGGTAACTGTATTGAGCTATTTCTGAAATAAAAAAGCTTAAGGGTTGAAAAGCAGTTGAACTACTTAATCAAACATTCAACAGATGAAAACATAAAAAACAGTGAAGAGTAAACAGGTCTAAGGTGCTTCTGGGAGACATTTCTTAGCCTAAACTTTTTACTCTACTATAAGCAAGCAATGATGTAAACAAAATGGAAAATAGGAAAAACATTAATAGTTTAGAATACTTCACCAACAACCAAGCTCAAGGATCCAATGACAGAGCTTTCTTCATCCACAAACAGGTCAAAACATTCATAGGTTCCAGTACATCAAATTCTTTTCAATCTCAGCAGAGCTATATATTACTTCAAAGAGTTATCAAATGCTCGCTATACAATGAGTTCGAATGCAGTATTTATGCTGAAAATGAGGAGGTGGAAACATCTAGGGTTCAAAATGTCATAAATTACATAGTAAATGCACTCCTATCCTTAAAAACCATGCAAGGCATAAGGTAGGAATGTTTCTCAACTACTTCTCTGTGTATTAAATCTGTCTTTACTTCCCGAGGATAAAATAGTTGAAAAGATTAACTTTGAGGCTCGTTTCTGTCTTTTACAATAACTGTCTGATAGTTTATAAAATATATTTTTGTGTAATAACTGCCAATTTGTCCTTTGAGGTATAAAGTAAGTGAAAGGTGTCACTTTTGATTTATTAAGTGAATAACTGCTCCTTTGATGTATTTGAGGCTATCTTTAAGCCTAAGTCTTCTTGATTTAATCATAAAACTGCTCTTTGGGCTTAATCTGCATTTAATTCATTATTGACTGTGTTTTAAGGCCTGATGATGCCTTTGGCCTTCGTAATGTAACATTATTGTCCTTTTTCCCTTTATGATTGATTCGAACCTTTAAACTGTGTATTTTAACTTTTAACCTTTAAATTTTATGCATAATCCTTTATCTTCATTCTCCTCTGTCTTCGTTGCTTTAAACTTTTCCTGTTGTCGTGGACTTAACTTTTAATCCATTTTCTTTGGTTCTCAATGTTTACCCCTTCATCTTTAAACCTTTAATCTCTGTTTCTTTGGCCTTTCTTCCTATTTTATTGATTTTTCTTTTTGTTGTTGTGTGCAGGGTTTCTTCTGGTATGCCGAGGGTTTAATTTCATAACCCATGCTCATAAGCACTGATCAAGCCACGAAAACGAAACCATGGAAATCCCTTTCTTCATTACTTGGCCTTTTTTGGACTGTGAAAGTCATCACCTTCTGGCCTGTCCTTTTATGGACTATGGGAGGGTTTTCGGCCTTTAAAACTGCCATAGAACCTGCAAATACCAACAAACACATTATATAATCCTACGGGGTTGGAAAAAATGCATGCAGAGGCTAAGGAGTGGTAGAGGAGAAGTGGAGGAATGACGCAAAGGGAGGAAAAGGAGAAAACCATGAAAAAACAAGGTTGAAACTAGGTTTGGTGCGAAAAATGGGCACAGCGGTTTTGAAAAACCACCAGTGGTTTTCGCGCCGGGCAACGGTGGTTTGTGGTTTTTCCCAAAACGAACGCGATCTAGTTATTTCGTGCCACGCGTCCTCCAGAAAACCAGTGATTTCACGTGGATAGCATTCGATTGGATTTTTTGGGAAATGAACGCAAAATTGCATATAAGCCGTTGGATCTGGGGGTGCAGATCCAATGGTGAGGAATGAACGCGATAGAGAGAGGTGCATGGTGGATGGGGATGGTGGAAGATAGGTGGCAAGCAATGATTGGATGGTAGCTTTGTGGGTGGGAGGTAGGGCCCGGCTGACGTCACCCCCCTTTTGTCGCATAGTAGGAGGGCCTTTTGGTTAAAAGACCTTGGTTTCTTAGTGTTAAGACGAAAAAGCCCAGTTTATGAGAAAATACAAAGTAGAGGAGCTTCTTGGGGGAGGAAAATGAGGTTTTATGGAGAAAAAAAGGGGAAACGAGGGTGGAGGGATAAGGGGCTTATCGCATCGGTGGATCGGTAACGAACAAGGCAAGGGGGAAGGAGAACAGGAACTTCAATGGTGCGATGCAATTGGAGCTTAGTGCAGGGGTATGGTCCTATGGAGGAGAACGGGACCAGGAGCGAAGGGAGGAAAGGCTTATCGCATCGGCAGGGGGAAGGGGAAGTGGGGTAATGAAAATATAACAGGGAGGAAAGGCTTATCGCATCGGCTGGGGCCTAGTCACGTGAAGGGGTATGTGACCAGGGGCTAAGGAAGGAGGGGCTAATCGCATCGGCGGGGAGGAATTTCCGAAGAAAAAAGTGGATTTTATAGAGGAAGGCCGATGCGATGGGAATGCCAGATGCGATGGGTCTAGCGCCTGGTCGCGGGCGCTCGAACATATGGGCGAAATATCTAAGCCCTCGGGGGCTTAAACTTTTATTTATAAAAAGACTGTTTTTTAGGCCAAAAAATGGGTTTTTAGGCCAAATTAGAAGTTCCGACAGGTGAAAAGGGGTATTTTTAAATGATAAAAGGGTTTTTTAATGATTTAAAAGGGGTTTTTTAAGGAAAATGGTGGATAAATGCAAAGGGAAAATAATGAAATGGGCTTAGCAAATGATGGAAAATGGTCTGAAAAACAATTTCTTTGGAACATTAGTATTTTGAAAGGAACAACACTTATTTTTAAGGGAACAGCACTAAGGAACAACAGCAATTAAGGAACAACAGTAGTTAAGGAACAACACTGCTAGGGAACAACAGCTTACGGAACAACACTGCTAAGGAATAACACTTGTTAAGGAACAACAGGCTTAAGGAACAACAGGCTAACATTTTTAGGAGACACAAATGAGGATTTCAGTGGACTGATGAACCTGAAATGATGAAGGCAGTGAGATTTCTAGAATTCATAATGTTCTTGCAATTTTGTTCTAGAAATATGGGTTTGTTACATTTAGTCATCTTTGGATAAAGTCAAAATTATGGATGACGAACACATCTTATCATATATTTCCTTAGAAGTTCCCAAATAAAAAATAGAGGCAACGAAATTCTTTTGAATGGAGTCAATCAAAATTTTCTTTGCTTTGACCACACCTTTGCTATACTTTGTTTTCATAGTAGCAAGTGCATTTGAAGGAGGATCCACCACTTTTCCCTACACATAGTCCAATACTTCATGCTCCTCCAAAGTCAGGTCCAAAGAAATTTTCCATGCATGATAGTCAGATTTTTCATTGAGCTTGTCCTCTGTCTTGAAGTAATATGTAGAGGCCATCGAGATTTGTCCAATAATATTTGTTTACAATATCTCTTAGTGATTGATTTTCTCTCTTGCTTAAGCTTTGTCTTCACTTGGGCTGTGATACGATGTTAATTTTAGATAGCAATGGTATGTTCTTTTCTTGAAACAATTATTTCAATGTATTTTTATTAGCCCAATGATAATTTCCAATTTAATAA
This sequence comes from Pinus albicaulis, assembly GCA_034641835.2. NCBI lineage: Eukaryota > Viridiplantae > Streptophyta > Pinopsida > Pinales > Pinaceae > Pinus > Pinus albicaulis. The sequence goes on from CM076569.1 coordinate 492,988,376, forward strand.
TCACATTAACCATTCACATTGATAGTAACTGTAGATAAAACATGAACATTAAATGCAGAAGATAAGACAAGATAAGAGAACACAAGAATTTGGCTCAAGCCAAGGAAAAACCCCAAGATGGGGAAAACCCTTGATTAATTATTCTTATTATAAACATTAAATGTTCAGCAGAAAGAGAGAGTACAATCATAGAAAGTCAAAGTCAATATTGACTTGCCAATATATGATCAATACCACTGTCCAAAACAACCCTTTGAAATCTACAATTCTTCCCTCAGTCAAGAACAATCAAAGTCTGGTCAAACTATTCCAAAGTAGCTTAGTCAAAGGAGAGAGGAACTCGACCTCTCTTGTTGGTAAAATTTATCCCAAAATGGTGCCCCAAAGTCAAGTTAAACTCAATCAAAAGAGAGAGAAATTTTGTTGTAATTTTCGACAATCAAAATAATAGTCAACCCTAAATTCAACATTGTTCAAAGTGCCCATATTTCCTCAATTTTTGTGCTAAAAAAATTGGCCCTCCAAAATCAAAAGTTTGAAGGTCAAATAAAGTCAAACCAAGGAGAGAAACTGGGTCAAACAAAGTCAAATTGTCATGCTGCAGAAAGTAGACATAGAAATGTCAAAGATGCCTCCAAACCTTCACACGTGTGAAGAATAATAGTCTACTCGTGATCTGTACGAATCAATCAAATTAGGAGAGAGAATAATGGTGTGTGATGAATGTGCCAAATGAGGTTGGAGGGCACTTCTATTTATATGTGATGGAGGAGGGTCAAATTTTCCAAATTGAACCCAAGCTAACCTTGACCAAATGCACATGTGTAGGCTTGAATTCAAAAAAATATTTCTCCTTGTCCAAATTTAGTGATCTTTAGGTCAATTTTGGCCCTCTCGAAAAGAGGAATTAAATGAAATAATTATCTCCATAAAATGAGTTGTCCAAAGTGGAATTTGGCCCTAGTTTCCAACTTTAATAGTGCATCATTTTTTAACCCACGAGGAGGTGGAGAAGGTCTTAACTTATTTCCATAATGGAGCATGTGGTAGTTATATGTTTGTGTTGACTGCAACCTAGAAAATTTTACTTGTTGGCTACTTCTAGTTGTCAATCTTCAAATATTTGATTGAAGCAGTCAAGAAGTGTTATCCTTGTCAATTATTTCCAAGATATATTTGCACACATCCTACATTGATCTTTCCTATCATCATTTTTGTTCTATTCAACAAGTGGGGGTGGAATTTATTATGTACCACCCAACCTTGGCCACGGAGAATAAATACATTATCGTGGTTGTGGATTATTTTACTAAATGGGTTGATTCCATTCCATTTTTTTTGAATGATTGTGAGATAGTGACACTTTTCAGTTTTAATCTAGTCACAAAACATTTTGATATGCCGAGAGGGATTTTCACTAATCATGGTAGTCATTTTCAAAATAGGATGATGTTAGAGTTGGCTTCCAAATTGAGGTTTACACATGAATATTCATATCCTTATTATTGCCAAGCAAATGGGCAAGTAGAGAATATCAACAAGTCCTTGAAAACCATATTGCATCATAGAATTAATGAGAGTAAGTAAAAATAACATATTTTCATATATCTTTCCCTATGGACATATCAAACATCAAAAGAAATTGCTAGCAGGCTTACCCCTTTCCAGTGCATTAATGGGGTGGAAACGATTCTCCCAATAGTGTGTGAAATACCATCTCTAAAGTTAGTATTAAAACTCCACACCGATACATCTAGTTTAAAAGAGTGACTCATTCGCTTAGACCATCTAGATGAGTATATTTTATATGTCACTACAGTGAATGAGTTTATAAGAAGAGTTTCAATATAATCATCATAATTAATTTTTCCACCCCATGGTTTTCTCTAAAATGGACCTTGTTTTGGTCTATGACCAAGATGAGAATGATTAGGGGAAGGTAAGTTCAATTCCATGTGGTATGGACATATTCAAGCGTGTACTTAAGAAAATAACTTACAGGTTGATTTATTTTGATTGAAATGTGCTTCTAAATCCCATAAACAGTCTCCATCTCAAAAAGTATTATTCTTGAGCCTTTGCTTAAGCATATATTTTATTTTTTATATGATGTATATAATATATTTTATGTTACATTGGAATTTTGTTGGTATTAATAATCATAATTTTGGAATTTAATGGCATATTTAAATGGATGATCCAATCTATAAGGGGTTCGCTAACAGTGCTAGTCATCGCACTCGAAACTTAGCTTTTGTAGCTTGGGTGATATAATCTCAATCTATATATTTTATCATGTCTAGTGGAACTTGTATGGTTGTTATGTCTGACAACATCTTTGAGTATTACATCATCATTGAAATACTCTTAGAGTCCATTTATCATGGCATTTAATATTTAGTAGTTCATCCAAACTTGCATTTGGTAGTGTTTGAGCTTAACAATAAATATCATGTACATGATACTATATTATACCAAAGGTTTCTTCAATTAATATTAATTGAACATTCATTTAATTTAATTACTCATTTTCATGTTCCAAGATCGAGATATCAAGTTTTGATGCCATTACAAATTGTTCTAGAATGGTGTGTCACATATCATTCATCACATTAAATCCTAATCAAAGCAAACAATCACATTATTATATTCCTGTAAAATCCATATATACATATATATATATATATATATATATATATATATATATATATATATATATATATATATATATATATATATATATATATATATATATATATATATATATATATATCCTCATAAGTACAAAATGTGGAAAATTTTCCTTTAAAATCAAGGATTTTAACTTGGTGATCATTTGTCTATGCAATAACAATGTAGATAGCTAAGCCTCATTCCCCTATACCTGATGAATTCTACAGTAGTAGATGATGACATTTTCTACCTTTAAAAATAATCAAATCCATGGCCATGGTGCAACAATTTATAATCCATATGGATATTGGTGGCCACCCACCTATTCTACTTAGACCTCCTTGGTTTCTTTCAGTTTCCTTAATTGTAGCATAATTTACTATTTTTGGAAATTTTTCTGGGTTTGGAACTTTCAAAGCCGTTTTGAAGCCCTAAACGGAGTTTTTTTGGAAAATGGGAAAATGTAACTCTTTATTAATGTTTTTATTTGAAATTTTTAGTCCTCAGATATATCTTTCTAACGAGATATCGTTCACATCAAATGAAGATCGTATGCCAAAGTTACGACCCCATGAAGTTGATGTAACAATTTACCGCAATGGGGCCCACCATTTTTGCGTTTAGCCTCCTAGGGTTAGGTTTTTGGATGTTTAGAGTTTTCCATTGTTTCTCAATAATAAATAGGCCTCTGAGTCTCATTTTAACACAGTTCATAGGCGCGTATCCACTACATCTCTTCTCAAAGATAAACTACCATCGCCTAAGTGAGTTTATTTCCATTCTTCTTGTAAGAGTTTTTCAATAATTTATTATTAATGAATTGAAGTTATGTTTTCATTGTATCTTTGTGTTTCAATTAATATTTGTATTTCATTTCATTCCTTTGTAAATATGGATCAGTGGTATTAGAGCGATCTTCTCTTTCTTCATTTTTTTGTGCATGTCCCCAACGAGGTCAGGATATAAGGAGTTAGGGCTTGAACTAGTTGAACCTTTGCAAGACCAGCCTCACCGACCCCAATAACCTCCCATGGTAGAAGAAAAAAAAATATGAGGGGGCAAGAGATCCTTTCAAAATATTACTCGAAGGAGCCCTCGAGCGACAAACAAATGCGATGATGGATAAATTTTCCCATATCCTTTGGTGGATGCCCACAAGTTATGCATCTTCATCTAGCAGCAACTCTGGAGACACCAATTCCTTAAAGGTACAAGTCAATTTTGAAATTCCTATATTTGAAGGCCATATAGATGCATATGTCACATATAAATGGTTAAATATGTTGGAGGGGTATTTCTCAACTCATGATTATTCCAATAGTTACTTTTGCACTCCTCAAAGTCACCCCCACATCAAGTACTGGTGGGAAACCTACTGTGAGAAGAAGGATGAGAGGGAACCCTCACATTTTTCAACTGCACCCACTTGGAATTATTTCTGATACACCATCAAGGAACAATATTACCCTAGCAGGAGCTATGAAGATAGGTACATAAGATTGACCACTCTGTGGTAGGGAAGGGACTAAGACGTGTCGAAGTTCACAAATATTTTTCATACCCTTCATATGAAGATGGGTATCGAGGATTCTAAGTGAAATCTGGTACTCAAGTACTGCAGTTGTATACACAAATACATCCAGGATGAAATGGAGTTCCTAGACACCGCCTCTCTTGGCGTTGACTATCGATACGATGTCAATATCTAGCATAAATTTAAATAGAAGAAAGACTTTGGATATGAAAATTGAAAGCAAGGGAAAGGCGCCCCAAACCAAAAAATAAATGATAAATATAAGGTGGTGTGACCAAAGACAACTCACCAAAGTCACAAGCAAAGAAAAACACAGCGGAGACAAATAAGGACACAGGAAAGTGGTGTGACTTTTATAAGAGCCCCACTCACAACACAAGTGAGTGTCAAGAAACGTAGTCATTGGTCGTCGAGCTAAAGGCTTCAGAGTCATATGCATTTTCCAACTCTGATTCATATCCCGACAAGGGGAATGACAAGGGAAATCAAATTATTAATGCAGAACCCAGTGCTAATATTGCCACCACCGAGATCCAAAAGATTGAGCCTGAAGATCCATAGGAAGGGGAGTGTCTCTTCCACTCACAGATGTGGGTGAAGGGGTCTCCGTTGTGGCCATTGTCGATAGTGGGAGCCAAAATAACTTCATATCAGTAGATTTCATTAAGTGGCTGGTCCTACCCACCCCAAAACAGCTGCAACTGTACACCATCGAGTGGCTTCACCAAGGACATGATCTTCGTGTCAACCACTAGTGCTTCCTTCCCTATGACATCAAGTCCTTCACGGATGAGGTACTATGTGATGCTTATCCTCTTGAAGTTTGTGATGTATTATTGGGCCAAACATACTTGTGTAAACACCATGTTGTGTATGAGTATCGACCTAGCACTTTTATTATTACTTTGGGAAATAAGTTATATGATATACTAGAGGTAGCCTCGCGTGCCGCTATCTCTTTAATATCATCTAAGAAATGCAGTAAGATCATCTCCCAGACTAAGAATTTTTTTTTCTTTTTTATTCACTCTTAAAGTAAGGGGAAGATTTTGGCCACATCCATGGCCCCAAGGAAAGGTTCCTCCACACAACAGAAGCAGGTGGATAAATTTGTGAAAGAATACACAGACATATTCCCCTCACCCACAGGGGTGCCCTTACACTTTTAGGCCAAGCATTCGATCAATTTGACACCCATATCACCTCCATCCAATGGGTCGATATATTGTTGCTCCATTCTAGAAAATGAAGAGATCAATCAGAAAATCCAGGAGCTGCTGCAAAAAGGGCATATCCGACCAAGATCTACACCCTGTGGGAGCCCAATTGTACTTGTACAAAAGATGAATTGGACCTGGAGGCTCTATATTTATTATTATGCACTAAACAAAATCATTGTTAGGAATAGGTATCCAATCCCATGGATTGATGACGTTCTTGAATAGCTGAAGGGGGGAAAATATTTTAGCAATATCGATCTGAATTTTGGTTATCACCAGTTTCCAATAGATCCCACTGTTATATAGAAGATCGCCTTCAAATCTAAGGAGGGCCTTTTCAAATGGTCGATCATGCCTTTCGAGTTGACAAAGGCCCCTGAAAATTTTATGAGACTGATGGATGACATCTTGCAGCCCTTCACTAACTCATTTTTGGTTGTATATATGGACGACATCCTCATCTTCAGCAAGAGATGGGAAGAACACTTAAAAAAAATTCAATAGGTCCTTCAAACCCCACGGAAATACAAACTATGTTCCAACTTAGAGAAATGCACATTTTACATGGGTTAGGTCCAATATATGGATTACCTCATAAATGAGTGAGGCGTGCATGTGGATCTAGATAAGATCCAAGTAATTTGAGATTTTCCAACCCCAACCACTCTCACAGAGCTTCGCAACTTTTTGGGGCTTCCAAATTTTTATCGGAGGTTTTTGTTGGGATTCTCCCATATCACTTGGTATTTGATTTAGATTACCAATTGGAGAGAGAAAGAAAATTTTTCCTGGTCTCAGTCCTAACAGAAGGCATTCGTTGAGCTGAAGCATTTCCTCTGCTCTACATTTGTACTCACATTGCCAGACATGCACCAACCATTTTAATTTGAGACAGGCGCCTCAAACTATTTTATTGGTGCATTCCTCAACCAACACAAGCATCCAGTGGCCTATCATATTAATACACTTTCCGATACAATTCAAAAGTAACCCACCTATGATAAAGAGATGTATTCTATCGTGTAGGCTTGCTGGCAATGGAAGCTTTACATTGTGGGGAAGGAGATGGTCATCCACACCGATCATCGACCTCTTTAGTTTATATATACACAAGGGAAGTTGTAGAAAAATCACCATAAAAAGTGTTCTACATATCTGCAACACTTCCACTTGAACATTAAATACAAAAAGAGCGACACCAATCATGTTGCAAACTGCCTCAATCGCCCCCCCAGTTACAGCACTGACTACTGTTCTCAACTCTTGTGTCCATGAGACCTTTGGATGGTCGTAATTATACAAAAATTATCTAGGGTTCACCTCGACATACCATATTATAGTGGTTGGTTACAAAGTTCTTGATTTCCACCTCCACGATGCATTATTAAGCTAACTGGGCCACCTTTGTGTTCATTCAAGAAAGCATGCCAAGATGATTTTGGAGGCACACTACATTCGAGCTGCATGAAACTTTGGTGTGGAGAAAAATGTGGTCGTACTACAAAATTACTCATAGTGGTGAAAACTTTGACATGATGTTGGGAAATATATCAGATCTTTCACTGTTAGCGCCATCGCCAAGCCCACCATCAAGAAGCAAGGCATATACACTCCTCTTCCTATTCCCAATCAGCCTTGGTAATCCATCTCTGTGGACTATCTATCTGGCCTCCCTTCTACCAAGCATCAAAATTACTGTGTATTTGCGGTTGTGGATAGATTTTAAAAGATGACTATATTGGTGGCCTGCAAGAAGAGTATCACAACAGGGGACACTGCCAAAATTTTATTTGAATGAGTGTGGTTACATTTTTGGATCCCATAGACCATTATATCATATCAAGATAGCAGGTTCCTGAGCACATTTTGGTCGAACCTCTGGACACTATTGGACACCAAGCTCACAAGGTCGACTATATTCCATCCCCAGACTTATGGCTAGATAGATGTTGTCAACATGATGATAGTGCACATACTCCGCATGTACAAATCCAAGCATCCACGAACCTAGGATGAGATCCTTCCCTGTGTGTAACACAACTATAATAGATCTCTCCATAGCTTGAATTTTCGTGGTCCCTTTCAAGTGGGTTTGGGATTTCAACCATTATGTATCATTGATGTTCCCATGCCTCATTCGACTACACAGACATAATCCTCACATGTACAATCCAAGGTTGATAAAGAAACCATATTGTTTGAATGGATCTGGCACATCCCCTAGCGATTTCATGACATATTGGAGAAGTCCAATTCCATGTACAAGCAATGACGTGATCAACATCGGGTGCCACACAAGTTTCAAGTGGGTGACAAATTTTGGTTGCATTTTCAGAAAGAACGCCTTTCTGAAGCCCATTCAAATCTTAGTCCATTCTAATATGTGTCTTACACCATTACCAAGGTTTTGGGAGATAATTATTTTGAGATCAACATTCCCCCATTCCTTGGTTTTCACCCATTATTCAATGTGGACCACCTTTAGCCATACTTTCCACCATTACTAGACAAATCAGACATTTCAGAACAACTCACACCAATAGATAAAAACCAAGACTACATGGAACAGGTTGCAATTGATCGAATCATGGACATGAAAATCAAGAATTCTCACCGATATAAGATCCAATTTTATCGGGTTGTCAAAGTTGGCCAACTCCTTCACCAAGACAAGTGGCTCACTAAGTACCAAGTTCAGCAGAAGTTTCCCCATCTCATCGATGTAGTCAATGCAATGGGGACCATTGCTTCCTAAGGGGGGAGGACTAATCTAGGTGGATATTTGTGGTCACCTTCCTATTCCACTTTGACCCCATGGTTTCTTTTGGTTTTCTTAATTGTAGCACAATTTACTATTTTTGACATTTTTTCTAGGTCATGAACTTCCAGAGCTGTTTTGAGGCCCTAAACAATGTTATTTTCAAAAATGGGCAAGTTTGAGCCTTTAGCTTATGTTTGCAGTTGAAATTTTCAATCCTCAAATAGATATTTCTAACAAGGTATCTTGTACGTCAAACTGAGATCATATGCCAAAGTTACGACCCTGAGAAGTTAATGTACCAATTTACCCCAACAGGGCCCATAGTTTTGGCTTTTCATTTCCTAGGATTAGGTTAAATTTGGATGTTTAGGGTTTTCCATTATTTCTCAATAATAACTAGGCCTTTGAGCCCCATTGTAACATAGCTCAGAGGCATGTAGCTACCACATATCTTCTCAGAGATAAGCTACCATCACCTGAGCTAGTTTATTTCCATTCTCCTTGTAATGAATTTTCAGTACTTTATTATTAATGAAATGAAGTTATTTTTAGCCGTATCTTTTTATTTATTTTCATATATGTATTTCATTTCGTTCCTTCATAAATCTGGATTGACTACACAATATTAAACATGCATAGGGTGATCCCCGATCTGAGCCATAGGGACCTATCAAGTCAATCCCTCCAATTTCCTCTAAACTGAATAGGGAACTCTCTTTGCATCTCCTTTATCCTTCTACTCATCTCTACCATAATGTATGTGGTATGGGAATTCCTTATGCCACACTGGTCCAATATCTATACAATCACACATTATGTCAGTACATTTTTCATGCAAAAATATCTTTTCTTCTTGACTCAGTTGAACATTTTAGGCCTAAGAATCTCGGGTTTGGGATTGTAGTAAATCCTAGAGAGAATTTCTTGGTTTAGGGCCTAGTGGCCCCTAATTCGGACTGTGGGTTACGGTAAAGCCTAAGAGACTAGGAAACATAAAAATTCCTCATGGTTTAAGAGGAGAGAATCTAGTGATATCCATGCTTGTGTTGGCCTAGTGATCGGGTGTACATCATGGTAAAGCCATGTTTATGATTGATGAGGTTTAGGTGGTTTAGCCACAGGATGCCCTGGTTGGTTTTTAGGTTTGAGTCCCACATTCGTGCTTGGAATATGGCATGGGGGTGATTGGCTAAAGTAGATTTGGCTCAGCCAATATAGGGTCAGGTGGAACGTGGAAGTCTTATCTTCGATTGGTTTTCACACTCGTTAATGGGAAGCTCATTCCTTTGGTATTTGGTATGAAAATGTAATGGATATTATGTGGATTTAATTGATGTCATATCCATGGATTTGTGTTGTTATTATGTTGGTTATAAACATGTATTTTACCAGTGATGATGTATGGCTCTATCTATTTTTTTTTCCAGTAAATGAATATACAATGTATATATGATCAACTAGATTGTATTGCAACTTATGATGTAAGGGAGAAATTCTTCTTAGTGATTCTCAGATAAGTATTAGACCCCTATGTTTAATTCTAGTGTTTACACATGTAGATGCAATGTTTGTGACATGTTTTATGAAATTCCTGTCATGGTTAGGTGGGGTTGAATGAGTTCCCAATGATGTGATTTATTCCATGTATTTTTTTTTAATGTTGTCTATCCTCTCCTAAAGTTACAAGAATTTCTGGGAAGTGACTTGGGCTCAGGGGCTAAAAATGTGGCACAAATCCTGGAGTTGTAAGCACATAACTGACCTTTTTGGGCCTTATGCACTACCTTGATGAGGCAAGCCCACGACTAAGGGTCTATAACCGCTCCCTTGCCCTTACATGCCCATGGATAAGCCTAAAATGGGTTAAAAGTGAGTTCCCCTTCAGGGAACAGGGCCCTAGAATGTTGGGTTACCTCATGGGGATGTCAATGATGTAGTGTAAGGTTTGTTTGTCATGTTTCTGTCGGTTCCACTTCCTTAAAGCCATATAGGAGGTTGATTCTCATACTAGTAGCCTCTTGTCACATCTTTAACCCGGTTACACGGTTACTTGGGTAGATGTGGGAAGAGGGTGTTACAACCAACCTTTGTTGCATACTTTCATACCATAATATTTGGGTACAAACCCTGTTCTATCTATGATTATAAGATGATCCCTATTGTTTTCGTTCACTCCGAAGGAGCCTTAATTTTAAGAGGGAGAAAAGTTCTCAGAATGTATAGTGTACATTGGCACCAGTGTGTACTAGATATAAAATTGTATTTTTTTCGTTTAACTGCTAGCTTGTATGGTTGCATAGCTATAATATTTCTTATCTCTTTGAACTAATTGGGTTTAATACAAAAATGGTGTATCACTGTTATTTCCATATGCAAAACTGGAAATTATCTAGTCCTTTTACATGCATTTATTGGTTTATTTTCTTTTCCTTCTATAACATGGTTACTATTACTTGAATTGCATGAATACTAGACTCATTTTTTTACTTTATCAATGTATTTATTTATTATTTACGCATGTACTATTCGCATGTCCAGCTCGGGTTTTCTAAAATATTTGAACTCTAAGAGAAAAACTAAAACAGGTGGTGTATGGTTCAATCCTTATGAAATTTATGTTGTTCATTGTTATTCTACTTCCTTATGATGTACATCCTACTACATTGTAAGGGGATGACACTCAGTTAGTTATTGGTTTTGTTATAGGTTGTCACAAGGCACTAGGCTTTAATGAGGAATTTCCAAAGAATCATTTTGTCCCAAAGATATACTACCATGGACACTTTGAGAATTTTTCCTATGTATAAAACTCTACTTATGCTCTTTTTCTTGAATATGGGTAAGGTTTTTCTATTCTAATAATAGTCCAGGAACATTTCTTGTATTCCCTGTCTCCTAAATTGAAATATTCTACAACATATCTCTAAAATTTGTTTTCATTTATTTTATAATTCTTTGGAACCCAGTTTAAGTTACTTCACTCTACACAACTGGACTACTCATTAGCCACATCTGTTAGAATTTATTAGTTTTATACATCTCGAATCACCGCAACTAGAATATTAGTTTCTAGGATTATACAGTGAGATTTTCAAATAACTATATCCCCAACACCTTTCTGGGGGTTCATATGAATATATATATGACATCGTGGCATTGGATCTAGTTATATTTCTTAGCGATGAAGTAATTATTATAACCATATTTTTCATCCCTATATGTTAGGTCCCTATATTACTAGTATATTCCCTTATTTTTGTTAGTGTAACCCCCTTATTTTTATTGTTGTACCCTTGTAACCCCCATATTTTTATTATTGTGCCCTTACATTATTATTGTTAGGTCAGCTAAGATTACATTGTGGCCCCATGGACTCCTATATATAGAAAGGAGGTTTTTTCATTTGTATCATCCAAGAATTGTTCATTTATGTAATGTATTGGAGGTTTCCCCCTCCAAGTGGCTTATTTCTAAGGCGTTGATCTCTCTTTTCTTCTATTTTTGGAGTTGGTTTCATAACATTTGGTATTAGAGCTTTGGATTCTAGCGTTTCGCTGATCCAAACAGTTCATCATGGAATGTTCGCTATATTTTTTTCTATGAAGGTTCAAAAGCTGAAATTTTTACAGAGTGAAGCATAAATCCTGAGGAAATTCCTATTAAAATTTCAGAGCTTGGTCTGCAATATTTGTAGAGATATGATCTCTGGAATTTAGGTTTTTTTCAGGCTCCTGAATTTCATCTCAAATAGGTGACCGTGGGAAAATCGTCATAAATATATATCTAAGCATCATATTGGAATTATGTTAAAGGTGGATGCAAGTACACGTACTTTGGTTTCCTATCTATCAATTTCAGAGCCAAAGGAGGAAACAGTGACATGTGGAACGTCATATAAGTTCGCTCTATTGAACTAGTCCATAATTAGGTCATTGTAGGATATTGGGCATAACTTAGCCTTGAAGAATACAAATCAGGTCAGACCTATGGCATTTGAAAGAAGATTGAGAGGGCTACTACAGGGCCTAATTTCAAATATTGAAGATCTAAAATCACATAGATAATTCAGTTTCAATATCGATTTCCTAAAAAGCAAGAAAAAGGTGTGTATATTTTTTTGCGAATTGCATAAGTTTTGTGTGAAAAACCAGTTTGAAGTGATTTCAAGGGCATATTGAAGCATAGATATCAGTATTGGGTTATAAAATGCCACCTAAAAATAATTCAACACCCATTAAGCCTTCAGAAGGCTCTACTATGACTCATGAAGAGGGAGAAGCGCAACATGACATACCAAAATTATAAGAGCAAGTGCACCAAATTCCGTTCTCACAAAGAGCAACAAAAAATGAAATGGAAGTTAGAAAGGCGTGGAAGCTAAGGTGGATGGTTTGAAGAAATTCATGGAAGCTAAGATGGATGACATGGAAGCTAATATTGATGAAAAAATGAAAGACAACATGGAAGACATGAAGAATGATCTAAAATCATACATGGAAGGTTTGATGACAAATTTAATACAATAAATGATTCCTAATGGCGGAAATATAGTAGAGGAAACTCATGATGAGAACAAAATAAAGGTTTATCGTGATTTCATAAACTCTAATGTTGGATTGAAGAACCACCATATTCCAAAGATGGATATGAGGAAGTTTGATGGGAAGGATCCTGTAACATGGATACTATAGATGGAGAAATATTTTCATCCCAATAATGTGCAAAACACACAAAAGGTATGCATTGAAACTTTACATTTAGAAAAAAATACATTTTTATGGTATCGATGGCTTTTATCCCGTAAAAAAATTGTCACTTGGTCAATTTTTACAGAGGAAATGATAGCACATTATGAGGATACAAAGAGCAACACCTTCTTTAGCCAATTGATAATTCTCAAACAAAAGGGTTTAGTGGTGGAGCACATTGAGGACTTCCAAAAATTGAATATAAGGGTAACTAATATTCTAGAGGAACAAAAGATTGATGTCTTTATATGGACTTTAAAGGATAACGCCCAACATGAATTTCGCGTTTGGGAACCTGATTCATTGGAGAAGGCATTCATGTTAGCAAGAAAAATTGAATGTAAAATTATGGCGACAAGGAAGCCTACCACTCACATCTATAAATATGGAAGTGTTGCTACTCCTAAACATCCACAACCTACAAGGTTGACACCACAATAATTGGAAGAAAAAAGAGAAAAAGGGCTTTTCTACAGTTGTGATAGAAAATACACTAAAGGTCATAAGTGTGCTGAGAATAAATTATTTTATGTAGATTTTGAAGAGGAGGAAGAAAATGAAAAAGAAACTTCAAAAGAAGAGGATATACACCAGGAACCAACCCTAGAAGAAGAAGAAATGAGTCTGACCATATCTTGTAATTCATTGGCGGGAATTACCACTCCTCAAACTCTCAAGATAGAAGGACATATCAAGAAGAAAAAGGTAATAGTGTTGATTGATTCGGGTAGTACCCATAATTTTATTCATTGTAAGGTAACCAAGGAATTGAATTGTTTCCTATACCCAGCACCAGAATGTCAAGTGATGGTTGTAAATGGAGGAACTATAAATTGCTCTGTAAAATGCCATAATATCAAGCTAGCCATGGGGTAATATGTATTGAATATTCCAATGGGAGGTGTTGATGTTGTACTAGGAGTACAATGGTTACAATCTTTGGGGAGAGTAGCTTTTAATTTTCAAGAACTTTTATTGAAATTTTTTTCGGAAGGAAAGGAAATTGAATTATGGGGTATCGCATGGAAGCTAGGAAAGCTAATAAGCTCTAATGTCATGAAAAAGCTTCTGAAGAAAGAACAATGAGGTGTAATTGCACAATTATGCTCACTAGAAGTTCCAACATCAAAATCATCTATTTCTCCAGATCTCCAAAAATTCTTGGAAAATCATTCCATGGTGTTTAAAACTCCCAAAGGACTCCCACCTATTCGTGATCGTGATCATGCTATTCATTTGATTCCAGGAAGTGTTCCTCCAAACATCAGGCCTTACAGATATCCTTATTTCCAAAAGAGAGAAATTGAACGTATGATTGCATAAATGTTAGAGGCTCGTATAATTCACCCTAGTCAAAGTTCTTTCTCTACTCCAGTAGTATTGGTGCACAAGGAGGATGGATCATGGCTCATGTGTCTGGATTATAGGGAGCTCAATAAGCTCACTATTAAAGATATATTTCCCGTTCCTGTTGTTGTAACTCCTAGAGACAACATTGAGTTGTATAAAGACCAGTGCCTAAGACATCTTAATAATGCAAGGAGCATATGAATCAACTGATTGCAGTTGAAAATGTTTGGCTCTCATGCAACTATCACTTGGATGAATGGTTTTAATAAGAGTGGAACCAAAACCCCAAATTTTAAACACAAAAACTAAGACAATTTCAGAATCTGAGCACGAACTGCAAATAGTAAATGTATCAGACAACTTTAAGATAGAATGTTGTAAAGGGGGCCAACTTCTCAAATGAGTACATAGATATCAAGTTAATATGTGAGGGATGACTATGATAGAGGATGTGGTAGGATACCAACTATAACCGAGCTTATTCAAAGATTAGAGTCCATATATATTGGGCCTATGCAAAGATAAGAATCCATATACCTTAGCTCGTTCAAAGACAATAATCCATTTAAGTTAATATCAGAAGAAAAGTGGAAGAGATAGGAAATGGAACAAATTATAATGCCTGAGCCATATTTAAACCACTATGGGTGAATAAACATGAGTCTCTGATATGATAAATTCACATTTAAACATGGGAGCACTCGCGTTCCAGAACATTAAATACAAGAGATGTGGAAAGGAACGAAATGAACCTTTGTATTAAAAACATGAAGAAGAGTCACAAATTGTGAATCATCCAGAGTGGAATCCCTAATTCCAACAAAGCTTCTCATTACTGAAACCCTACAGGCTCTTCAAACATTTACTATCTGAGTTCATACAAAAATACATACAGTGCACTGGAACTAGTGAGTCCTTTGGAAAATCTAGAACCCTCTAGATGTCTTTTCTTTCTTCTTTTATAACATTTTCATGAGCTATACGCAGAAAGATATTTTTGGAAAATATATTTTCCACGTGCTTGTATGCAATTTCTAGTCTTAATCAAAACATCAAAGTTGATGATGGGGTAGAACACCTCCCATCATCTTAGAAATCGGGTTTACAACCATTTCTAAAAGAAATATAAAACAACTTGCTAACGGAAAGTAACAATGCAAGAGTGAAATATGAATTTCAATCGAAAGTAAAAGTAAAGAAAAATAAAATAAGGAGCCATGTAGGCTCAATCATGAGTGCCATTTTTTGTGGGGTGGCTGAGTGGCAGCTGGTGCTGAAGGAGGCGGTACTGTAGTTGTGGACAAGCTGGCTTTCTTTTTAGCAGGTGGAGTTGACAAGGGTGCCGGCATAGTGGTTGATGAACTTGTATGATCTTTACACCTCTGCCAAGTGTCAGTTGCAGGACCAGGTATCACCACAAAAGCGTCAACCAGAGCATGCACTTCTGTCAGTTCAGTGTAATTCGCCTGAGTGGGAAATCATTGTTTAACCTGATAGAGGAGAGAGAATTCATTACCGAGTGCAGCAATTATTATTTCGGCTTTAAGCTGAGCAGACTTCTCAGAGGGTATATCTGTTTTATTCATCTCCTTAGTCAGTTTACATTCGTAAACTGGTAATGGTTGGAGCACAGCATTTACAGGCTCCCAACATGATGGGAGGCCAACACACGTTAGTTCTGTCCATTCTGCATCAAACTGTTCCAGACTTGTCACCATCTGCTCTAAACTATCCAGTGCAAGGTTGCGCATGGTTTTCCTTTCCATCACCCTACTACATTCTACGACCTCCTTAAACCTATCATTGATTCCCAAGTTGGTCAATTCTTTTGGGCTTGCGTTATTTAAGAAGGCAATATACCCTCTGGCACTTTCAGCCTCAGTTGTAGCATCCGTGAGCCCTTCGTGTAGAGTTCTCCTGAATTGACAAACCGCGGCTTTCTTTGTTTCAATTAAGGTTAGGAAGGCCCAACGATTTTTTACTTCCATAATGATGTCTGTCCAAATTAAGCATTGGGCATCCAACAGGGTGATATTTCCTTTCATCCGGCTCATAAGGTCTCGGATAGTCTTCTCCTACTGCAGCTTCTCTTGTTTCCCCTCTTCTATTTCCTTCTGCAGAGCCACTACCTTTTCGGAATTCCGCTTGAGGCGGGCCTCAAGCTCCTGGATCTTCTATCGTGCTGTTTTAACCTGCTTCTCTGATACTTGAAGTTCACTACGAATTGTGGTTAGATGCTCCGAGAGTGAGATGGACCCATCGGGAGGTGGTGTGGAGCATACATGTGCATCCTAGTTTTTCTGTAGCTCGTCCATCATCTGCTGGAGGGCAATCATTTCGCTAGAAATTTTAACCCTCTCTTCTTTCTCCTTGGCGAGGGAGTCTGCTAGATAAACCTTGTCCTTTTTTTTCTGGGCTAATTCGACAGTTTGTACGTGCTGAAAACCAGGCATATTCAGTTTATGTTTCAGGGCTGCAACCTGTTTCTACAACTCCGAGATAATATGGCCCTGAGGATCGTCTTTATCGCTCCCTTTGCCCTTCACGACAACTTGCAGACTGCGCAGGTCATTTGTGAGTGCACGGGCATTAGTATTCTCCATTCTAAGGTTCTCGATCACTTGGTTGTGCTTGGTTTGTAGCTTCCTTAGAGTGAGGGAAAGCTTCACAACCTCATCCTTTAGCATATCACTGAAACACTAAAACAAATTTCACTTATCAATTGGTGGGACTTGTGACATGTTTACTGCCACCTCCAGAGCTCTGTAGTTGGTGGTCCCAACCTCTGGATCTAGTACCGCTTCAGTACTGGCCATCACCAATTGTTCTTTATCCATATCAATCTTGGCAGAAAACCGAGTATGATATTTGTCTACATATCCTTCTAATTCTGACCAGTGATTTTCCCTGATAGCTTTGTTCTTCCCCTTCATTTCATTCTCTGCCTTTGACCTGTTTACAGAGATGGCTTGTGAAACTTCTGAGAAATCATAAGATGATGGACCATCATGTTTTACCACAAAACCTGCTTTTCCCTTGTCTGACTGTCCATATAATGCTACTTTCTCCAACGATTGCTCTTCCCTGACATTTTCTTCATCATTTGTTCTCTACCTTTTGGAAGGCAGAGAACCTCCTCCTGAAGCTCCAGCTTCTTTCACCTGTTTCTTACCTACTTCTTGTGTCAAAGCAGTGTCTCCTTTTTCCCTTATCACAGATGAATTGGTCTCCATCTGTGAAAGAAAAGGCCAGGTATCAAGATTAGCTCTCCACTCGATGAAGGGTCTAGTTTCGTGAGCATTAGCAGTTGATTTGATCTTCTTCCTTTTGTTTGAGATGATGCCTTTCGGATCATAGGGCCAAGCTTTCCCTTGCCTTAAATCCATACCCTTGAGCAGGTTTTCCACTATGGGGAGGGCATGCCTTGAGTTAAAAAATAAGGGGCCGATGGTTGTAGGGAGTTTAAGAATGAACCCCTTTTTCGCAGGGAGGAAGTGGAGCTAGTCAGCATTCAAGGTCTGCCGGAGGTATTCCAAGGCATAAATCCACATGGAAAGAAAAACTGGTAGTCTGTAGGGGGAAACCTCTGCACTGTAGACCCTGATCTTGGTGTAGTCATCAAATAGGTACCAGTCTCCTGTGTTTTCGGCCTCACTGTACTGTAGCCATTTCTTCTGCTCGGAAAAAATCTTGGGCAAAGGATTATCATGAATAATAATATAGGCTATAGTCATGAATTCGTTCTGGAAACTTCAATAACCCACCCCATTTTCCAACTGATGCACTGCGGGATTCCAGTCAAAGACAGTTCTTGGCTGAGAATTTATCCTATAAACCTTTTCTAGACCCAAAACCTCAAACTTATCACCCTGTTGGAAGAGGAAAAGGTAAAATACCATGGAGCAGAAATGAAAATGACCTATAGCCAGGAGGTCCTGAAATTGGGTTAGGATGGCAGAGGCCAAGAAACCAGGGATATCCAAAACAACGCCAAGTTGCAACATTAACCACAAAAGGGCTACACACTCCTTCGAGACCTACTCCACCCCTTCTATACCTATTAATCTCGTAATGAGAGTAAGGGTTGGCTGAAGGTCTTCTTTGAATGTACTTAGGGGCACCGAGTCTACAGACAGGAAAGATGTGAGGCGGAAGTCAGAAATAGTAGCGATGAAATCGCTCTCCTTCCTCCATGGTAACTTAGAAAACCGACAGGATAACGACATTTCAATGAAATCAACATAATTGGAACTGGTAGGGCAACAGAGAGATTTTCTGATGATTTTGGGAGATATACTAAATATCTTGTTCCCCTGAGATGAAAGGAACATATCTCAGTGGTCATCATAAGCTTCTCTAAGCCAATATACGAATTCAACAATTGGGTAGACAGGGGGAGTAATTTGGTGGTAAAACCCTGACAAAACAACTCTGAACCTATCCATGTTTTCTATATGCTTCTTAAATAGGTTAGGTTTGACGCTACTGATAAAGAAAGGGTATTGTGGGTCTCGAACATGGACTTGCAAGTCTGTGAATGGCTCAGGTCCAGGAGTAGCCCCAGATTCGTGAACCTGAGGGGTTTCGGGTTCAGACTTCTTAACATTGACTTTACCCATGACCATTATGAAAATGAAAAGCGGAAGGAAACCAGATATTGAAAAAGGGATGGAATACCTACAAAGTAAGGAAAATGCTCGGGCAAAATGACGCAAGGAATTTGAAAGCGACTTAGTAGACCTGGTACTGGGCCTTCGCGCTTTAGCTACACAGTATCGCATAAAAAAAAGTATTTTACCACAGTGAATCACAGAGCAGGGTTATACAGCTTCGAATTTCCTGGAAAACGAGATAAGGACGACACTTGTAGGGCTGACGTCATAAGGAAACCGACATTAAGACGCGTGGCATCTGGTTATTTGCTATCAGAGTTCAGTTACATGTATAGCACGTGTCGGGTTAAATGCCGGTACTGGTCATGTACCAGGTGTCCTAGGACATAACTTACTATTGTATTCATGGCGCCAAGTGTCCTTTGTGGTCGGGCCTACTAGAAAATCCAGCGGGGTTTTGGAGCAACTCTAAGCCTGCGGCCTTTACCTCTCGAAGTATCTGTCTCGGGTCCCACCGTATGCCACATCACCACCATTCCAGGGGGGTGAGCTTCTGCCTTTCCCCTGTCGTTCTTGATCGCCCCGGAAAACCTTTCACGCGCCTTTCTTCTTTGTCTGTTCGGATTATGGGCAGGTCCCGCCCTGTCTAGTTGTCTTGCGCCTTTATTCCCCTTTGTTTTATGTAAATTCTACCACGAGGAAAATATATATATATATATATTATGCCCTGTCCCATTTTTCATATGAATTATCATTCACATGAACCCATTCGATCTTTTAAGTATTTCTCCTTTTATACTTTGGGTGATCCCCCTTATATAAGCTTCTTAGGGCAGTGGTGAATGATATAACAACACCTATGATTGATGAGTTATTGGATGAATTACATGGAGAAATTTATTTTACCAAGTTGGATATTTGTTCAGGATATCATCAAATTAGAATGAAGATTGAAGATATTCCGAAAACAACATTTTGAACTCATGAGGGTCATTATGAATTTTTGGTCATGCCTTTTGGCCTTACCAATGCACCTTCTACATTTCAAGGGTTGATGAATTCCATTTTGAAACACTTCCTTAGAAAATTTGTGATAGTAGTTTTGATGATATACTAATCTACAACAGTTCTTGGAAGGATCATGTTCAACATGTTGACAGGGTGCTCAAACTATTGCACGAGAAACAATTATATGAAAAAACATGCAAATTTTTCTTTGGAGCACAAGAGGTGGCATATCTAGGTCATATTGTATCTCACAAGGGTGTTAAGGTAGACCCTAACAAAATTAAAGCCATTAAGGAATGGAAAGTCCCCACAACCATAAAGCAAATAACGGATTTCTCAAGTTAAAAGACAATGCAAGTTTGTTAATACCATGGGAGAATAGAAACACTCTAAATAATATATTGAAGATGTATTTACTTTTCATGGACTCTAAGCAACTAAGGCCCTTGAACATCTTAAAGAGGCAATGTGCCTAGCACCGGTCTTAGGTATGCCAGACTTCACGAAAACCTTTATTGTGGAATGTGATGCCTCAGGAAATGGAATTGGTGTTGTTTTAATGCAAGAAGGAAGAGCCATTGCTTTTGAAAGTCGTCTAATTAAAGGAAATTATTTATAGAAACCTATTTATGAGAAGGAAATGTTGGCAATAATACATGCACTAAATAAATGGCAAAATCAAGGTAAAAAATGATCATGTTAGTCTTAACACTTTTTGGAACAAAGACTATCTTCAGAAGAACAACAAAAATGCATCACAAAGATGTGTGGGTTATGGCTTTGAAATCATCTACAAAAAAGGGAAGCTAAATGTTGCTGGTGTATGCACTCAAGAAAGGATGAAGAGGTGAAGTATTGTTTTGTGCCATTTCTATTATCCAAATCAAATTGAGACCCAAAATATGATGAATGTAAGAAGGACGAAGAAGTTTGGACACTCATTCAAAAGTTGTAGCAAGATCCTAGTACATCTGATACATTTAGTTGGAAAAATGATTCCTTATGGTACAAATATCGCTTATATATTTTCAAGAATTCCCAACTAAAATAAAATATTCTTTTGGAATTGCACACTTCTCCTTTAGGAGGACACTCGGGATTTTTAAAAACTTACCATAGGGTGAAGAAATAATTTTTTTGGGATGGCTTTAAATCTGATATTCAAAATTTTGTGGTGGAATGTTTGGTTTGCCAGCAAAATAAAGTTGAGACAATTAAGACCTCAGGTCTTCTACAACCTTTATACATTCCAAGTCAACGTTGGGAGGAGATTTCAATGGATTTTATCACAGGTTTACCTAAGTCCGAAGGAAGGAGTGTCATCATGGTGGTAGTTGATAGACTTACCAAGTATGCACACTTTTTTGCATTATCTCATCCATTTAAAGAAAGTACAGTTGCTACTGAATTTATGGAAACAATTCGAAAGATACATTGAAACTCGAAGATTATTGTAAGTGACAAAGATCCCATTTTTACAGGAAATCTTTGGACGGAATTATTGTCTTGTTTGGGTACTCAAGTAGCTCATAGCTCATCTTATCATCCCCAGTCTGATGGCCAAACTGAGATAGTGAATAAATGTTTGGAAGGATATCTTCGTTTTTTTGTATCTGATAAGCAAGCACAATGGGTCAAGTGGTTACCTCTCGTTGAATGGTGGTATGACACTTCCTTCGATACTATAGCAAAAAAGACCCCATTTATGGCACTTTATGGATATCATCCACCTTCCATCACATATTCTTTAAGGGAAAATTGTAGGGTTCAAGCAGTGGAAGATCACATCGAGCATCAACAAGAAGTTCTCCAACTCTTAAAGGATAACCTAAATTTGGCACAAAATCGGATGAAAAAATAGGCATATATAAATCGCAACGAGAAAAGTTTTGATGTAGGATACTGGGTATTTTTATGGCTACAACCATACAAACAAATGTCCCTAAAGCAAGCTAAGAAGGATAATAAATTATCGCCAAATTATTATGGTCCTTACAAGGTGTTGCAAATGATTGGTACTATGGAATACAAATTGGAGCTTCCTGCTTCTTTGCGAGTGCATCTAGTTTTCCATGTTTCATGCTTAGAAAGGGTTATAGGGGACAAACTTCCAGTTCAAACAATATTTCCAGAACTTGATGACCAAGGAAAAACCATATTGGAACCTGAAGAAATCACGGAAACAAGAACTCGATAGCTACAAAATCGATCAATTTCAGAGTATCTCATCAAATGGAGGAACTTACCCACTAAAGATTCTACATGGGAGGATGTGAATTTTATACAGAAACACCCGAAGCTACTCAAGCATTGAGTATAACACTTTTTTGAAGGAGAGGAGCATGTTAGGTCCCTATATTACTAGTATAGTCCCTTATTGTTTTTAGTGAAACCTTCTTATTGTTATTGTTGTGCCCCTGTAACCCCCATATTGTTATTATTGTGCCCTTACATTATTATTGTTAGGTCGGCTAGGATTACATTGTGGCCCCATGGACTCCTATATATAGAAAGGAGATTTTGTCATTTGTATCATCCAAGAATTGTTCATTTATGTAATGTAGTGGAGGTTTCCCCCTCAAAGTGGCTTATTTCTAAGGCATTGATCTCTCTTTTCTTCTATTTTTGGAGCTAGTTTTATAACACTATAACTCTGCCACTGCGCATGCATTGGCTTCTATTATACGCAAATTCCATCCCTAAAAGGACCAAGACTACATGGTCTTACTAGATCAATTCTCTTAACTCTATATACCGACTGACAGGTTGTTTACTGAAGTTTTTTTTTCGACGCTCACTCTAATATCATTCTACTTACAATAGTCCTATATTGTACAGAAAAGAGAAGATATAAATATATATACCAAAATTTGTTCATCATAAATAATAATTCAAGCTTTAGACTGTTTATTCCCTTCATTTTTGTTTGTTATGTACATTAAAACTCATATAATGACAAAGTACTTCTCATGAGCATTAATTTAGCGTAAAAACATGTATATGAATGAACAAAAACAAAAACAGTCAACTTTTGCATCCATTCAATTTCACTACTAATATAAGGCTCTTTAATCATATATCAAATAAGTTTCATTAATATATTTTGAACAAGCCAGCCATGCAAATCGTAATTTCAAATAAATAATCTAACCATAATTTTTGTTGGAAAAAAACTTGGGAAATTCACGTTTTCCACCCAACCATGAACTGAATCCACTAGTTCCCTGCGAGCTGAGATGTGCCTCCAAATAGAAAAAACAACCCCCTTTGATCCATTGATTATGTATTTTTATACAATTTCTTCCATTGTAGTTTTTTTTCCTTAGCGGTGTCCTGCTTTTGTGGGTCTGCCAACCCACTTGCCTAGGTTTTTCTTTTCTTTTCTTTAAAGCCTGCTTTTCTCTCCCGCAGTGCTTTATTCTACCCCTTACTTAGTTTTTTTTCCAGATAAGTGATTTAATGGATATTTATCTCCTATCTAATTAAATCTTATATAGGAGTCCCACTTATGGAAGATTTATCTCAATCTCATTCATCAATGAGACTTTTCCACTTTTTTTACAACAATCTCTTAACTCTAGTGTCTCATTCCCAAGTAGTTCCAACTTTTTATTTATTAAAAAAACTTACCTATTACATCATAACCACTTTACCGTTCATTTTCATCTTAACCGATTCATGGCCTTTCTGCCATCAAACTAACATAATTCAATTTAAGCAAAGAAAAACATTATTACAGAAGCAAAGGGGTATTACAAAAGGTTTATCGAAGGTTTTGTGTATAGGAAAAACTCCTAAAAAGGCCTAGCATCCTTCTGCTCAAGTATTAACTAGGCCTTATGAATATTTTAGAATAGGGTATTAGGGCCACGTTAGAAATGTCACTAACGACGCTTCCAACAACAAAAAAACCAACCAAAGTATGGAGAGGGTTATAGTGTCCAAACATACTAGGTAAACATCCCAAAACAGATGATGATGCTTCCATTAGCCTGACCAAGATCACCTCAGGTCTAAGTTCTCCTGCACCTCAACCTATAGGGAAAGATGTGCTAAGATTTGGCCACTAAGTTACCTACGTCCGGTGCGAGTGGATGAATCTCAGCTTTTGGTTATCAGTTTTGGAGCCATAATCCATATCATGTGTCGGGAGACAACATGAAGGTCCGTGATAATCCACCATGTAGGCCTTACCTCCTTCACCGGTTTCTCTCCATGTACTAGATTTTTCATTAGATGATGCAATATTTTAAGATCCCTAAAAAACAACTTTCGATGTTTCAATATGAAAAAAAACCATGATGACTTATGTGTTTCATATCGCCATGGTCCTACCCTAAACTATAAATTACCTTGTGGCCCCTATAGGGAATTTAGTGTGTTCAGGTTAAGATTATTTTTAGAAAAACTTTTCTTCACTTAGGGTGTGCAACAAAATATAAGCTCAAATAAATTAGGTACGAATATTCCAGAAAGAGGATACCATTTATACAAATTTTAAATAAGCTTAGTGTGTGGGGTGAATGTGTGTGTGATATGGGCTCATTTAATTTTGTGATGTTGTTAGAATTTCATTTAATAGAGCATAAATAACCAAATGTTCATGCTTAAACCAGAGAAAACATGACAACCATCATCAAATCATGAACACGACACATTTGATAACAAATTTCACCCAATGTGGGCTACATCCTCAGTCCCAGTGTCAAGATGGTGGAGTCCACTTCATATAATGTTGTAAGATATGATGAAGTACATGGAAGACTCTTTGTCATAGCAAGGACATACACCCTCAACAGAGTGGCTTGTCTCTCCACGAGACATTCTCCCTACAGGAAATCTCAGTCAAAATGGGCTTCCTTCAACATGAAAAATATAAAAAGTTCTCACATAATGTGGCAATGAGTATCCCCTCAACACAGTTACACAGGGATCTCAACAATAATACATAGCATGAAAAACTAATGAAATCTCACATAATGCGGAAATAATGATCCATCGACATAGTATCAAACAAGGATCTCAAGAATAATACAGCATCTGAGAAATAATTAAAGGAAACATAACATGACTGCTTCATGTACCTTCAATTCTAAATATGGCCAAAAAATGAAAGGGTCAGCCACAAAAACTAACTACACCACTGAATTTCTGACGTCGAGTACTGTAAAATCAACTATATATTCGTCAAGTTCTAACACCATCAAAATATGGGCCTTCGGGAATATTTTAAATTCCCCATGATTCTTAAAAGATGCTTCATTGTGGGGTGCCTAAAAATCTATTGATCAAATGGTGAATCTAACTTCAGCATTGGGCTCCCTGCAAAACTTCATAAAATTTGACTATAAAGTTGACATCATTCTGATAAAATGAAATTTTACCTCCTGGGGAAAATTCTTCAAGTTTAGGGTTCCACACCCTTTTTTCCAAGGCAAGATTCCACCTCTTGGAATTGCGTCATGGTTCCATCCTAGGGCGTGATTCTACCTCATCGTTCCACCCTGGTCCGTTCAACACTCTTCAATCCACACTCTGCCTCCTCCATTGGTTCGTTCGCGCTCCTCCCATGGAAAATGAGGGGTGACTCTTATATTAAATGTATGGAAGAGTATACAACATATGAGCCATCGGCTCAGTGGTAATTTGATGCAAATATGTGGGGATTGGGTTGGGTTTAAATCCCACCCACCCCGTATTGGCACAAATTTATGCTATATTTTTGAGGCGTCATTGACCGTCGCATATTTGGTGCGATTTTGTTGTGTAGAGCCACCGCGTTGGGTGGGGCCAGTAGACCTGTCGGCCGTGGGTTCGATTCCCACGAGATTTGATTTATGTCATATGCTGAAGTCTTGGGCCGTTGGCTTTAACATATATATTGTTTAATACATACACCTGTTCTATGGGGTGCGATGGGGGTGGTGGCACACCAGCCCATTTTAACATTTTGATTAAATATAATAGAACGGACCGGTGGGGGTGGCAGCATTTATGGCCCACCCTGCGCCCCCCCCACCCAAATTTTAATTAATTTTTTTTATAACATATAGGGCCCTTTTCAAAAAAAATTAGGGTTTTTAACTATCCCGCAATTTCGCCCACTCTCGGAAGCCCACCCCGCCCTCCCTGAATCGTAAATATTTGTTTTTATTTTATAATATATAGGGCCCTTTTCAAAAAAATTTGGGCTTTTTAACTATCCCACAATTTGTTCACTCTCAGAAACTAGGTTTCATGCCCCGATGTCGGTCAAATTGTAGGACCTTTAAACCTGGCCCACTGCCCACTTTGACCAAAAATTTAACCAGCTCTATCTCCTTCATACGAGATCAGATTGGAGTGTCATTCACACCGTTGGAATCAGGGTGACGAGAACTTCGATTTGGACCTGGTTTGAGAGCAATCAGACCACTTTGAATTTTGAGCTAATATCAGTCCTCTTTGACCTCTGAGTGTGTCTGGAGCCACCTAGATCAACGTGAAAGTGAAATTTTGATCATACAAAGTGTGAATTGATGTGGATATTGGTGATCCTTTACAATTCCCTTACTTAAACTTTTTTTTTTGTTTCTTGCAAGAAAATAAATGATGTGTGGATGATGGGCCACTTACTTCTTTCCTAATTATATTATGGGAGCATATGTTTGTGTGCAAAATTTCAAAGTAAAATATAAGAAATTAATCTACTTGTAAATTTTAGTGAACCAAAATTGTTAATAGTGATGATGTGTGCAAGGTTAATCTAGTGCACATTCAAAGTGTTTGAATTGCAAGTATGTGGATGTGGTTCATGATCATTTAATACAATCCCCCTAATTTCACTATGTGATGGTTGTTCCTTGTCAGAAAATAAATGATGTGTGGATGATGGACCACTTACATATTTCCTAATTATACTATGTGAGCATATGTTTAAGTGAAAAATTCAAAGTAAAATATAAGCCTTAATTACTCTACTTGTAATGGTTAGTATAGAAAATTGGTTAGTAGTGATGGTCTCTGCAAGGTGAATCTAGTGAACATACAAAGTGATTGAATTGAAAGTATGTATAAAATATATATTATATAGTTATAATGTGTGGTTAAATATCTTTCTATAAATGGTTAATAAAATACAATATTGTCAATTATTTTCTGACACTTTTCACAGGCCCTTACCTGAGTAAAAAACATCTCCGAAGACTCTGGGCTAGAAAAAGCCTGCTTTCAGGATCTTGTGTGCCATGGCTCTCCAGATGTAGTGGTCACCACAGATGCCATCATGGAATTATGCCATCACTTCTTCTACTTCATTCTCTGTGAGACATAAAAGTAGTATGCCTAATGGGTCCCTCCAGTACAGACGGCCATTTGCTAAGATGAACTTCTGAGATCTTAGCCTCAACGTTCTATACTTTTTTTTTTCACAGCTTGGAGGGCAACTAAGAGTCAAGAGGTATTCTACAATTTCTTTGTACCAGGCACTGAGAAGATACTTCATATGGGTCTTTTGTGTAGCGGTTTCTATCCCACGCTTCTCATCTGATCCTCCAGTCTCTTCACTGGCCATCATAGAAAAATTTATCCTCAAAGCCTGACAATTTGATTTAGAAAGGATCTTGGCTAATCCCTGTCCCTTTATTAACTTAGTGGGGCGTATTTCCAAATCATACTCCTGTATCTTGGCTATCCATTTGCCTCTCTTTCCTTCACTATCTCCTTGAATCAAGATGTCTTTTACAGCCGCTGTGGGTACACATGCAGTTATGGCTGACTGCAAGACATACATCCGAAAAGCTTTAAGGGATTTGACCAAGGCATACGCCTATTTCTCCAGGATATTATACTTTAGCTCAGCATCATGAAGCACTTGGCTGAAGAAGGAAATAGGTTTCTCATGACCTTCCTCATTTTTCTACAATAATACAGCTGCGACTGTGTGGGGAGATGGAAACAAAAATATCATGAAAGGCTTTGCAAAATCAGGTCCTGCTAATACTGGGGCTTTTGCGAAAGAATTTTTTATTCTGTTAAAGGCTTCCCATGACTCAGGAGTCCATTTTACTTCATTATCCTTGTTTAGCATCTCAGTTATGTACCGGACTATCTCTGCATAGTTTGGTGTGAATCTTCTCAGGAAGTTGATGCGTCCAAGAAAGACTTGGACCTCTTTCTTGTTTCTGGGCAAAGATATACCATTTATTACTTCTACCCTCTTTGGGTCAATTTTCACCCATGCCTTTGTTACAATGTGCCCCAATAGTTTACCTTCTTCTAAAGAAAACAAAGATTTTTGAGGGTTTAAGGACAATCCATACCTGCGGCACTTGTCGAAGGTTCTGCACAAATGTTCTATATGTTTAGCATCATCTTTTGAGAAGACTGTGATGTCGTCTAGATAGACCACCAAGAATTTATCTTGTTCCCTCGCGAAAGCAATGTCCATGGCCCTTTGAAAAGTAGCCCCTGCATTGATCAATCCAAATGGCATTCGAGCATACATAAACGTTCCCCAAGGAGTAGTGAATGCAGTTTTATTTTGGTCCTCAGGAAGCACTGCTACTTTATTATACCCTGAAAAGACATCCATCATAGACATCCTTGAAGATCCTACTACCTTTTTCAATATATGATCCATCTTAGGCAGCGGATAATTATCTTTCAGAGATGCTCTGTTCAAGTTCCGAAAGTCAACACACAATCTTATTTCTCCGTTTTTCTTTCCGACTGGGACCAGGTTGGCCACCCACTCGAAATATCTTAATGGCACAATAATCTTAGCCTTCAACAGTTTCTTAATTTCCTTTTCAATGGAAGGAAGGAGTAAAGGATTAATCTGTCTTAATTTCTGTTTGTGTGGCTTAACATCTCCATTTAAAGGAATCTTGTGTTGGATAATGCTAATATCAAAGGTCTTAAAATCTTGATAGGACCAGACAAAGACATCTTTATATGTCTGAAATAGCTTCTAATATTGCTCTTTGTATTCTTCAGGTACCTTATTAGACAATTTCACAATATTTGGATCGGCCTCAGTGCCAAGGTTCAGGTCATCTACCTGATTCTCTTCAATGATCTTGCTTGGTCGTATTGGGACATCATTCTTATCAAATAATCTCTCCTGAGGGACCAGTCCTCTGGGTATTACATTCCATTTGAGCTGCAGCACCTTGTGCCCAGCTACGGTATCTTGCCATTTAATCTGAGGTAGGTCTACAGTCTCTTCCTCGCCAACATCTATGTCCATATTGGAGAATTCCCAAACTGTTTCCATGAATCTCTTGACTTTCTCTTCGTCTTCAAAAACATGCCAATGCTTGACATTGTCAGGGATGGAAGGACGGTAGCGAACTTCTGTTTCATACCTCAGGAGGGGGTTCTGAGGTGGTCGAAAAGTGCTTGCAGCTACTACAAGAGAATCTGTCATTCTGTTCTAGTCTCTTGGCATGAATTAAATATTAAATTTTAAGAAACATTTCTCTACCAAGTCCCATACCTCATTTCTGTAAGCTCTTAGCCTTGGGTGTTTAGCCTGGCATTGATTTCTCACTTGTTTCACCACCAGTTCTGAATCTCCCAGAACCTTCAAGCTCTGAATATTCATATTCTTTGCTATTTGTAGACCCAGGAGCAATTCTTCATATTCGGCCACATTGTTCGTGGCTTCATACTTCAATTTGAAAGATAATGGGACCAGTTGTCCAATAGGGGAGATAAGGAGAATACCATCTCCGTTCCCTTCCTTTGAGTTGGCTCCATTGAAGTGCAAGGTCCAAACCCCACCTTCTTCATTACTTGAAGACTTCTCGGTATTTACTTGGCAGAGAGATGGCTCCTGCAAGTAATCTTGGTCTTCCTCAAGCATTAGAGAAGAAAACTCACCCTCCTTGCTGTATACCAGTGAATTCACTAAATTATTAGCTTTAGTGACCATTTTCACAAACCTGGTTTCCCGGTATAATCTCCTTTCTTGTCCTCCAAATACAGGTATGGTCACATAGGTCAGATCCAGCTTTATAGATGCTCTGATTTTTGTACCCCATGATCTTGATAACAGCATCCCAAACTGAGCTGGGATGTCAGCCACTACTATGTCCATTACTACGCTCTAAGCTAGGATTTGGGCAAGATTTACCACTAAATCCTTTATCATCCCTAAGAACTTGACTCTTTTAGAATCGAAGTAGAGATCTTTATATGGAAAAGTGATTTGCAGCCCCAATTGCTCCATCACCAACAGAGGCAGAAGGTTATGAGATGCTCCAGAATCCAGCATACAATTGTGCAACAGCAAATCATGAATTACTAAAGAGACATAGAAAGGAGGAGTTGAAGCATCTAACTCCTCAACATGAGGACCAAACACAACCATGGGTCTTTCTTCTTGGAGTTTTAAACTGTCTGGGATTGGAGCAGCTTCTTGAGGAAGCATGAATGAGGACACTTGAGCCTGATAGGCTGGTTGCTTTAGGAGTTCGGTCAAAGGGATGAGAATTTTTACTTTTTCTAGCTCTTTCTGAATGCTAAACATGGGGAGAGGCTCTCTATTAGACTTTACTTTGGTTCTTTACTCTCGACTAGAGGTTTTTCTTCCTTTGGGATAGGCTTTACTTTTGCATTTGAGTTGGGGACTATATTAGAAGAAGATGGAATAGAGACATTAGGATGCAAAGGTTCGGTCACAGGTTTCTTACCTTTATCTTCGACCTTCTGAACAACGGTCTCTTTCTGAGGCATCTCCTCTTCTTGTTCTTGTGTGTGGGTTCTTTTCCTAGAGGACCTGAGATCATATTTTCTATGGAACTGTGCTTGCATGAATTCTACGAATTGTTTACAGTAATCGTCGATCTCTGGATCTTCAGCAGCACATGTTTTTTCTTCTTCTTCTTGCAAGGCAAGTTCCACTCCTTCACCTTCTTGCAAGGAAAGGTCTACTCCTTCACCTTCTGAGTAAGCACGATATTGGTAGTCTTTCCCATCAGGGGTATCTTTTGCATGGCCATCCATCTTCCCTTCCAGATATAGGGGAGGTTGTATGTGGTCTTGTTGCTCCTTCCGCTCTCTCTGCAATATTTGAAGGGGGGGCTTTCTATATTGTGGGTTAAATCCTCTGTTTGGAGCAGTTTTGAATGGCTTGGAGGGTGGGTTCTTTGCCTCAAGCTCAAGCTTCAGCAGCTTGCTTGAAAGGTTCTTGATAATTTTACTCATCTCCTCTATTTTATAATCTTCTACTTCTCTATCTTGACCGGAGGTAGATGCTTCTTCTTTCCCTCTCTATTTAGCATCATGGTCTGACCTCCCTTTTGATTTCCCTGTAGAAGAAAAGTTAGCTTCCACTTATAGTGCATCATTCTTGGCTTCATCTAGAGTAGCAAACTTCCTTTCTCTTAAAGAGAATCCGAAATTTGAATCAAAGGCTGCTACAAACACCACTTTAGCAGCAATCTGGTGAGGCTTCATTTCAGCTAGGAGATTTGCATATAACTTGTTAAACCTCTTGATGAATTCAGATACACCTTCATTATGTCTCTTTCGAAGTGCATTGAACTCTGTAAGACAGTATCCATGGTATTTTTTTTCTCCCCACTTCCTCAAGAATGCGTTTTCCATTTCTTCCCAAGTGTTAATGGAGTGGTCCCCCAAGGTATTGAACCATTTTTTGGCCTCTCCATCTAGAGACTAAACAAACAATCTCAACACCACATCTAGATGTTCAACATTGAAATTTTCTGCGAAGGCGCAGAAAAATTCCAGGTGTTTCTGAGCCTCAGTATCATTCTCTCCATTAAAGCGGGGTAGAATATTTAAGTAATCCTAAGGCATATCATTCAGGATCTGAGGCAATGCCAGGGGGGCATATTTGTTCAATAGGAAGCCAGGAACAACCATTAGAGGTTGTGGAGGTGGAGGGAGAATCTGATGTGTATTAGGAGGTGGTAGAAGAGAGGAGTGTATGGGATATACTGAACACAGCTTGAGGGGTTGACTGAAATGTTGGAATATGAGAAGTGGAAACCTCTATGACTTCTTTAACTTCTTCAGCTGCAGGAGTGGGATGCAGAAAGAAGCTTGTGGTATCTACAAATTCGGCCTCATCTTTAACTTCAATATTTTCTGGGGAGGGGCTATCTGAAGTATAATCAAGGGTTCTTACAGCAGAATTGGGACCTTGATCTTGGGCTAATTGAGAGGCAGATGGATAGTCTTCCAGGGAAAATCTGGGAATATCTGTGTAAGTTGATTGCCTTTCTCTCCAACTTCTCTTGTGAAAAATCTTCTCAGGGTCAGACACTAAAGGTGTTCTCAGCTGAGATGTATCTAACCTCAGGTGTGGCTTTCAGGGAGCCAGGACTACAAATAGAATAATCCTTAGAATGACAGTGGAGTCGCCAAGGTGAGGGATCTACAACTCCCAACCCTTCCTGCTCACCTATTCTAAAGGGTGGATTAATATTTGTCGAGGCCCAGGGATTTAGCTCTTGAAATTAGGTCCCCGAAAATGGCGCCAAAAAGATGTTGTAACTCCTAGAGACAGCCTTGAGTTGTATAAAGACCAGTGCCTAGGACATCTTAATAATGCAAGGAGCATATGAATCAACTAATTGCAGTTGAAAATGTTGGGCTCTCATGCAACTATCACCTGGATGAATGGTTTTAATAAGAGTGGAACCAAAACCCCAAAGTTTAAACACAAAAACTAAGACAATTGCAGAATCTGAGCACGAACTGCAAATAGTAAATGTATCAGACAGCTTTAAGACATAATGCTATAAAGGGGGCCAACTTCTCAAATGAGTACATAGATATCAAGTTAATATGTGAGGGATGACTATGACAGGGGATGTGGTAGGATACCAACTATAACCAGGCTTATTCAAAGATAAGATTCCATATATACTGGGCCTATGCAAAGATAAGAATCCATATATCTGAGCTCGTTCAAAGATAAGAATCCATTTAAGTTAATATTAGAAGAAAAGTGGAAGAGATAGGAAATGGAACAAAGTATAATGCTTAAGCCATATTTAAAGTGCTATGGGTGAATAAAGATGAGTATCTGATATGATAAATTCACATTTAAACATGGAAGCACTCACATTCCAGAACATTAAATACAAGAGATGTGGACAGGAACGAAATGAACCTTTGTATTAAAAACATGAAGAAGAGTTACAAATTTTGAATCATCCAGAATGGAATCCCCAATTCCAACAAAGCTTCTCATTACTGAAACCCTACGGGCTCTTCAAACATTTATTATCCAAGTTCATACAAAAATACATACAGTGCGCTGGAACTAGTGAGTCCTTTGGAAAATCTAGAACCCTCTAGATGTCTTTTCTTTATGCTTTTATAACATTTTCATGAGCTATACGCGGAAAGATATTTTTGTAAAATATATTTTCCGCGTGCCTGTATGCAGTTTGTAGTCTTAATCAAAACATAAAAATTGATGATGGGGTAGAACGCCTCCCATCATCTTACAAATCAGGCTTACAACCATTTCTAAAATAAATATAAAACAACTGGTCAACAAAAAGTAACAATGCAAGAGTGAAATATGAATTTCACTCGAAAGTAAAAGTAAAGAAAAATAACATAAGGAGCCATGTAGGCTCAATCATGAGTGTCATTTTTTGTGGGGTGGCTAAGTGGGAGATGGTGCTGAAGGAGGCAGTACTGCAGTTGTGGACGAGCTAGCTTTCTTTTTAGCAGGTGGATTTGACAAGGGTGCCGACATAGTGGCTGATGAACTTGTATGATCTTTACACCTCTGCCAGGTGTCAGTTGCAGGACTAGGTATCACCAAAAAAGCATCAACCAGAGCGTGCACTTCTATCAGTTCAACGTAATTCGCCTGAGTGGGAAATCGTTGTTTAACCTGATAGATGAGAGAGAATTCGTTACCGAGTGCAGCAATTATTGTTTCGGCTTTAAGCCGAGCGGACTTCTCAGAGGGTATATCTGTTTTATTCATCTGCTCAGTCAGTTTACATTCGTAAACTAGTAATGGTTGGAGCACAACATTTACAGGCTCCCAACATGATGGGAGGCCAGCACACGTCAGTTCTTTCCATTCTGCATCAAACTACTCCAGAATTGTCACCATCTGCTCTAAACTGCCCAGTGCGAGGTTACGCATGGTTTTCCTTTCCATCACCCTTCTGCATTCTACGACCTCCTTAAACCTATCATTCATTCCCAGGTTGGTCAATTCTTCTAGGCTTTCATTATTTAAGAAGGAAATAAACCCTCTGGCACTTTCAGCCTCAGTTGCAGCATCCGTGAGCCCTTCGTGTAGAGTTCTCCTGAATTGAAAAACCGCGGCTCTCTTTGCTTCAATTAAGGTCAGGAAGGCCCAACACTTTTTTACTTCCATAATGATGTCTATCCAAATTAAGTGTCGGGCATCCAACAGGGTGATATTTCCTTTCATCCAGCTCGTAAGGTCTCGGATAGTCTTCTCCTGCTGCAGCTTCTCTTGTTTCCCCTCTTTTATTTCCTTCTGCAGAGTCGCTACCTTTTCGGAATTGCGCTTGAGGTAGGCCTCAAGCTCTTGGATATTCTGTCATGTTGTTTGAACCTGCTTCTCTGATACTTGAAGTTTGCCCCACGTTGTGGTTAGCTGCTCCATCAGGAGGTGGTGTGGAGCATACATGTGCATCCCAGTTTTTCTGCAGCTCGTCCATCTTCTGCTGGAGGGAAATCATCTCGCCAGAAATTTTAACCCTCTCTTCTTTCTCCTTGGCGAGGGATTCTACTAGATTAGCCTTGTCCCTTTCTGTCTGGGCTAATTCAGCAGTTTTTACGTGCTGAAAACCAAGCATATTTAGTTTATGTTTCAGGGCTGCAACCTATTTCTGCAACTCCGAGATGACATGGCCTTGAGGATCCGCTTTATCGCTCCCTTTTCCCTTCACGACAACTTGCAAACTGCGCAAGTCATTTTCGAGTCCACAGGAATTAGTCTTCTCCATTCTAAGGTTCTCGATCACTTGGTTGTTCTTGGTTTGTAGCTTCCTTAGAGTGAGGGAAAGCTTCACAACCTCATCCTTTAGCATATCATTGAAACATTGGAACAGATTGCACTTATCAATTGGTGGGACTTGTGACATGTTTACTTCCACCTCCAGAGCTCTGTAGCTGGTGGTCCCAGCCTCTAGATCTAGTACAGCTTTAGTCATGGCCATCACCAATTGTTCTTTATCCATATCAATCTCGGCAGAAAACCGAGTATGATATTTGTCTACATATCCTTCTAATTCTGACCAATGCTTTTCCCTGATAGATCTGTTCTTCCCCTTCATTTCATTCTCCGCCTTTGACCTGTTTACAGAGATGGCTTGTGAAACTTCTGAGAAATCAGAAGATGATGGACCATCATGTTTTACCACAAAACCTACTTTTCCCTTGTCCGACTGTCCATATAATGCTACTTTCTCCAGCGACTGCTCTTCCCCAACATTTTCTTCATCATTTGTTCTCTGCCTTTTGGAAGGCGGAGAACCTCCTTTTGGAAGGCGAAGAACCTCCTCCTGAAGCTCCAGCTTCTTCAGCCTGTTTCTTACCTACTTCTTATGTCGAAGCAGTGTCTCATTTTTCCCCTATCGCAGATGAATCGGTCTCCATTTGTGAAAGCAAAGTCCAGGTATCAAGATTAGCTCTCCACTCGATGAAGGGTCTAGTTTCATGAGCATAATCAGTTGATTTGATCTTCTTCCTTTTATTTGAGATGATGCCTTTCGGATCATAGGGCCAAGCTTTCCCTTGCCTTAAATCCATACCCTTGACCAGTTTTTCCACTATGGGGAGGGCATGCCTTGAGTTAACAACGAAGGGGCCGATGGTTGTAGGGAGTTTAATAATGAACCCCTTTTTCGCAAGGAGGAAGTGGATATGGTCAGCCTTCAAGATCTACCGGAGGTATTCCAAGGCATAAATCTGCATGGCGGGAAAAACTGGCAGTCTGTAAAGGGAAACCTCTGCACCGTAGACCCTGATCTCGGTGTAGTCATCAAATAGGTACCATTCTCCTGTGCTTTTGGCCTCACTGTACGGTAGCCATTTCTTTTTCTCAGGAAAAATCATGGGCGGAGGATTATCATGAATAATAGTATAGGCTATTTTCATGAATTCATTAAGAAAACTTGAATAACCCACCCCATTTTCCAACTAATGCACTGCGGGATTCCAGTTAAAGACAGTTCTTGGCTGAGAATTTATCCTATTAACCTTTTCTATACCCAAACCCTCAAACTTATCAGCCTATTGGAAGAGGAAAAGGTAAAATACCATGGAGCAGAAAAGAAAATGACCTGTAGCCGGGAGGTCCTGAAATTGGGTTAGGATGGCGGAGGCCAAGAAACCAGGGATGTCCAAAACAACGCTAGGTTGCGACATTAACCATGAAAGGGCTACATACTCCTTCGAGACTTGCTCGACCCCTTCTATACCTAGTAATCCTGCAATGAGAGTAAGGGTTGGCTGAAGGTCTTCTTTGAATGTACTCAGGGGCACCGAGTCTACAGATGGGAAAGTTGTGAGGCGGGATTCAGAAATAGCAACGATAAAATCACTCTACTGCCTCCATGGTAGCTTGGAAAACCGATGGGATAACGACATTTCAGTGAAATCAACATAATTGGAACTGGTAGGGCAACATATATCTTTTCTGATGATTTCGGGAGATATACTAAATATCTTGTTCCCCTGAGATGAAAGGAACATATCTCGATGGTCATCGTAAGCTTCTCTGAGCCAATATATGAATTCAACAATTGGGTAGACAAGAAGAGTAATTTGGTGGTAAAACCCTGACAAAACAACTCTTAACCTATCCATGTTTTCTATATGCTTCTTAAATAGGTTAGGTTTGACACTACTGATAAAGAAAGGGTATTGTGGGTCTCGAACATGGACTTGCAAGTCTGTGAATGGCTCAGGTCCAGGAGCAGCCCTAGATTCGCGAACCTGAGGGGTTTCAGGTTCAGAATTCTTAACCTTGACTTTACCCATGACCATTATGAAAATGAAAAGTGAAAGGAAACCAGATATTGAAAAAGGGATGGAATACCTGCGCAGTAAGGAAAATTCTCGGGGAAAACAACGCAGGGAAATTGAAAGCGACTTGGTAGACCTGGTACTAGGCGTTTGCGCTTTAGCTACACAATATCCCATAAAAGAAAGTATTTTACCATAGTGAATCACAGAGCAGGGTTATACAGCTTCAAATTGCCTGGAAAACGAGACAAGGACGACACTTGTAGGGCTGACGTCATAAGGACACCGACACTGAGACGCGTGGCATCTGGTTATTCGCTATCAGATTTCGGTTAGGTGTATGCCACACATCGGGTTAAATGCCGGTGCTAGTCATGTACCGGGCGTCCTAGGACATACCTTACCATTGTATTCATGGTGCCAAGTGTCCTTCATGGGCGGGCCCACTAGAAAATCCGGTGGGGTTTTGGAGCAGCTCCAAGCCCGTGGCCTTTACCTCATGGAGTATCTGTCTCGGGTCCCACCGTATGCCACGTCACCACCATTCTGAGGGGGTGAGCTTCCGCCTTCCCCCTTCCGTTCTTGATCCCCTCGGAAAACCTTTCACGCGCCTTTCTTCTTTGACTGTTCAGAGTATGGGCGGGTCCCGCCATGTCTAGCTGTCTTGCGCCTTTATTCCCGTTTGTTTTATGTAAATTCTACCGTGAGGCAAATATATATATATATATATATATATATATATATATATATATATATATATATATATATATATATATATATATATATATATATATATATATATATATATATATATATATATATATATATATATATATATATATATTATGCCCTGTCCCATTTTTCACATGAACCCATTCGCTCTTTTAAGTATTTCTCCTTTTATGCTTCGGGTGATCCCCCTTGTATAAGCTTCTTAGGGTGGTGGTGAATGATATAAAAACACCTATGATTGATGAATTATTGGATGAATTACATGGAGAAATTTATTTTACCAAGTTGGATCTTCGTTCAGGATATCATCAAATTAGAATGAAGACTGAAGATATTCCAAAAACAGCATTTCGAACTCATGAAGGTCATTATGAATTTTTGGTCATGCCTTTTGGCCTTACCAATGCACCTTCTACATTTCAAGGGTTGATGAATTCCATTTTGAAACCCTTCCTTAGAAAATTTGTGCTAGTATTTTTTGATGATATACTAATCTACAACAGGTCCTGGAAGGATCATGTTCAACATGATGACAGGGTGCTCAAACTATTACAAGAGAAACAATTATATGAAAAAACATCCAAATGTTTCTTTGGAGCACAAGAGGTGGAATATCTATGTCATATTGTATCTCACAAGGGTGTTAAGGTAGACCCTAACAAAATTAAATCCATTAAGGAATGGAAAGTCCCCACAACCATAAAGCAGTTGCGCAGATTTCTCGGATTAACAGGGTATTATCGCAAGTTTGTTAAGAATTATGGGAGAATAGAAACACCTCTAACAACATTATTGAAGAAAGATGCATTTTCATGGACTCCTGAAGCAACTGAGGCCTTTGAACATCTTAAAGAGGAAATGTGCCTAACACCAGTCTTAGTTATACCAGACTTCACAAAAACCTTTATTATGGAATGTGATGCCTCAAGGAATGGAATTGGTGTTGTTTTAATGCAAGAAGGAAGACCCATTTCTTTTGAAAGTCGTCCAATCAAAGGAAATTATTTACAAAAGGCTATTTATGAGAAGGAAATGTTGGCAATAATTCATGCACTAAAGAAATAGCGAAATCAAGGTAAAAACTGATCATGTTAGTCTTAAACACTTTTTGGAACAAAGACTATCTTCAGAAGAACAGCAAAATGGGTCACAAAGATGTTGGGTTATGACTTTGAAATCATCTACAAAAAAGGGAAGCTAAATGTTGTTATAGATGCACTCTCAAGAAAGGATGAAGAGGTGGAAACATTGCTTTGTGCCATTTCTGTTATCCAACCAGATTGGATAACCAAAATAAGGGATGAATGGAAGAAGGATGATTAAGCGTGGACACTCATTCAAAAGTTGCAGCAAGATCCTAGTACATCTGATACATTTAGTTGGAAAAATGATTCCTTATGGTACAAAGATCGCTTATATATTTGCAAGAATTGCCAATTAAAACAAAAGATTCTTTTGGAATTGCACACTTCTCCTTTAAGAGGACACTCAAGATTTTTAAAAACTTACCACAGGGTGAAGAAAGAATTTTTTTGGGATGGCCTTAAATCTGATATTCAAAATTTTGTGGCGGAATGTTTGGTTTGCCAGCAAAATAAAGTTGAGACAATTAAGTCCCCAGGTCTTCTACAACCTTTATCCATTCCAGGTCAACAGTGGGAGGATATTTCAATGGATTTTATCACAGGTTTACCTAAGTCTAAAGGAAAGAGTGTCATCATGGTGGTAGTTGATAGACTTACCAAGTATGCATACTTTTTTGCATTATCTCATCCATTTAAATCAAGTACAGTTGCTACTGAATTTATGGAAACAATTCGAAAGATACATGGAAACTCGAAGATTATTGTAAGTGACAAAGATCCCATTTTTACAGGAAATCTTTGGATGTAATTATTTTCTTGTTTGGGTACTCATCTAGCTCATAGCTCATCTTATCATCCCCAGTCTGATGGCCAAACTAAGATAGTGAATAAATGTTTGGAAGGATATCTTCGTTGTTTTGTATCTTATAAGCAAGCACAATGGGTCAAGTGGTTACCTCTCGTTGAATGGTGGTATGACACTTCCTTCGATACTGCAGCAAAAAAGACCCCATTTATGGCACTTTATGGATATCATCCACCTTCCATCACATAATATTTAAGAGAAAATTCTAGGGTTCAAGCAGTGGAAGATCACATCGAGCATCAACAAGAAGTTCTCCAACTCTTAAAGGATAGCCTAAATTTGGCACAAAATCGAATGAAACAATAGGCATATCAACATCGCAGCGAGAGAAGTTTTGATGTAGGATACTGGGTATTTTTATGGCTACAACCATACAAACGAATGTCCTTAAAGCAAGCTAGGAAGGATAATAAATTATTTCCAAAGTACTATGGTCCTTACAAGGTGTTGCAAAAGATTGGTAATATGGCATACAAATTGGAGCTTCCTGCTTCTTTGCAAGTGCATCTAGTTTTCCATGTTTCATGCTTAAAGAGGGTTATAGGGGAAAAAATTCCAGTTCAAACAATATTTCCAGAACTTGATGAGCAAGGAAAAACCATATTGGAACCTGAAGCAGTCACGGAAACATGAACTCGACAGCTACAAAATCGATCAATTTCAGAGTATCTCATCAAATGGAGGAACTTACCCACTGAAGATTCTACATGGGAGGATGTGAATTTTATACATAAGCACCCAAAGCTACTCAATCATCGAGGACAACACTTTTTTGAAGGAGAGGAGAATGTTAGGTCCCTATATTACTAGTATAGTCCCTTATTTTTTTTAGTGTAACCCCCTTATTGTTATTGTTGTGCCCCTGTAACCCCCATATTGTTATTATTGTGCCCTTACATTATTATTGTTAGGTTGGCTAGGATTACATTGTGGCCCCATGGACTCCTATATATAGAAAGGAGGTTTTTTCATTTGTATCATCCAAGAATTGTTCATTTATGTAATGTAGTGGAGGTTGCCCCCTTGAAGTGGCTTATGTGTAAGGCGTTGATCTCTCTTTTCTTCTATTTTTGGAGCTAGTTTCATAACACTATAACTCTGCCACTGCGCATGCATTGGCTTCTACTATACGCGAATTCTATCCCTAAAAGGACCAGGACTACATGGTCTTACTAGATCAATTCTCTTAACTCTATATACCGACTGACAAGTTGTTTACTGAAGTTTTTTTTTTCGACACTCACTCTAATATCATTCTACTTACAATAGTCCTATATTGTACAGAAAAGAGAAGATATAAATATATATACCAAAATTTGTTCATCATAAATAATAATTCAAGCTTTAGACTGTTTATTCCCTTCATTTTTGTTTGTTATGTACATTAAAACTCATATAATGACAAAGTACTTCTCATGAGTATTAATTTAGCGTAAAAACATATATATGAATGAACATCAACCAACACAGTCAACTTTTGCATCCATTCAATTTCACTACTAATATAAGGCTCTTTAATCATATATCAAATAAGTTTGATTAATATATATTGAACAAGCCAGCCATGCAATCGTAATTTCAAATAAATAATCTAACCATAACTTTTGTTGGAAAAAAACTTGGGAAATTCACGTTTTCCACCCAACCATGAACTGAATCCACTAGTTCCCCCCGAGCTGAGATGTGCCTCCAAATGGAAACAACAACCCCCTTTGATCCATTTATTATGTATTTTTATACAATTTCTTCCGTTGTAGTTTTTTTTCCTTAGCGGCATCCCGCTTTTGTGGGTCTGCCAACCCACTTGCCTAGGTTTTTTTTTCCTTTTCTTTAAAGCCTGCTTTTCTCTCCCACAATGCTTTATTCTACCCCTTAGTTTTTTTTTCCAGATAAGTGATTTAATGGATCTTTATCTCCTATATAATTAAATCTTATATAGGAGTCCCACTTATGGAAGATTTATCTCAATCTCATTCATCAATGAGACTTTTCCACTTTTTTTACAACAATCTCTTAACTCTAGTGTCTCATTCCCAAGTAGTTCCAACTTTTTATTTATTAAAAAAAATTACCTATTACATCATAACCACTTTACCATTCATTTTCATCTTAACTTATTCATGGCCTTTCTGCCATCAAACTAACATAATTCAATTTAAGCAAAGAAAAACATTATTACAGAAGCAAATGGGTATTACAAAAGGTTTATCGAAGGTTTTGTGTGTAAGAAACATTCCTAAAAATACCTAGTATCCTTCTTCTCAAGTATTAACTAGGCCTTATGAATATTTTAGAATAGGGTATTAGGGCCACGTCATAAATGTCACTAACGACGCTTCCAACAACCAAAAAACCAACGAAAGTATGGAGAGGGTTATAGTGTCCAAACATACTAGGTAAACATCCCAAAACAAATGATGATGCTTCCATTAGCCTGACCAAGATGACCTCAGGTCTAATTTCTCCC
Organism: Pinus albicaulis; assembly: GCA_034641835.2. NCBI lineage: Eukaryota > Viridiplantae > Streptophyta > Pinopsida > Pinales > Pinaceae > Pinus > Pinus albicaulis. The sequence goes on from CM076569.1 coordinate 493,030,415, forward strand.
GCACCTCAACCTATAGGGAAAGACGTGCTAAGATTTCGCCACTAAGTTACCTGCGTCCGGTGGGAGTGGATGAATCTCAGCTTTTGGTTATCAATTTTGGAGCCATAATCCCTAGCATTTGTTGGGAGACAACATGAAGGTCCGTGATAATCTACCACGTAGGCCTTACCTCCTTCACCAGTTTCTCTCCATGTACTATATTTGTCATTGGATGATGCAATATTTTAAAATCCCTAAAATACAACTTTCTATGTTTCAATATGAAAAAAAACCATGATGACTTATATGTTTCATATCGCCATGGTCCTACCCTAAACTATAAATTACCTTGTGGCCCCTATAGGGAATTTATTTTGTTCAGGTTAAGATTATTTTTAGAAAAACTTTCCTTCACTTAGGGTGTGCAACAAAATATAAGCTCAAATAAATTAGGTACAAATATTCCAGAAAGAGGATACCCTTTATACAAATTTTAAATAAGCTTAGTGTGTGGGGTGAATGTGTGTGTGATCTGGGCTCCTTCAGTGTCGGATTTATCGAAGATCTTTTAATTCCATGATGTTTTTAGAATTGCATTTAATAGAGCATAAATAACCACATGTGCATGCTTAAACTAGAGGAAACATGACAATAATAATCAAATCATGAACACGACACATTTGATAACAAAGTTCACCCAGTGTGGGCTACATCCTCAGTCCCAGTGTCAAGATGGTGGAGTCCACTTCATATAATGTTGTAAGAGATGATGAAGTACATGGAAGATACTTTGTCATAGCAAGGACATACACCCTCAACAGATTGGCTTGTCTCTCCACGAGACATTCTCCCTATGGGAAATCTCAGTCAAAATGGGCTTCCTTCAACACGAAAAACATAACAAATTCTCACATAATGTGGCAATGAGTATCCCCTCAACACAATTACACAGGGATCTCAACAATAATACATAGCATGAAAAACTAATGAAATCTCACATAATGCGGAAATAATGATCCATCGACATAGTATCAAACAGGGATCTCAAGAATAATATAGCATCCAAGAAATAATTAAAGGAAACATAACATGACTGCTTCATGTACCTTCACTTCTAAATATGGCCAAAAAATGAAAGGCTCAGCCACAAAAACTAACTACACCCCTGAATTTCTAACGTCGAGTAGTGTAAAATCGACTATCTATTCGTCAAGTTCTAACACCGTCAAAATATGGACCTTCGGGAATATTTTAAATTCCCCATGATTCTTCAAAGATGTTTCATTGTGGGGCGCCTAAAAATCTATTGATCAAATGGTGAATTTGACTTCAACATTGGGCTCCCTACAAAATTTCATGAAATTTGACTATAAAGTTGACATCATTCTGATAAAATGAAATTTTACCTCCCTAGGAAAATTCTTCAAGTTTAGGGTTCCACACCCTTTTTGCCAGGGCAAGGTTCTGCCTCCTACAACTACGTCATGGTTCCATCCTAGTGCGTGATTCTACCTCATCTTTCCACCCTGGTCCGTTCGACACTCTTCAATCCACACTCTGCCTCCTCCATTGGTTCGTTCGCGCTCCTCCCATGGAAAATGAGGCGTGACTCTTATATTAAATGTATGAAAGAGTATACAACATATGAGCCATTGGCTCAATGGTAATTTGATGCAAATACGTGGGGATTGGGTTGGGTTTAAATCCTGCCCACCCCATATTGGCACAACGTTATGCCATATTTTGGAGGCGGCGTTGAATGTCGCATATTTGGTGTGATTTTTTTGTGTAGAGCCACCGCGTTGGGTGGGGCCAGTAGACCTGTCGGCCGTGGGTTCGATTCCCACGAGCTTTTATTTATGTCATATGCCGAAGAGTTGGGCCGTTGGCCTTAACATATATATTGTTTAATATATACAATTGTTATGTGGGGTGTGGTGGGGGTGGTGGCCCACCAGCCCATTTTAACATTTTGATTAAATATAATATAATGGACCGGTGGGGGTGGCGGCGTTTATGGCCCACCCCGCGGCCCCACCCCCACCCCCCGCCACCAACCCAGACTTTAATTAATTTTTTTTTATAACATATAGAGCCCTTTTCAAAAAAATTTAGGGGTTTTAACTATCCCGCAATTTCGCCCACTCTCGGAAGCCCACCCCGCCCTCCCCGAATTGTAAATATTTTTTTTCTTTTTATTATATATAGGGCCCTTTTCAAAAAAAATTGGGCGTTTTAACTATCCCACAATTTTGTTCGCTCTCGGAAACTAGGTTTCATGCCCCCATGTCGGTCAAATTGTAGGACCCTTAAACATGGTCCACTGCCCACTTTGACCAAAAATTTGACCAGCTCTATCTCCTTCATACGAGATCAGATTGGAGTGTCGTTCACACCGTTGGAATCAAGGTGACGAAAACTTCGATTTGGACCTGGTTTGAGAGAAATCAAACCACTTTTAATTTTGAGCTATTATTAGCCCTCTTTGACCTATGAGTGTGTCTGGAGCCACCTAGATCAACGTGAAAGTGAAATTTTGATCATACAAAGTGTGAATTGATGTGGATATTGGTGATCCTTTACAATTCCCTTAATTAAACTGTGTTTTTTGTTTCTTGCAAGAAAATAAATGATGTGTGGATGATGGGCCACTTACTTCTCTCCTAATTATATTATGGGAGCATATGTTTGTGTACAAAATTTCAAAGTAAAATATAAGCAATTAATCGACTTGTAAATGTTAGTAAACCAAAATTGTTAATAGTGATGATGTGTGCAAGGTTAATCTAGCGCACATTCAAAGTGTTTGAATTGCAAGTATGTGGATGTGGTTCATGATCATTTAATACAATCCCCTTAATTACACTATGTGATGGTTGTTCCTTGTCAGAAAATAAATGATGTGTGGATGATGGACCACTTACATATTTCCTAATTATACTATGTGAGCATATGTTTGAGTGAAAAAATTCAAAATAAAATATAAGCCTCAATTACTCTACTTGTAATGGTTAGTATAGAAAATTGGTTAGTAGTGATGATCTCTACAAGGTGAATCTAGTGAACATACAAAGTGATTGAATTGCAAGTATGTATAAAATATGTATTATATAGTTATAATGTGTGGTTAAATATATTTCTATAAATGGTTAATAAAATACAATATTGTCAATTATTTTTAAAGTAATATGATAGATCATTATAAGAATATTGTCTCTATTTACTAAGTGAAGCATTTGACCATTTTCAAAATGTGTTCTTCTTAGCAACTAATTTTCGTTTATTCAAGAAACTATGTAAATCCTAAACTAAAAGTGATTTCTACAACAAAGTGAAGCATTTAAAGATCTTTTTCAAATTTACTTATTCTTAGCAATAATTTTTTATTCCTTCAAAAGACTATATAAATCCCAAACTAAAAGTGATCCACAATGTAACAAGGAAAGTTTTATATTTTTGTTCCTATATATTATATACCAAACATTTCCATTATTTAAATCCAATGTTAATTATTTAAATCACTCATTTGTATAATAATTTGCAAGGTTGTTGAACTAAAGACTAATAGAAATTAAGTTTAAATTCTTATATAAGAAACTTCTAAATATATATTTTAGAGGGAATTATTACCTAAAGAACTTAATGATGTGGCGAATCTTTTGAATTTGAGAGAATGAGAGATTCTTGAAAAATCAAGTTAATGATTACCAAATTGGAGAGCCAAATTTATTTCGTCAGATAAAAGAAAATCTATATCTATAAATTCATACAAATTTAATCAACTATAGGATAAATTATGACTGAAAAACCATACAATACATAAATACACACTCCATGATCCAATAAGGAACCTATTCAACTAATTTTTAAGTATGTTAATATTTGAAAGCCTACTATACAAAATCAAATTAGTTGGAAATAAATTTAAAACATGTAACTAAAATTACCATAAAATAATAGTAAGAAGAACTTTCTTAAAGGAACAACTTATCATAACTATAGAGAATTTCACTATTCCAAATGAAAAGTGGAATAAATGTGGGATGAGAAGGACGATGAATTTGTTGATAAGGAAACAAAAAGAAACCAAGAGATAGATGTTTTAGTAGATTTAGAGAACAAGGAAGATGCTTCAAGGTATTATAAAAAATGAATGTACATTGTTATCATTTGTGATGAAGAGGGGCACAAATTATTTGAGTGTTGTTTTGGGAGAATGTAACTGGAAATTTTAGCACAACAATCAATTAGGTCACAAGGAGGGGTAACATGATTTAAAAAACTATATGTTTCTACAAGGAACCTTTTTTATGCACGTGCAAAGATTGATATATAATATAATTTATGTTTTCAATTGTTTTCATTAAATCTTGAAAAAGTTCAAAATAAATAACTCTTTTTTACTTTTGAACCATATTTTGCAATATATTTCATGATTACATATGTTTGGAAACAACTAGATAAATTTAATCGACATTAAATTGCCACAAACTAGGAATATTAACATTGTAAACATTTCTAGCATATCATCAATACATGCATGCTAATCTATTTCTTTTGCATTTAGTAATTAAATGGATTTAATATTGATTAATCACATGAGTCTTCCATGGAGCATTATAGTTATATGAAATAATAAACTCATTTTTTTGCAAGCACGAATCTACATTACACTCTGCATGTCTTTAAAAAACGTGTTCTTTTTAAAAAACTCTCATAACCTTCATGTCAGAATTGAAAGAAGAAACTTGTGAGATTTTCAAAGGTAGGGATCATCATTTAGGATTCAAAGAACCATTAAATGCAATATATTATGATGAATGTTATGAAAGTATAATGTTGTTAAATATATGTTTAACAAATAATGTCACACATTTTCCCTATTTTAACTCATACTTGGGATATCAAACATTAATCAAACTATTTTTTATAGATTTTGGAGCACCTATGTGACAACCATTTTTGTTAATCCTTCTTGTAAATAAATTTCCATGAATTATAATTCATGTAAATAATATCTGGAAATTATGTTCCAATGGTTTTCTTTGGTTAAATCACATCCTTAGTTTTTGTGGGTTATCTTAAACCATTACAATTCAAAGGTGGTTCATAATCTGCATGAATTCAAGTGGTTTCAAAAAATTCTAATAAACCATGGTTTCAAGTAGTTTTCAATAATTTCCATGGTTTCAAGTGGTTTTATTTAGTTGTTGTTGCATCTCATTTTTTAACTACATGGTATTACTTTTAGTTCTTATTTTATCTTAGTTTTATTATTTCATTTTACATTTGTTTTTGTTTTTCAATTAGATTTCTTAATGCATAAAATATGGAAAAAGTAATATGAGAAGTGAGACATTTTGAATTACCTTTATTTGCATAAACTTCTTGTTCTCTCAATGTCCAATGTCTTTTTCTCATCCTTTCTCTAGATTTATCGCATATTTCCTCTGAGGATGGAAACTTATTTCCTTTTCTTGATCCAAATATCCAATTTCTCATGTTTGTTGTGATACTTTGTGTAATTTCCATGCTCTAATATTTATCTATGAAAGAATGTTTGTTGTTTGTTTTCTACAATCGAATTTAGACACTAATCTATTTGTTCACAACAAATGCTCAAGAGATCCCTTGAATCGTATCATTTACCATTAATACCATTAATAAAATTTTGTAAGGGCGTTGGCAGGTTAGACGTTTCAATGGCTCGATCAAGCCTTCAAGATTGATAGAGTCACTGGTTAACCACGTATACCGCTCGGTTGAGGGTTACTTTAACGATCGATCGAGCAATTTGAATTTTTAATTCAAGCGCTCGACCAAGCTCTTGAAGTCCTAAAAATTATAGTTTCAACACCTCTTCTGCAGATTTATCTGCAACCCCATTTTGTACCCTATCGGATTGCGGGCAGAATTTGTCCTTAAGTGGTAAAGTGGATTATGTTGAATTTGTGAAAGAATCCTCTATGAAATTGCATATGAATTTAACACTTTGAAATTAAAATGATATTTTTCATCTAATTTCTTTTAAACATAACGCTTGAAATTGTTTTGGCCATATTGAAAGGGTAAAAAGAACTTCAAATAATACAACTATCTTCGGTTATGAGTCCTCTTCAAAAGAGTACTCTTGGTTTTTCAATTTATTTAAATAGTTGAAAAACTTATTAAGTGAACATATGTTTCTCCAAAATGCAATTGAAATATTACTTAGCCAACTTCGAAAAATAATAAAAAAATATAATTTTGCATAATAAAAAATTAATATGAAAAACTTAGTTCTCTACGTGTAGATTATGCACACACACACACACACACACACACACATATATATTAAAAATTACGCATTTTATACTAAGTTATGCTACCTCTTAAGTTTTGCCAATATTTGCAAAGACATATATTGCATTTAATGGAAAAACTTGAAATTTCAACGTTACTTTTGGTCCAAAAGTGTAACCCATCTTCATGCTTTCTCCACAAGATAATTCGCCATTGGTTCACACACACACACACATATAGTTTCTTTAAAAAAAAGATAAGGATAATTCTCTCCAAATATTGAGAGAGGAATTATTGAGCCTAGAGGCCCAATAAAATAAAAAATAAAAATATATTGCAGTCGAGATTTTGTAATGTATTGTAATGTAAACCTTTCAAGTTGATTAAAATAAATAAATAAATAAATAAATAAAATTATTATTTTTAAATCTCTTGAAATTTGACTTAACAATTAATGCTTTTATAAAACTTTGTAAATAACACTATGTAGTAGTAGATTTTACACTAAGTAACATGAATGTCAATAGTCGTGTCTATTTTGGAATAAGACTTCCAAACTTTTAATTTAATTATCACTAATTAATAGGTGGATTGTAAGGATTTAACCTTTACGAAATATCCATTAAATATTTTTAGTAGGAGTGATGGATAGAGGCTTGAGATTTATATATAAAATATTTTGATTGTGAAATGAGTTATGGTTTTTTGGGCAAGTGGTATTGATAAGCCATGCTATTGACATGATATTGTAACAAAACCTATTTACAAGTTAAGAACATTCATGGTAAAATTGGGGTGAATTTTCATAATTAAACAATTTGTTACATGTTTTTTGAAATGTAAATATATTTTACTAATATATTATTTTTGTTATAATTAATAATAATAATTTAAAATAAAGTTATAATTTAATTAATTATGTTTATAGACATATCTATTTTGGAATAGAGTTTTTAGAATTTTAATTTAATTATCAATAATTATTAAATGGATGATAAGGATTTAACCTCTATATATTTTAAAATATTTTTGATAGTATACACAAATCAAAGGTTAAAATTTATCTGCAAAGTATTTATGCCCTTTCTTCCCTTTTAATTAAATTGATTAAAAAATGTCATATAAAAGGAGTTATGATAATTTGGGCATGTAGTATTGATAAGCCATGATATTGGCCCATGGTATTGTAAGAAAACATATTTACACATTAAGAATCTCCATAAGAAAGTGAGGATAAATATCCATAGTTTACAATTTTATTCCATGTTTTTAAATATATGTATGTTGAATTTATATATTATTTATTTTTATAATTAATAATAATAATTTCAGATAAAGTTATAATGTAGTTATTTTTTATAATTATTTTAATTTGAGCAATGGGAGATGTATAATGAAATGTTGTGTTTTGATGTTTATTATGGATTGATGCCTATAAGGAGTAACCAACTATTTAATCTATATGATTACGTTAATTTTTATATTTTTTATACTATTTTTTTTTTCAGAGGAAAAAAACACTGTTATTGAAAAAATAAGCAGTACATTTTGCAGAAGCATTGATATATCGAATGTGTAATGAGGAATCCCAAGTGGATATCATCTCATACCCATACTATATCCTATCACAGGGCTAGCTATTAACCCAACGTATATCTTTGAATTATAACACATCTTCAAGAGTTTTTATAAACAACATTTCGATTTGGCAACCCATTTTCCGCTGCCTTTCTCAAAATGACAAGCATAATTACTCAATTGATAATATCATCCTATTTATCAAAAAGACAAACATCAATTTGATCTAAGCTTTTTTAGGAATTGATCTTAAAATCAGCTTGCATAATACAGAGCACCCAGAAAGGATCCTCTGCACAGTGATTACCAGGGTACTCTGTCTGCTTTCTCGCTCTCTTGCCAAATATGATCCTGAACCGTGTTCCCAAGTTCTTGTAGTAGATAGACTTATGATTCTTGTTCACTGTGTAATAATTAATAAACATTTTTAAATATCCCATTCGGTTCGCTTGCCAAATCTGTTGTATGATGTTCAGCTGTTCCAGTAGTGTATTTTCCCATTTTTGTCAAGAAGGTTTGCCTGATTGGGACGGTTCTGGTTCTGCTCTTTACTCGCTCGCTTGTCTGCAACCTGGTAGTATCCCACGCTCGCTTGTCACTATCGAAGAAAAGTAGGAAAAAAGGAAACAATAGAAAAAAGCGGTCAGTTAAACCATGTTAACCACCCATCAGGGGATGGGAATGTCAGATGTCCAAACTCGGTCTCCATGTAGATATTTTTCAACCCTCATAATTCCAAAAACCATATCCAAACCTTTTTTGGAAAGTCTGACCGCTCTTGTATTTAATTCCCTATATATGTGACTAATCGAAGGCTGTTCCAGTAATTCCCATAGCCTCTTAGTCCTCTGCATCCAACCCTGTTCCATAGGGGCATTGAGAGATGATCCTCCATTGAATATTCCAACTATCACCTTGGAATCACCATATATGTGTGTGTTTCTAATCCTCAAATTGTATCCAGCATATAACCCACTCCAGAGTGCTATAAGTTCTACCATAATGTTTGTGCCCGGTCCAGCATTCCAATATATATGGATGCGCTCAGAATCTGATATCTTTATCCAAACACCAATTCCCATTTTTCCCTCCTGACAGGCACCATCAAAAAAGATCGCCGGCGTAGAAATCTCATGTGGTCTGATCCTTCTAGAACAGTCTGTTGGTGGGTTGGTCACCTCCTCTCGATGCTCAAACCAATTTATGATGGCCTTGTGTATCTGTTGAATTGAGAAACAACCTTCTTCAAAGATAATTCTATTACGGTTCAACCAGATTTCCCATATGATGTAGAAAGGCATGGATTTGTATTTCCCTTTTATCATATCCCACCTCTTCACTATATTAATGAAGTCTGTAGGATTCCATGAGGGTTCAATAATATGGGGGGAAAACAATTTCCATATCTGCAATGCCAATGGGCATTCATAGAAAATATGTGTCACAGTCTCCTCACTTTGTTTGCATAGTACGCATCTACTCGGTCCCATGAATCCCCTGCATTTTAGCGCATCCCGTGTGAGGATTCATTTTCTCCACACTAGCCACCCAAATAGTAGAATCTTGGTGGGTATGGATCGTCTCCAATATGGCCAGAAAACATCATTTCTGTCAGGGCATTCCCCTTGTGATATAAGGGATATGTATGCCTCTCGAACCACAATGTTACCCTTTTTCAAAACTCCATCCCATATAATCTTATCCCCATCTCTGCTGTAAGTTAAACTGGCAGCCTTAAATTTCATTACATATTCTTCCCAGTGTCCCTCATCAACGCCTCTTAAGCCCAGATTTGATGCGCATTTTAGAATGGGAGCCTCCTGTAGCCAGTATTTTATAAGTTGATTGAAAAACATAAAACCCTGCTGTGTGAGCCTATGGATTAAAATCGGATCGGGGAGGAAAGATTTTCCCATTCCGCATATCTTATCACTCCCAAAAAATATACTCCTTCCATCACCGAATAGCCATATGAGCCTGTCTGCAAATAAATGTAATATCTTCTTATATCCCATCCATATGCTTGATAGACATCGAGGCAAGTGCAGCTGTCTGCGCATTAGCTGAAACAGAGATTCATTTTTCAAATATTTGGCATATACAATGTCGTTCCATATTCCATTTCCATTGAAAACTCGCCAAAGGGATTTAAACATCAAAGCCCTATTGAAAAAGCATATATTCAGGATACCCCACCCCCCATCTACTTGGGCATGCATAACTTCTCAAATTTGATCAAATATATCCTGTTTTTTTTATCTGCGCCACCCCATAAGAAGTTTGTCATAATCTGGTTGATGAGCACTACAATTATTTCAGGGAGATAATATATGTGTCCCTAGTAGACAATGTATTGTGATAGTACAACTTGTATGAGAACCAGTCTCCCTCCCAAAGAGAGCCAACGGTGCACCCATTTGTGTATTTTAGCTTTAAATTTCTCTACTAACCACATCCAATCCTTTACTCCATATCCACACGTCTTGATATGAAAACCCAGATAATTTAAACCCCCGGACACATGATTAGCTTGTATGCCCATGAAATTTGCAATAAAAAATATCTCTTGTTCATCTCCATGTTCGTAGATGAGTAGAGATTTTATTTTATTGTTACACAATCTGGAAGCCCTCCCAAAACGAATCAGCATATAATGAAGGTAGAAAAAATGATTCCTATTTATTTGACAGAAAATAAGTATGTCATCCACGAAAAAGGAGTGGGTGATGCATACCTCGTTGGAGAATGAGAAACCCGATATGAAGCAGGAGGCCACCGCCATCTGCATCATTTTTCTAAAACCATCCATGACAGTAATGAAGATCAAAGGAGATAGCGCGCAGCCTTGTCGGATTCCCCTCTGAGCTCTGAAGAATCTGGTTGAGGCACCATTAATAATAACAACATATGTTATCGATGTGATACAGGCCATGATCCATCAGATAATGTGAACAGGGAGTCCAATTTTGAGGAGAACCAATCTGATGTAGGACCAATCCAATGTATCATAGGCTTTAAACAGATCTATTTTTAGAATAGTCACCTCCTTCTTCATAGTATGCATCGAATGCATGATCTCCTGTGCTATGGCTACCGCATCGTGTATGGATCGGTCTTTAAGGAAGCCATATTGTTCCTTAGAAATATGCCTGGATAAGGTGTCCCTCATTTTGTTTTCTATAATATTAGATGTTATCTTGTACAATATATTGCATAGCGTAATAGGTCTAAAATCATAGAAATTCCGAGGATCAGAACATTTGGGTATGAGCGTTATAAAATTAGAGTTCATGTTTTATTTGCAATATTGTAAGATTCCAAACAATAAAATTTGGATAGATCCTAAAACATATTGGTGTTCTCATTTAATACGATCTTTCATCGAGAACGAAGAACACAATGCAACCATTTTATTTATGTTATTATTCCTTGAAGAAGTAAAATACATGCAGACCATAAAATCCTACAAGATGGCATGCTGAGCTGCTTGACAATGACAAATATAAAAAGCCGAAGCCCACTTGTGAATCACGGATGGATCACCACATAAACATCCTGGGTAAGGTTTTCTTCCCGGGGATCCAATAATTAGGCTTGGCCAGGAGCCGGAGTTCTCGCTTAAACACAATAAGATAGATAATCCAGAATGCTCTAAATGCCTAGCTTCTCTCCCCTTTTATAGGCTTGATGGGTCAATACCAACAAGAAATACCATGGGTCAATACCAACAAGAAATACCATGGTCAATACCATGGGAAAATACCACGGTAAGTACCATGGATCTATTCTATCCATTTTGACTGGATCAAGAAAGGGAATATTACAAATCCTCCCGCCCAAAGATTGCTTGTCCTCAAGCGATCCACTTCTATCCACAACAGAAGCATTTGTACATTGATACCAGGATCCCATACAATCTGATGTACCCTCCATGTTGAATGGTCCTGAATGGATCCTCCAATACCTGGATCCCAAACAATCCTCCGACTAATCCTCCCCTCAATAGATTTACCTGGATCCCAAACAATTCTTTCCCCAATGGATTCTCCCGGATCCCAATGCCACCTAAATCCTGGGACCTGTGGGTTATGGTACCATTTCAGCCCTCCATCACTGCCCGCACCAAAGGGCCCAAGCTGCAATATGCCCTCGGCTATGAGTATCCTCCAAAGAATCAACCTATCGATAGAATACCAACTCATAATCTCTCGCCAATCCATACTTGGGGAGGGATGAATATCTGCAAATCTACTATGTTGATGTTGTTCGATGCTCAATTCATGCTTCTCTACTTGGTTACCCAACATGATGCAGTTGGAGAACTCTTCCCTTCTCTTCCCAATGTATAAAGGTGGGTCGTTGGTAGTGTTGCAAGACTTATCTATGTACTCTTGTAGAGGGCTGCTCTGGAACTCCCAATCGTACTCCTCTTGTTGCCTTATGAGGGATTTGAGTCGTTCTTCAACAGTAGACAACTTGGTCTTTGATTCGGCACATACCCCTATGAGTTCCTCAATTTTTCTGTTCTCTTGTAAGGCAATGTCTCGAACTGTCCAGACTTTCTGCTTCAACAACATAAGATCTGTCTTGAAATGCTTGATCCTTTCTCGAAAGTCTTCTACTGGCAATTCTAGTGCCGTGCTGACTGTCTCTGTATCTGTTTGCACCTGATGCCCAATGACCACATCTTCAACTTCAGCCTTTGACCAACTCTCTAGGAATGGTCCATTTTGCACATTATGTTTGTCATGTTGCTCCTCGTGATCATACTCATCATGCTGGTTCACTATGGCTGGATCCTCACTCAAATCTCCCAAGTCTCCTTCACCTGTGGAGACCATCTGTTCATCCCTTTCAACAATCGAACATAGATGCATTGGTGGAATTTTATGTATACTTGATTGTTCATATTCTTTATGGATATTCGCCTGGGAATCTATGAACTCCATTGTATAGGAGTCTACCTCATCAATACCATTAGGTAGAATTCCCTCATGCACTTCCAAATGCTTGTCATCCTGCAAGCCTCCCTGAATAATGTCACACTGTTGCTCACCATCTTGAAGATCAATAGACCCGGCTACAAAAGACTCCCCATGATCTGAAGGAATCTCCTCTTGTTCTTTCTTTGTTGCCTCTTTATCACCTTGACATGTATGGTCAAGTGTCCAAACTCCCTTACATACAAAGAATAAGCCTTTCCTCCTTAGTTCATCTTTGCTGCAGATCTTGCTTTGATTATCATTTTTGTCTATGGAGATATGGCTACTTAAAGGACCATCTAATCTCACTAGTACATCAAGGATTTTTTGGTTGTTTTTCAAAATTTCTTCAAGACAATCCATCTTATGAAGATTCTCATTTAAAACACCCTTCTTCTTCTTCTTCTTCTTCTTTTTTTAATTAATAATATTCAAAACCCTTATTTCTCCAAATAAATATTGAATTAAAATATATCCTTATACCTCCAACCACTTTTACAATAACTATATACAAGTAACTTTATTTCTCACCGGTTATTGACCCTTCGATTGCTACTCATGGCCCATGGTTTTCCATGCTCTTGTTGCCCAATGGTGACCCGCGACTCGCCCAACAATTATTTCAGTCCTTCACAAGTCTGTTGATTGATATATTTAGGTCCTCTGTGGCTGCAGTTTCATTCACCCCTAAGTGTTTTGGCACTGTGCAACAATGGCCCTTGGAGAGACTGTTTGGTAGGTATGGCTTCACAAACTAATATTTGGCAGATCGTACTCACTACTCTGTAGAAAGGGTTGACTGGAACCTCGATGAAACATCCTTCTTCACTTATGTCTCCCAATATATATATATATATATATATATATATATATATATATATATATATATATATTTGCAGCTCACAAAAGAAACTTCTCCACTTCTCTAGAAATAATAACGTGAAGCTTTTTTTTCTTTTAAATCGTGCCTGAGATAGCCCTAAGGTGGCAACTCTCAGCCTGCTGTAATTGACCAAAAAAGGGGCGGTCAACCACGCTCGATCCTAAAAATGGCTCCTATTCGCTCTTTCTCTTAGTGATGGTGCGGCGAATGATTTGAATGAGGACCCTTCGCAGTGGAAGGAATAGCTTCTCATCTCCTCCGCCCTCAGCAACTTCTGTGATCCTTTATTCTCTGATCCGCTCACGTGCAACACACTAATCTTGTGGTTTTCAACGAGCTATTTTCCCAGTGATTGAAATCGGTCTTTCCTGCGCTCTGGATTTGACGTTACAATGAGGCTTATGGGAATCTTCCTTGAATGAGAAATGATAAATCTCAATCCAATTTGACTTATCGATATCGTGCACCCGTCCGCTTGCACCTCAAGAAGGGATCGATCTTTATATGGCAGATCATTGGATGGCACCTCTGCTATCTGCGCGTTATTGCGTAACACTAGATGGTATTGACTTATGTTGGGAATCTACAATCTCAGACGAGACCTGTGAGACACCTCTGATCTGATACTTATCCACAAAACTGTATAGCCTCATGGCCCTTCAATGTAATCCAGTGCATTAACTTTCACGAACCAAAGCAATCAACTTGTCCCTGCAAATAAATTTGAAACCAGTGCTCTCAACCCACAAATGATCATACTGATGAATAACTCCTCCAATTTATGCTCTTGATCTGCATTAATTTCTAGCACAAGACTGATCTTAGATGGGCTAAAGTGACCTCTAGATAGAGAGGCAATTCGACCCTCAGCAATAATTATTTGGCCTCTTATCTGAAGAATTTTGGTACTAGAGTAATCAACAACTCTTCTTCTTGTTAAATAAATCAATCTCCACAAATAGCAATTTGAACTGCAACAGAAATAATAATCTTTGGCACCTGAAACCCTTGAGAGAGAAACTCGCCTGTGCCCAATGGTCTACTGCTATTTATAGATGCGCTTACGATCTTCAACTGCCAGAATGTGTGGTCTGCAACCTTGAATGCCCAAGATCGCTACAATGTGACCTGCAACCAATCATATAAGGAGTCGACCTATTTATGCTCGTAGTTTAATTTTATGGTCCCTCGGCTTAGTTCTACATGGTGAATCAAGCCGTTTCTGCATTAATATTGGAGCTCTGAGGTTTTGAAGGATTTAACTAACTTCAGATCTGGCGTAAATCATCCTCTCCAAAACTTCAATCTATAGGATCTCATGGACTGAAAATAGGCTTGATTTCTTGATGGGGGACAATAGATCTAGACCTTCAATCAATAGATCTGCCTTGTAAGACTGCAAAATCTTCTAATGTTAAGCCACATAAACTAATTGATGGATATGGCAATCTTTCTGCAAATATCAATTAGGGTGGATGTGAATAAACCACCGAAATTAATGGATTTCTAGCTAGGGTGATTTAAGGCAGATCACCGAAAACTAGTCTCAAAATTATTTTGTGATAAACCCTCAGGCTGGCAGGATGCACAGCTCTGATACCATTGTAAGATTCCAAAAATTAAAAATTTGGATAGATCTAAAACATATTAGTGTTCTCATTTAATACAGTCTTTCATCAAGAACCAAAACACAAGAAATGCAGCCATTTTATTTATATTATTATTCACTGAAAGTAAAATACATGCCCATACTATAAAATCCTGCAAATGGCATGCACAACTGCTTGAAAATGAAAAATATAAGAAACTGAAGCCCACTTGTGAATCGTGGATGGATCCACCACATAAAAATCACCGCGAGGTTTTCGTCCCGGGATCAATAATAGAACTGGCCAGGCCAAGTTCTCAACCCAAACATAATAAAATAGATAATACCAGACTTCTCTAAATGCCTAACTTCTCTCCCCTTTTATAGGCTTGATGGGTCAATACCAACAAGAAATACCATGGGTCAATACCATGGGAAAATACCACGGTAAGTACCATGGATCTATTCTATCCACTTTGACTGGATCAAGAAAGGGAATATTACAAATATGGCCCGTGATTCTGATATCTTCCACCACCTCAGTAATTTCATTTGCCATGATATCGAATAAATGTACATAGAATTCAGCAGGCCACCCGTCCAAGCCTGGACATATGTTAGGAGCAAAGGATCTTAATGTAAGGGCTACTTCCTCCTTGGTGATCTCCGCATAAAGGATGCGTATGGCCTCCTCGTCAAACATCTCTGATATATGCTGAAGAAACCATTCTTGGCTATCCGCGGAAATATTAGGATCCGCTTGATAAAAGAATGAAAAATGTTCGAAGGCCTCCGCCATAATGTCCTCCGTAGAATATGCATATCCACCTTGGTCCTTTTATATTTTCCATCTTGTATTTTTTTCCTTCTTTTGTTTGCAATTCTATGGAAAAATTTTGTATTCCTGTCTCCTTCTTTCAACCAGGTGATTTTGCTTTTGAGCTTCCAAGTGATCTCTTCATTTTTAAGAATCTCTCTCTTGTGAGCTTTTAGCTTCTCCATATCCTTGAAATCCTTTTCATCTGGAATACCTCTATCAAATTTTTAGTACAGACCATCTAGAGCTTGGGTGATTTCATGATACTCCTTCTTGAGTTTTAGTTTCTTTTTTTATCTCCCATTTCTTTTTTATCACCTTAATATGTTGTAGTTCCTGTGAAGTAAAGGCCATCCATATAATCCTTCCGAACTGGTGAATCCAGTCCACTGAGATCTGATGATCTCATTATATTCCTCGTCAAGAAGCCATGCACGGTTGAATTTAAAAGGGTATCCTTTCCTTTTAAAGTCTCCATTCCAGGCCAGCACTACCGCCATATGATCAGATATATCATATATGTGTATGTGTGAACGGATTCCTCCCATTAAATCCATCAACTGTCCCTTTACCATTGCTCTATCAAGTCTCTTGCCTATGAACTCATCCCCATCTCTTTTATTGGTCCACGTAGGCAGAACCAAGCATGGTCGAATATCATATAGCTGAGCCTGTACAAATATGTCACTGATGTATTCAGCCAAAGGGTCCCTCCGGCTTTTCTTTCCCCATGCTTCGTCTAAGAGTAGTGTTGTATTGAAATCCCCAATGATGATTAAGTTGCCCAGTTCAAGTATACCCGATCCTCTAATAAGATTCTAGAACTCATATCGCCCATGAGATGGGGCATATATGTTAATGATGTTCACCTTTTCTGGAATACCACAAATATATCCTGATAATAGAATACCACCCGAGAACCTGTAAGCCAAAAAATTTACCATAGATCGGTCCCAGCATGCCAACATGCCTCCCGAATGCCCGGTTGCATCAACCGCCACCGCATGCCATCTAGGACGAATGGAAAGTATATTTTGAATTGCTTTCATCCTGTCACATAAAGTTTCCTGTACAAGCACCATGATAGGCTTCACCGAGTTAAGTATGTCTCCCAGGCGATAGAATTTTGAGGGATCGCCCATGCCCCTAAGGTTTATGGATAGAATCGAGTTCATTTGGGGCTCGATAGGGGCATACCTGCTCTAAGTGCCCCGTTACTCTCCAATGTGGCAATAGGTACATCAGTGAGATCCAGCAATTCATCGTTGAAAATGGATTTGGTCTTCGCTCTTCCGCGATAAGGTCTCAAGACAGATTTAGGCTTCTTGCGGATCGTGAAATTTTGTTTGCAGTGGGATGAGGAGGAAATGTCTTTCTGTTTTGGCATTCTGTCGAAGACGATAAGTGCTGCAAAGTCAAGGCTGGGATTTTCCATGAGGGCTTCAATGTCGCTGCCAACACTATTTTTGGATGAATCAGAGATTTCTATGGCGACCTCAAGGGTAGGAGAGGAAGGGGATGCCATCTCCAGCGGGGGCATGGATGGTGATATGTATAGCTATTCCCCTAGATGATGAGCAGATTTCATATTTTTGGGCGCAATCAGGGGGAGGGGATTGCCGGTTTGTTCGAGGACTCCAAAACTTTCTATGCCAATTGCATATGGATCAGCAGAATCGTCAGCATCCTCCGAAGCAAATATATGAGCTTCATATGGTCTATGTTCAGTCGAAAATATGGAATGTCCTCCCATTGTAATATCAACACTCCTGGTACGAGTGGGCTTTCGAACTCGAGAATGCATCTCCCCTATTGCTGTATTTCCGAGAGGGCAGTCATGTGGAGATTTAGAATGGCTGGGAGGTATGGTCATTCCATCCCCATTCCAAGTTATTAATATAGGTTGGGGCCCAGTCTGTGTCTCGCCAAGCGCAACCACCTCCCGATGATCCACATTCCCAATACCATCATCAGCTGATACATAGCTATCCTCACCAGATGAGGGTAAAAGTGACTTACCTGAAGCACGAGTAGGCTGCTTGTTTTTCTTGGGGGCTTCCTTAATTTGTGTATCTATTTTCATGCCGCCATCTGATGAGCCATCTCTCCAATTTTTATATCTTCTGTGACGCATCGGGCAGCTGCCCTTCAAATGGCCCATCCGGTGACATATTAAACATCGAAAGGGAACCCCCCAATAATCTACTCTCTGCTTATGCCTTCATTGCTCCCAAATCAAATCAACGTCGCCAGGTAGCCCGCCCACATAATTTACCTCAACAAGTAGCCAGGCTATGCGCTTATCCGATGCCCCAATGATACGAGGATCAATGTATTTGGTTTCTCCGATGGAGTCTCCTATCGCTCACAGTGCTTTCATGTCTAGAATTCCAGAAGAAGACCGGGTAATTTTACCCAGATAACTTTGTTTTTTGGCGCCTCCATAACTGGGTTAAAACCCAGGTACCAGTGGACCAGTTGTATAAAGCTTTTCCCATGGACCCATGTCCACTGTATAATCTTTGCGATGTCTTCCTCTTTAATGAAATGTATGTTGAACCATTTGTTCAGTAGCCTGCTTACCATCGGTGAGTATCCAAGTATGGGTTTCCAATTTTTCTATACCCATTCGTCCATGTTCAAGTCCTTTCCATCATCGAACATCCATCGTCCTATCAGAGCTTGCTTTTGGAGGCTGATGACTCTGCTCCCCAGATCCTCGTGTTCTATATGTAACTCCTTTATCATCATGGCTTCTTTGAAACAACGTTCCTTATGTTTCTTCCCCCTGCATGCATCGACATTCCTCCCCTGATATATATTCCCCTAGGTTTCCAAACCCTCTTTTCCCTTCTGTATCGTCGTTGATCTGTTACTATCCTTGATGACGTCCTCCGCCACAAAGACCGATTGAGCAATCAGCCATGCCTCCTCATTAGAAAATATTTGTATATCTCTACTCTGCATCGACGGTGGCAGCAATCAGTGCCTCATGGGAAGAGGTGTCCGAGCTAAGAATGTCGCTTGGATTTACCATTGTGAATCCCAAAGTTTCCTGTTTCAAGCATGCCGAAAAATCAGATTGATCGGGCTTTTCCTATGACGTCGTGGCCCCTATAATGCTTTGGAATCGCATAGGATATGTGAAAATGGTCATTCTCCCATATTGCCCCCTTGTATAGCCATAAATGGAAATAAATCCCACCGCAATTCGTCCAGGGGATTTTATGATTTTGTCAGACGTGTTTTGTTGGCTTATTCTTCAATCTGATACGCCAGCTCCATAAAATATTTTAATAATATGCAAAACCACCTTTTGGCAAGAAAAATGTGCAGTATTGCCTACGTTTATCCCGAGATCCTGCCAGACGCCTTATCGTGATCGTGATCTCGCCGATCCACTATATCCCTAAATAGACCTTCCTAAATGTCTGCGGGGATTTTCCCTAGCTCTTATGATTAGGTAGTCAGTCAATTTTCTAACAGATCATGTCCGATCGGTAGGATCTTCTGGAGAAACTTTGCCCCTTTGTCACTTGGCACTATCATCCCTCGGAGAAAATTTTTTCGGCTGGTGTACTCATATTCCGGCACCTGAAAAACCAATTCGCATGGATGGTTCATCCAGAATTACTCCAACAGCAACAGAAACAACCCGAGAAAGTCCACCACTTAAAGAAAATTTTGAAGTCGTAATCTTTGCAAGGCCTCGAGATAACAAAAGATTCATTCCAGAAACGCCATAGAGCCTCCCATGCTTTTGAACGGACTTTGAAAGCCGAATTTGAGTCGGTTTGAGGTCCCTGTGTAAGTCCACCTTCAATCTCGCAGTGCATTGTTCTGTATCATAAGGATAAACGATTCCCTCAATATTATAATGGCACATATACCAAATAATACAATCAGGCCTATCTCCTCCTCTTCAGATAACATTGTGACCATTATTATGTTTAGATGAAAATCTGCATTCCATCTTCTACGCTAAAAAACCCAAAGAACCTCGATCCCATGTGTCTCAATGTCGTATTGTCCCTATATCCAGAAAATCCCTCCACTGCCCATGAGATATCAGACCTTCATAGCTTAGCTTAGCTTATATGAGAAGAACAATATGCTTACCTCATCCAAAAACACGTAATGTCCTTGTGTCCTGAAAACCCTCAACTCACTTGAGATGTGGTGCCAAACAGACCAAAATTCTTTGGCACATGATGGAGAACTTGGATATGCACTTTCTACTGGTTCTCTCAGCCTCACCATACCACGGCTCCACCATACCTCGGCTCTCCCATACCACTGCTGGAAGCCTGCTCTTTATCAAAATCCTGAGTCTTATATCCCTCTCTCTCTCCACCGCCCTATTTTTTATACTATTAACTTAAAGCCATCTTAACTGGTAGATCCCAAATTAAAATGAATCTAAACTCATTTATTTAGTCAAAATGTTTTAATTAATAATTATAAAATATATTTAGATAACATAACAAGATAAGACATGACATTACATCATTTCTTCTATATTCAGACCAAAGCTTAACACAATAAAATAAATAACTTGATATTTACTAGTCATTATTTATTTTGATTAATGATAATTTAATCGTAATCATTTCATCATTCAATTTATATGACTAAATTAGTTATTTATAATACACAACACAATTGCAGCCTAAAAAACATATTACATTCTCTAAGTATTGAGGTTACAGCAAAGAACGTAACTTCTACCAAAACAGGCCCGGAGTACCAAACAGATAATAGAGTTCAACACAAGTAATGAAGGAAAACATACATAGTAACTCATGCATTCAGTTTCTTTGTCCTTGATAGTTTACGTGTATGGAATTAGGAAGATTAATTTTATATAATTAAACATGGCAATTGATGACAATCATCAACCTTTCCGAGGTTCCCAAAAGAAGTGGGTTTGGCTGGAGTGGTTTTAATGTGAAATACTGAACAATTTAGTTTGCATACTTTTAGTGTAGTGTTTGTAATTGCAAACTATTATATTATAATGGCATATCCGCAATATTCCACAGAAATTTACACCTTCCTTCCTTCTAGAATTTCCCTGAACCCAAGGATGACGGTTTGCCATGAAATAGATTAAAGAGATGAGCTTCCAAGTCTTCCGCAGTGTACTTAATATACATGTCAAAGTGCCTTCTAGATACCAAACATTTTCTAAATCTTCCGAAGAAGAACCCATAGGCTGGTATCATCTTCGTTGCGATCGAAATCATAATCTCCTCCCGGAGCTGCGCATCCGGCACGATCCAACCTGAATGGTTCCTGAGCACTTCTTCAAATACAAAATTGAAACGCTCGAGTCTGTCTTTCAGGGCTTGCAGTGACATCTCACAGGAAATGCACAAACTCACATGAATCCCTTCATCCATCAAACAATTGAGAGCCTTCATCCAAGCCACTTGCTCATAATTTTGCGCATAATGTCTCACTTTGTTCTGGTTTTTCCTCAACCAGCCATACCCTAACAGCCCTAGAAGTTTCGATCCTTTCACCTTCTTGACAATGTAATGAAGATTGTTCATTAGAAACAGGTATGACAGGGAAACGTCCTCGTAGAGGCTAGCTTTGAAATCCAACTTACATTGCAGAATGATGATAATCCATCCCACTTTCATAGACAGATCAGAGGCCGGCCTATCCAAGTTTTCAAACAAGCCCTCGAGGCCGCGAGGCACGGCCTTGGGAAAACGAAAGGGTGAATTGGCAATTATGCTCATGAGAGACTCCTCGTAATCTGACACACAACTCAGATAATTCATAACATACCTTGTAAGCGGATGAATCGCGCCGCCGGCTACCGGTGTGTTTGAATAGTCCACCTGGATTTTATTTGCGAATTCCGCCAAAATTTCCCATGCCGACCGTCCGAGCCGAACGGCGATGGTAGAAACCTGCGTCCTCACGCTCGAACACGATTTCTGGCAGTAAACGATGTTGAAATCGGGCATTAGGTCCGACAGAGCTTTATACATGTCGAGCACCCTGAAGAGCCTTTCGCTCGACTTTTTTCTCTCAGCCACGGATTCCCCAAAAGCCAGAAGCTTTGTCGTCGGCCCCTTGACGACCTTGGCGACCTTGGCGAAACACGAATCCCTGACGTTATTAAGCCCTGCAAATATCTCATCACATAGCCGTTTCTCGCTCGCGAACACAATTCTGACTGCTATTCTGACGGTGCGTATCCACTGCTTGATCTTAATGTCGAGAAGTCCCCACTCCATCTTTTGCACGTCGCTCTTACTCAGCCACTCGATGCCAATTTTGTTGAGACACCCTTCGATTGCAGACTTTCTGGTCTCCCCGTAGATTCGAACGCACTCCCTGTCGTACCCGGCGGCAACCATACGCTTCGCGATGCTGTGGAGTTCCTGCACGGCGTCCAGCGGCATCATCTCGATTTCGCAAATCTCGTCAGCGTTAGAATTATCGCCATCACTGCTCCCGTCTTCGTCCGTCCACTCGTCGTCCGAGGAAGCGTGGCTCGAGTTGCCATCGTCGGGCGCCACGGTCGGCTCAACGTTTGTGGACAGAATTCGTTGAAATTCTATTTTGAGGCGGGTCATCCAGACTTCCATGAGGCACTGGGCGCGCATCACTTTGGCGGAGCTGCTGTCAGTGACGACTACATTTTCCATCAAGTAACGGAGGCCAACCACGGTGGCAAAATACTCGTTGGCTTCTTTTCTGCAGCTCTGGAACAACACCAAGTGTTTGGACGGGTTCGAATCCCAGTGCACCGTTATTGGGTCGGCTGAGGCCAAATTGGTATCCAAATCGGCCAATTTGCCACTTGGGTTCTCCGGATTTTGAGGGCGAATAGGCGAAGGGAGTTTGTCGAAGGTGGAGAGGTGTGTGAGCATATCTCTCCTCATGTTCTCGGAGGAGCCCATATATATTCTACGGTTCGATGAGCCGTGGGCACTACGCTGTCTTCTTCTCTTCCTCGATCTGCTGTTGCTTCTTATATCTCCATTGATAAACAGATTGCCTCGGATACTGCCTCTGATTTCAACATATAAATCGTGCGTATGAACACTGGAATTATTGGCAGCGAGGACAAAGAGCCTCGAAAGACACTAGAGCGTGGACTCCAAAAATTACTCGACACAAAAGTGATTTGGTGTCAGCAGTTGAGCAATACGCGCGGTAGACATTTTGAGCGCCGATGCAGAGCTCTCGAAAGATGCTGAGTCAATATGAGATACTTGCACACGCGTCACTGGGTGGGAGTGGGCGTTGGGGTTTGGTACATGAATATCTATGTAATATAGATATTACATAAGTAGGTACAATGACTTCTCAAAGTTGGAATTGGTTTGAATTGAAAAGTTCTTTTACGAAAATCCACAAGGAAATTGTGTGATTTTTTTTTTTTTTTTTTTAAGAAATTATTGATTAAAATTGTTAAATTTTAGGATTTTGGATGGCATCGATTTTTGATAGTACTGAATCTATTTTTACTATAAATAAATTGATTTAAACACTTTAACATTTTATTTTTAAATTTTTTTCTAGAAGTAAAAGTATTCTATTTAAAGGTTTTAGCTTATGACACTGTTTGAATATTGGTGGTCATCTACTTGTTTTATTTTAATATTTTTTTTTTTCTTTGCTTATCATGGTATCTGTGGAAATCCTTATGAAGAAGTTTTCTTCGGCCTTGCTTTGCACCCAAAAAAAATTGAAAAATGCTATTTATTTCATTGTCAACTTACACGGAGAGTGGGATTGGAGTTAAAAGCAATACTCTTGATTGATCGTGTCTAAATTGGGCTCAGTTTAATGCGAAATAGAATAACGATTTCAATAAAATGTTGTTATCACATGATCAATTACTCAAATAATCTATCGATGTCAAACCTAACGTTGTTTTTTAAATTCAAGAAGCTTACCGACTAAAATCCATATTTTGAATGTTTATGGATGAGAGTACTTCCACATGAATCATGGTTGCGTCAGATTCGAAAGCAATGGCGTGTTCTGAGTTGATTCCATCACGTACATTATTAAGTACTTTTGATGGCTATTCTCACCAACCCCATGGAATTATTCCCACCTTCCCGATCAAGTTAGGAGGGAAAACTGGAAAATTCTTAATGTGGATGTGGAATTTGTTGATGCAAAACTTGACTACAAACGTACGTAATTAGGTTTGTGTGATGCAAGTGGTATTTCCGACACTTTTCCATGTCTTATCCTTCCCTCTTAAAAGAAAATTCATTACAATCTATCAAATAACTTATTTTCATCTTCCCAAACTTTTATGATATTATATTGTCTTTTTAGTAGACCATTTCCAAAATATTTTTTTGGGTTGGAATGTATCCGTCACTTATGGGAACATTTAAATTTTAGGTATTTTGCTTCTGTGATCCATAAATTGTGAGAAAAAATTTTCGGTAAAAATCACATCCAAATAAATTTGGTCGACGCATTTCAAACCAGCCAGTGTGATTCATCATTAGGACTAGATGAAGAAATCTGATCAGGAAACCCAATTAAATAGAAACGAAGAGCTCCAACTAGCCATTGTAAAATAACGGCTAATTTGACTAAATCTAAGTCATAAAATCATAAAATCAATTTTTTTTTTTGAAAAATATAAAAAATAATTTCTTTTATTAAATGATTAAAGTTAATAATTTGAATATTATTTATTTTTATTTTTTCAATATATTCTTGAAGAATAAATAAATATTTATTATTATATATATTTATTTCTATTTTTAGAATAATAATTAAATTATTTATTATGATTTATTTTTATTTATTTAAAAAAATAAATTAAAAATAATATATATATATATATATATATATATATATATATATATATATAATAAAATAAAAAATAAAATAAAAATAAAAATTAAAATAAATAAAAATAAAAATTAAAAAATATAAAATAAATATAAAATAAATAAAAATAAATAAATATTTATAAAATGAATTTTACCGAAAGATTTTTCTCACAACATTTAAATTTTTAACCCCTATCACGTATGTAAAAACAATTTATGCTAGGTTTGTGTTACTCTTTCAAAGTTACTATTTTCATATCTCTTATTTCGAGGATTCATGGATCTTACTTCTTCCATCTACTATGTTTAAAGAGGTTTAATTTGTAGGAATGGTTGTTTCTTTATTTGTAATAGAAAGTATTTAACAAGTTATCATTGATAATTTTATAGTCATAGATCCAACTTTGATCCAACTCTACTTCCTATAGAAAATTTGTATCTCTAAATGTTTCTTGTTCGGGTTGTTGATTTCACTATCTCAATGGATTTCCCCAACACCACTTTACCATTTGATGAGGTACTCATTTATGTAATGGTTGGTCCCAAAAGAACATGGGAGGATTTGCACCATTGTTATTTTCCAAAGTTACACAAGTAGAAAACGACAAGTTTCATTTAGTCATGTTTGAAAATGAAGATCAACCCATGAACCCTTTAGCATCACCTTTCATATATGTCGAAGGGAACATGGAAAATATTTCTAAAATTATGCTAATCAACATTCCCAAAAACTTTGATATTCTGAAAGCATTTTTACTGGAGCAGATTGTTCTACTAATGATCTTTGTGTTTACACTAAACTTTTTAAATAGTTTTGCTATGTCTTTGCTTATTCTTATGAGGAAACCCCATGAATTGATTTGAGCATTATAAAGTATGAGATAAATACGTAGAAAAATGTGAAGCATAATCAACAAATTTTTCGACCAATCAACATAGAAATGCCATGGTGATAAAGGCAAAAGTAAAAAAACTTCTCAAGGAAAGGTTCATCAACCAAATTCCCCTAACTAAATGGGTTTCAAATCTCATTCTAGTTAATAAAAAGAAAGGACTCATTAATGTATGCATTGGATATTCGTGATCTAAACAAGGCTTGCCCTAAAGACAACTTCCCCACATTTTTTATTGATTAGATTATTGATTAGTGTCACAGGAAGTAAGATATTCTTGCTTATGGACTGCTTTTTGGGGTATAATTAGCATAAAATATCCTTTATATTCCTTGGGGCACGTTTTCATATTGCAAGATGACTTTTGACCTAAAAAATGTTGAATCCATTTTTTGTTGGGCCATGTCGTATGCCTTTCAAGACATCAAGGACATTTTGTAAGTTTATCTCGATGACCTTGTTGCTTTCTTTCGTAAGAGAATAGATCATCCCTCTCACCTCTATCAAATTTTTGACCAATATCATTACTATAAAATTTGTTTGAACCCACAAAAACGTATATTTTGTGTGAATTCTATTTGTCTTTTAGGTTTCATCATTTCAAATAAGGGGATCATGGTCTATCCGCTCAAGGTTAAGGCAACATTGTACTTGCCTCCCCCGTCCAATTTCCATCAACTTTAGAGTGTACAAGGAAAATCCAACTTCTTGTGATGATTCATTGTAAATTATGTAGAGATTATGAAGGGATTTATAGATTTCTTGGAAAAATGGGTCATATTTATATGGGATGAGTATGCTCAATGATCATTCAATGCTTTGAAAAAGGCATTGACATATGTTTTAGTACTTATTCCTCTCGACTACAACATAGATTTCCTTCTAAATCTAGCACTTGTAGAATATACCATTAGTATGGTTCTAGTTCAAGAATATGATCAACTTAAAGTGCATTAGTTTTGGATTGACGTGTTCTTAACTAAATTACTTGCATGTATAAAATTTGGCATTGACTGCGGTACATGTCATATAGTGACATAAACATTAATTTTTGCTAAATAAAACCATTGTAATTGTTGATGTCAATCTATTTCAGTACATATTAACCAAACAAATGGATTGATTTGTTGCATTAGTTTTGGATTTATGTGTTCTTAACTCAATTATTTTCACATAGAAAAATTGGCATTGGTTGCAGTACATGCCATCAAGTGACATAAACATTATATTTTTCTAAATAAAACCATTGCAATTGTTGATGCCAATCTATTTCAGTACATATTAACCAAAAAAGTGGTAGGGGGGAAATTTAATAAATGGACTGTAATTTTTCAATAATTTGATCTCCATTTCACGTTAACAAAATTGAAAAAAACTATATTCATAGAATTGATCTCAAAGTTAACCTAAGAAAATGAAACAATTTTTGACAAGGATTCATTTCCTAAAGAAAAATTGTTTTTCATTTCCTCGAATGACCCTTGGTATGGGGATATCCTCATATATCTCTGGACTCTAAAGTTTCCTCCATCCTTCTCATGAGATGATCGTCGTTGTATTCGGCATTTAGAAAAGAGTTGCACTATTATTGGTGACACTCTTTACCATTAAGGGGTATATTTAATAGTGCTTCATTTTTTAACCCATGAGGAGGTGGAGAAGGTATTAAATGATTTACATAATGGAACATGTGGTAGTTATATGTTTGGGTTGAATACAACCTAAAAAAAAAAAATTGTTCGCTACTTCTAGTTGTCAATCTTCAAAGATTTTATCAAAGTAGTCAAGAAGTGTCATCCTTGTCAAGTATTTACAAGAAATATTTGTACACATCCTACACTGATCTTTCCTATCATCATTGTTGTTCCATTCACCAAGTGGGGGTGGAATTTACTATGTGCCACCCAACCTTGGCTAGGGGGCATAAATATATTATTGTGGTTGTGGATTATTTTACTAAATGGGTAACATCATTCCAATTTTTTTGAATGAGGGTGAGATAGTGACACTTTTCATTTTTCATCTAGTCACAACACATTTGGATGTGTCGAGGGGGATTTTCACTAATCATGTTAGCCACTTTAGAAATATGATGATGTTAATTTTGTATAACAATGGTATGTTCTATGATTGCAACAATTACTTCAATGTCCTTTTATTAGCCAAATGATAATTTCCAATTTAATAATCACATTAACCATTCACATCGACAGTAACTTTATATAGAACATGAACAATAAATGTAGAAGACAAGCCAAGACAAGAGAACACAATAATTTTACTCAAATGAGAGAAAAAAACCCAAAGTTAGGGAAAACCCTTTATTAATTCTTCTTATTATAAATATCAAGTGTTCAGCAGGGAGAGAAAGCACGATAATAAAAATTCAAAATTGAGATTGAATTTCCAATAGATGTTCAATACCACCCTCCAAAAAAACACTCTCAAATCTGCAATTCTTCCCTAACCAGAAAGTCAATACCAGTCAAAGTCTGGTCAAACTCTTCCAAAACAACTTGGTCAAAGGAGAGAGGAAATCGACCTCTCTTGATGATCAAAGTCAACCCGAAACAACCCTCCAAAGTTCAGTCAAACTCAGTCAAAAGAGAGACAAAAATTGTTGTAATTTTCTACAGTCAAAATAAAAGTCAACAATGGTCAAAGTGCCTAGATCTCCTCGATTTATGTGCCCAAAAACTCATCCCTCCAAAATCAAACTTTTGATGGTCAAATAAAGTCAAACTAAGGAGAGAAACTTAGTCGAACAAATTCAAATTTTCTTGCTGCAAAAATTCAACGCAAAAATGTCAAAGATGCCTCCAAACCTTCACACGTGTGAAAACAATAGGCTTCCTATGAGATGTGTGAACCAATAAAATGAGGAGAGAGAAGAATGACGTGTGATGAATGTGCCAAATGAGTTTGGAGGTCACTTCTATTTATATGTGATAGAGGAGGGTCAATTTTTCCAACTTGACCCCAGGCCGACCTTGACCTAATGCACACGTGTGGGCTTGACGTCATAAAAAATTTTCTCCTTGTCCAAATTTAGTGATATTTAGGTCAATTTTGGCCTCTCAAAAAGAGGTATTCAATGCAATAATTATCTCCATCAAATGAATTTTCCAAAGTGGAATTTGGCCCTAGTTTCAAACTTTAACACTCCCTCTCAACTAGGGAGAATTCCACCTGCCAATCCATCCATCATCATGCCATCCTCTACATCTCGTCTCAGATATACTGATCAGTAATATAGATAATAAGAAGAATTGATTGATATTAAGTCATAAGACCTTACCACTCTCCATTGACAAAAGTCAGTCCAAATAATTACAAGGGGTAGAACCCCAATCAAACTTGATCCTAAATTATCAAGTTGTTGAACATCATGCATCCTAGACATAGGGAGTACGAAAATACTCGATGCATCCATTAGTAGTGTTATGGTCCCTATCCAATTTTTTCCAACTCATTGGACATGTGAGAGGTAATTCCCAAGAGTCCCATACTGCAAGCGTAGGATATATGTCGGAGCATTCACAGGAGAAGGTGAACCAATCATCCTACTCATATGCCATAAGAGAAGGTGAACCAATCATCTTACTCATATATCATCAGACATAGGGGAAGTTGAACCACTCACCCTATGCTCTCATATATCATCATGGGGTATCATAGGGGAAGGTGAACCACTCATCCTCTGCATATATCATTAGCCATAGGGGAAGGTGAACTACTCACCCTATGCTCAAGGGGTATCATATGGGAAATTGTACCACTCACCCTGTACACAATGTACTTAGGTGAACCACTCACCCTATGGTCACACATAGCTCAAAGAAGTATCCCAGGCCCCAAGGAGCTCCCAGAGTTCAATGTACAACTCAAGAGAGAACTCCAAGTTCCACGACTCCAAGTCTCTCTCGGAAGGTTAAGAACTTGACCTTTCCTGAGGGCTTCGTGAGGATGTCAGAAACTTTCTCATCAATCCTGATGTGTTGGAGCCTTATTGCTCCCCATTGTACCATATTCCAGATAAAGTGGTACCTAATAATAATGTTCTTAGAGTGGTCGTGCAACACAGTATTCTCTAAAAGGTGAATCCAACTTTGGTTATCGCAATAGATAACAGTGGTATCTAGTGCATGCTCAAATATCTCACTAAATAACTTCCTTTACCAAACAACACAACAAGCCATACTAGTTGCAATATATTTGGCCTCGATGATGCTTAGAGCAATTGATTTATGCTTCCTAATCATCCAATAAATACAATCATATTCCAATGAGAAGAAACATCCTGATGTGCTCTTTTTGTCCACCACACTACTAGCCCAGTCAGCATTAGAATATCCATGTACCCTCAAATTCTTGGTAGTGTATCTCAACCCATAGTTAATTATGCCACAGAGATATCTCAAGAGATTCTTGGTAGCAATCTAATGTATGTGATGAGCCTCAGCCATAAATTGAATCAAAGTACTTACTACGAAGCATATGAGTGGTCAAGAGTTTACCAAGTACATCAGGGCTCCCACAGTTTTTCTATATTCAGAAGGGTTTGCCAATTCATGCCTAGCAACAATTCCACATAGCTTATTGATGTTGAGTTCCATCGGAGTAGACACATAATTTCACTCCACCATGCCACATATTTCTAATAGCTTCACAATGTATTTTCCTTGAGAAAGGAAAATCCCACTTGGAGTTTTTTAGACCTCCAGGCCTAAGAAGTAATGCATTAGTCCTAGGTCCTTCATCTCGAACTTGGAATTCAACTCCCTCTTGCATTTATAAATGAGAGGGTTTGAACCTGTTAGAAAGAGATCTTCAACATAAACGATAAAAATTAGAGGCATGTCCTTTTCAACCTTGCAGTATAGGTTTGGATCAGCATAGCTCCTATAGGATAGCTATCAATTCTCTCATACCAAGCCCTAGGGGCTTGCTTTAACCCATAGAGGTATTTCTTCAATCGAGATACATGTGACCTTCTATATAGTACTTCAAACCCCTGAGGTTATTCCAAGTAAACTTCCTCCTTAAGTGAGCCATGCAAGAAATAAGTCTTGACATCCATTTGATGTAGGCTCCAACCTTAGTTGGCAGTGAGAGAAATAATAGATCAGATAGTGTTGTATCAAGAAACTGGTGCAAATATTTCATCATATTCCACTCCATCCTTTTGGGAGAAGACACAAGATACAAACCTAACTTTTTATTTTTCAACACTTCCATCAACTCCAAGTTTAAATTTTTAAAGCCATTTTGAGGTGACAATGGACTTTTCCTTAGGTCTAGGCACCATGTATGAACATCATTCTTCATAATTGATTCATATTCATCATTGATCTCATATTTCCTTACTTGGTGCTTTATGGCTTATTCAAACATGCATGGTTCAACTCGAGCAATAATACTCATGGTAGCTAAGTACCCCTAATACCTCTTTGACTGCTTACTTTCCTGAAATGTCCCTCTTGGAGTAGTATGTATTTCAGCATCTTCAAGAGTTTCTTTGATCCATAGAGGTCTTTTCCTTGAGGGAGAGGGATCACTAGGAGGTGGATCAATAGGATCCATCGGGCCATCAACATCAGACATAGGATCATCCATTACAGGTTCTTCTTTATTTTCAGCAGCATCATCATCATCCTTTCTTGAGATGGGGTAGATTTATGGCTTTCTTGAGGGCTATGACTTCATCAAATGTGACATATTGGACTACTTCCACATCTCTTTGATCATTTACATATATTCTCCCCATAATAATTTCGATAGACCTTGATCATAGATCATGACATAGGTGGCTTCCATATTCATTAAATTCTTTCTTTCAGCAACACCATTTGCTTAGGAGTGTATGGAAAATTTGTCTCCCTCTTAATTCCAACCTCTTTTCAAAAGTAATTGAATTCATTTGATTCATATTTTGTTACATTTTCAGTCCTCAACGTCCTGATCTTATTCCCTGTTTTATTTTCCACCAATGCTTTGAAAGAGCAGAACCATTTGAACACTTCATCCTTCCTTTTCAAGAAATAAATCCATGTTTTGTGTGATAAGTTATCCAAAAATATTTCTTAGTATAAGTATCCTCCTAATGAAGTTACGAACAAGATACTAGATAGGTCAAAATGGACCATTTGAATAATATCAGTTGTATTTCTTTCACTTGAAGGGAATGGTCCCTTTTATGTTTCCAAACTGCACAACCTTGACAAAATCCTTCATGGTTCGTGTTGAACTCGGGCATCCCCGTGACCATATTCCTTACCCCAAGTAAGTCTTTTTAATGTAAGTGGGAAAATATATGGTGCCATAATTCACATTGAAGAGATGTATCACTTCCTAAATCTCCCAAAGGACTTCCACCAACTTTATAGAGACCATCAACCCTAAATGCAAGAGTAAATTCATGTTTAGGGTTTCTATGCAAATTATGTACCTTTCCATCAATGAATGATACCTTGAAGCCTTTGTCTTCCATCGTAGAAATATCCACCAAGTCCTTCAAATAGAGCACATACAAGACTTCATGTAGATTTATGGTTTGACCATAATTCAAATGAAGAGTGATAGTTCCTATCCCTTTCACAGGGTAGGTGGCATTATCTTCAAGTATGATATTTAGATTAATTTTCCTTTCAACTAGATTTGAGAGGGCCTCCTTGTATCCAATTAAGTTCCTTCAGGCTCCATTATCAATTAACTAATGATCCAAAGTATCTAAAGGAGCGACAATAGATAGAGAATAAATAAGATAAAACTCATCTTGTTTTTCTACAACATTACTTTAATCATACCTATAATTTCCTATCCTTTTGGGAGGTCGACCATTTCCATTTTGAGCAGTTGGAGCATTCCTCTTTCCTTTATTGTTGATCTTGTTGTTCCTTTGATTTTCATTACTTTTGTAATTTTTTTTGTTGTTGTTACCATCACTAGGAGGATTCTTCTTGTGAGGGAATTATTTAGCATAGTGGCCCAACCTGTTGAAATTGTAGCATCTTCCTTTTATTCCTTTGAATCCCTTCTTAGATCCTTGAACCTGTCTCCTCAGATCAACATCATTATTCCTCTTTGCATGTGCGGGGAAAGCAGTAGGTTCACTTCCATTGGAGGTTTTATCTCTCTCCATCATCCTTGTCTCCCCTTCAGTGTATGTATCCAATAACCCATTGAAACCAAGTATCTTTTCATTGTTGAGAATGGTAGTGGCAAATACATCCCATGTTCTTGGAAGACCTCCAAGGGAAATGAGAGTGAGCTCCCTTTCAGAAATAACTTCTCCAATAGATAGAAATTCATTCTTGATTTGAGTTAATATCATGAAGTAGGATTGGATAGAATCCCCCTTATTCATTGTGATATCCTTCAACTTGTTTTTGAGAAAGAGGATTTTATTTTCATTTTTCACTTCGATCATCAAAACCAAATTATCATATATTTCTTTAGAAGTTCCCAAATAAAAAATAGAGGCAAAAAAATGCTTTTGAATTGATTCAATCAAAATTTTCTTTTCTTTGACCACACCTTTGCTATACTTTGTTTTCATAGTAGCAAGTGCATTTGAAGGAGGATCCACCACTTTTCCCTACACATAGTCCAATACTTCATGCTCCTCGAATGCATGATAGTCATATTTTTCATATGTAAGATTTTGTCTACCATATCTCTTAGTGATTTATTTTCCCTTTTGCTTTAGCTTTGTCTTCACCTGGGCTCTGATATGATGTTAATTTTTATAACAATGTTATGTTCTTTGCTTGCAACAATTATTTCAATGTCTTTTTACTAGCCCAAAGATAATTTCCAATTTAATAGTCACATTAACCATTCACATTGACAGTAACTGTAGATAGAACATGAACATTAAATGCAGAATATAATCCAAGATAATAAAACACAAGAATTTGGCTCAAGCCAGGGAAAAACCCCAAGATGGGGAAAACCTTGATCAATTATTCTTATTATAAACATCAAATTTTCACCAGAAAGAGAGAGTACAATAATAGAAATTCAAAGTCAATATTTACTTGCCAATAGATGATCAATACCATTGTCCAAAACAACCCTATGAAATCTACAATTCTTCTCTCAGTCAAGAACAATCAAAGTCTGGTCAAACTATTCAAAAATAGGTCAGTCAAAGGAGAGAGGGCTCGACCTCTATTGTTGGTCAAAGTCATCCCAAAATGGTCCCCCAAAGTTGAGTCAAAATTGATCAAAAGAGAGAGAAAGTTTATTGTAATTTTCTACGGTCAAAATAACAATAAACCCTAAATTCAACGTTTTTCAAAGCGCCCATATTTCCTCAGTTTCTATGCTCAACAATTTGGCCCTCTAAAATAAAAAATTTGATGGTCAAATAAAGTCAAACCAAGGAGAGAAACTTGGTCAAACAAACTCAAAATATCATGCTGTAGAAAGTAGACATAGAAATGTCAAATATGCCTCCAAAACTTCAGACGTGTGAAGAAGAATAGTCTACCCGTGATCTGTACTAATCAATCAAATTAGGAGAGAGAATAATGATGTGTGATGAATGTGGAAAATGAGGTTGGAGGGCACTTCTATTTATATGTGATGGAGGAGGGTCAAATTTTGCAACTTGAACCCAAGCCAACCTTGACCAAATGCACATGTGTAGGCTTGAATTCAAAAACATATTTTTCCATTAAATGAGTTGTCCAAAGTGGAATTTGGCCCTAGTTTCCAACTTGAATAGTGCATCATTTTTTGGCCCACGAGGAGGTGGAGAAGGTCTTAAATTATTTCCATAATGGAGCATGTGGTAGTTATATGTTTGTGTTGACTACAACCTAGAAAATTTTACTTGCTGGCTACTTCTAGTTGTCGATCTTCAAATATTTGATTGAAGTAGTCAAAGTGTTATCCTTGTCAATTATTTACAAGAAATATTTGCACACATCCTACATTGATCTTTCCTATCATCATTTTTGTTCTATTCAACAAGTGGGGGTGGAATTTACTATGTGCCACCCAATCTTGGCTAGGGGGAATAAATACATTACCGTGATTGTGGATTATTTTACTAAATGAGTTGATTCCATTCCATTTTTTTTGAATGATGGTGAGATAGTGACACTTTTCATTTTTAATCTAGTCACAACACATTTTGATGTGCCAAGGGGGATTTTAACTAATCATGGTAGTCATTTTCAAAATAGGATGATGTTAGAGTTGGCTTCCAAATTGAGGTTTACACATGAACATTCATATCCTTATTATTCCCAAGCAAATGGGCAAGTAGAGAATATCAACAAGTCCTTGAAAACCATATTACATCATACAATTAATGAGAGTAAGCAAAAATAACATATTGTCATATATCTTTCCCTATGGACATATCAAACATCAATAAAAATTGCTAGCAGGCTTACCCCTTTCCAGCACATTAATGGGGTGGAATTGATTCTCCCAATAGTGTGTGAAAAACCATCTCTAAAGTTAGTATTAAAAATCCTCACTCATACATCTAGTTTAAAAGAGTGACTCATTCACTTAGACCATATAGATGAGCAACTTTTATATGTCACTACAGTGAATGATGTTTATAAGAAGAGTTTCAATAATCATTATAATTAATTTTTCCACCCCATGGTTTTCTCTAAAATGGACCTTGTTTTGGTCTATGACCAAGATGAGGATGGTTAGGGGATCAATTCCATGTGGTATGGATATAGTCAAGTGTGTAATTAAGAAAATAACTTACAGTTTGATTGATTTTGATTGAAATGTGCTTCTAAAGCCCATAAATGATCTCCATCTCAAAAAATATTATTCTTGAGCCTTTGCTCAAGCATATACTTTATTTTTTATATGATGTAT